>VUYV01000178.1:917835-1273512 GCA_008711295.1 Anarhynchus alexandrinus | reverse complement strand
TGACTGACGGGTGTGGTCTGAGAACTCAAGTCAAACTGCTATCGGGCTTCTGTAGGCATTTTAAAACACTGAAAGGCAAATATGCTTCAAGGATAGTGCTCTGCTGAGGTCCTTGGATCTCACAGTACAGAGGAATCACCACTTTGTCATTAAAAAAAATAATTAAACCCCCAGCTTGTCAGGGACTTTCACGTTTACTGACTTTGATAATGCAGAGGTACAGTTATGTTACCTGAGCCTGGGAACAATTACAGCAAAGTAGATAGCTTACAGCTGGTAATTCAGGGCATTAAGAAGAATAATAATAAAACAAAATAAAACAAACTCACCGTTTATTAAATCTGGGAGGAAATGCCCATGTTGAATACAATTTTTGACCAGTTTTTAAACTATCCATAAGAAAGGCAAGAAGTCTTGCCTTGAACTTCATAAGCTTAGGAAGGCTTCCTCTTTCAGTTTGTTATTTGGAGCCTGCAAATTCCAAAAGAATGTACAGCTCTGAAGGCCTGCTTTGGGATATTTCAGAAGTGCTTGAGGTTTTTTTAGAGAGTGGGAGACAGAGTAAACAGTAAAAATGGGAAGAGGGAGGAAGATGGGGAGGAGGGGTACACGAAAGGGTTCCTGCAGGCATGATCAGGCAATAACCTTCTGAAAGAGATCTGCTGTCTGACATAGGAATATGTTTTGAATGGGTTCTCTAGAAAGAGAAAGTAGAAGAGAAAAGTAGCTGAGGACAAACACATAGTCATCACACGTGGTCCAATCTTTTTTTTTTTAAAATCAGTTTCTTGAGATCTCTCAGCTTGAAAGCACAAATAGCAGACACAGCCCAAACTACTACTGATTCTCAAAAATCACAGCCCAAGAATACCAGAAGGGAAATGTAGTAAGATGCTTAATAAGCTTAAGAAGCGTACTTGTTTATGCATTTATCTTGTTTCAAGAAATTAGATTTTTTAAGTATCTGCTATTGGCCATACAGTATTTTGCCTCCTCTGTTTCAGAAATTTAATTTAGTCTCATTCTTAAATGTTTAGCATGCATGATGGTTTATTTCCTAATCTACCATGAAAGAAACTCAGAAAATCTTTATATTTATCTTTTTTGTAAGGAAGAGAAGGGAGGTAATCGCAGCATTGTCTCTAATGTAGTTTCACGCTTTCCTTATAGGCATTATTAGATTAACCTGATAGCTCTCAAACAAATTTTGCCACCAGTGATGATCCAAAGACAGTTTCAATTATAAACTTCCAACATTATGCATATCATGATTATGACTTAGTAGAGGGAAGAACCGTGCCATAAAAGCCTTCATTGAGGGAGATTTCTCATATCAATGTTAAACACATTTTCACAAAGATTGATTCGAAGCAGAAATTTGTCTATCAACCTGCGTCTTTAGTCTTTTGCTATTGCCACTAGATAAAAATGTCTTTTTTTGCTGTTACATGTTTTTCCTGTCAAGAAAACAACATTTAGTTCCTTTGAAGTACATGGATAATATCAAACAGATCACGCCACATTGGCCTATTTTTGCTAGCAAGACCGGGATCCAACCTCAATGCCTTTGCCTCAGCAAAACAACAGCTCTCAAAGTGTTCTGCGGTTGTTTTTCTTGCTGCTGCAAGTTCTTTGCAGTTTTAAATTAACTGAACGGGGTTTGTGAACAAAATCAGTATAACAAGCTGTATTTCTCCTGCCAGCGTGTTGGCCTTCTTACTTGCGGAGCCTAAGAAAGCTCGTGCTCAGGCTTTCTTTTTTTATCTTCCAGCAGAGCCCGGCCGATAGCACGGCTGTTACTCAGCCGATTCCCACCTTTCTCCTTGAAAGGCTTCGGCTGTGTGTTGGTAAGCAGCTCTGCCTGATGGATTCTCATTAAGCTGCAGCTTTTGTGAAGGTTTCACTGCAACTGCCATTTATCTCACACCTGAAAGGATACGCTTCCTGTAAGACAGGTGGATTTTAAGCATCCTTTTTCTGTCTCTAGTGCTTTCACTCACTTGCTAAAAACTTGTAGCAGATACTGTAAGCTATTAGGAGCAGTCATCAAACAGAGGGATACACGGGGGTCTGCACGGAGTCTTAAAAGTCTGGGGTTGGATACAGGAAGGTGCTGAGAAATCGGAAGTCTCTTTGGTGTCAACAGAATTTGAGGGCACTTGGTGCATCACAGAATCTGGTTCTTAATGCAGCTCAGACCGAAAACACATTACTGTTCATCCCAGAACAGGTGGAAACAAGTCCCCTGCCTGGCTTGTATGGCTTCAGTCTGTATTTTAGGCAAAAATCAGCACAGCAACTAATTATTTACTTCAGAACTTTAAAACCACAGAGAAAAATCAAGGCAGGTCAGTGTTCCTTGTTTGGAGCCCAATGACATCCTGTAAGAAAGTAGAATTGATCTGCAAAGTCTTTTTTTTTTTTTTTCCACCTCGTAAATCCCACAAGCAAGGAAGGAAAAATAGTGGGAGAAAATTCAAGCAATAAAAGGACATTGGAATTTTAGCCTATGAATGGAAACTGCAGTGCCAACATCATCTGCAGCTCTTTGACTTTTTTTTGCCATATACTTGAAAAAGTATAGCTGGTCCTCTGACTTTAAATGTTTGAGAAACACAGGCTCCAACTGTTGTTCATGGAAATACAATGGTCCCGGAGAATTCAAGGAGCCTTTATGTATGTGTCAGCTGTAACTATAACCCTACTGCTCTCCCGCAGTTTGCTGAGGCCACACTTGTTGGAAAGGCGTTACTGCTATCTTCAGGTCTCCGTCTTTTAAATAAAGGTAGTTTCCCAGAAAGTGGCAAAATCTTTCTCCCAATAAAGCAACCACTAAATGCAGTCACTGCAGCAAAAACCTAAACAACCAACCACCCTTCCTTATCCGGTTACTTAATGCAACACGTTTCTGTGAAGCGTTACACAAACTAAGGCAGCCTGTATGCACACAGGTGTACGTACGTATGTGTCTGTGTGACCACGCATAAACTATTAACACTCCGTACTGACGTCCGTCTGACCTCAAGCCCCGATGCTGAAGCTCTCCACGGGTACGAGATAACTGCAGAGATTCAGCTGTGGAACGGAGCGCAATTCAACGGCCGTTATCTGTGGTGGGGTCAAGATGACGATGCAAAACCCCCAACAATCTGTCATCCTTCTGAGACAGCACATGATTCCCGATGTTTCCAAGGAGCACTGAAATAACTACCATTACGTTACAAATGCACAGATAGAGAAGTTGTCTATAACACAAATAACAAACCTGATATAGTCATGGCAAATAATTTGGGGGATATAGGAGACAAATACACCAGACTGAGATCAACAATCCAGCCAAAGCTGGAAATCATCTCAGGGAGCAAGACCACAATCTTGCCGAGGTTTATGCATGTGCCTTATTTTATAAAATGCTAGTATTTCCCTTTGGCTTCGGTGGAAATATTCACGGTATAAAATTGCACAGATGCCGAAATCTGTGCTGGAGATGTTCCCAAAAGCTGAACAAAGCAGCCAAGAAGATAGACTAATTGTATAGTCCAGAACAGACAGTTCTAAAAGCCAGAAAAAGATTATTTTGTAAGGAAATGCTCTAAACTTCATCTGGAATTTGAGCATGAACAGCATCTAACCACATTAATACTCTGCAAAATTATAGGTTCTGGCCTTGTTCACCTAAACCTATTTGCTGCAGTATTCAGAATTGATCTAAAAAATTTGCAGTGCCCTTCCCCTTTTTTTCCTCCTTTTCCCTGTATATGACCAGTGATAGTTGAGATAGGGGAAAGAATAATTGCCTGCATATAAAATGCACATTTTCAAATGCTAGGCTTTATTTCGGGGGATACAATTTATACCTCCATCTGCACATGAATTCCTGGTGCAAATATTAACATTTGAATGGAAAACGACCTGATTTATGAGGGTGTGCCAGGTTGCTAGCTATGCAAGTGCTAAATCCATATCCCTAATTCCAAGGGTAAGCAAATTCACTGAAGCTGTATCTCGGCCAGGATAGAAACATGTTCCTTGAACGTCTGTAACCATTGATGGCGAGGTGCGATTCCAAAAGGCTGGAGATGGCTTATTCTAAAGTAGAAATAATAGAGGCACGGTGCATAGGTATGCTATAAGCAGTATTTTGGCACTGGTTTTACTCCTTTGTTTCCAGGAAGAAATAAAATTAGATTAAGCAGGCAGGTTGAGAAGCACAGGCGTTCTCCATGCCAGAGAAGGGATATAGACTGCCCTCTTATTGTAACGTAGTTCAATTGCAACCGACTTGTCTTCGGTTTTAATCTGCCATTGACAACTCCACCTTCTCCAGCTCACACACTTTGGATTTACATCAAGTCTTTCATCTCAAAAGTCCAGGGAACTTCACCAGTAAAGAATGAGACTCTTTCTGTGGAAATGTCAGACTACATCTAAATGAAAAACTAAGGCACAATGTGGATAAGCAAATTCTCTGTAGGGCTTCTATGGGCAGGTTTCAGTATTTCTAGTTTCATTTTCCAGTTTGCTCCCTTATTTTGGATTAATAAACTTCAATTATGCAAAATATTTGCTTCTACAATTGAAAAAAAAATGTATTTACCAGGAAGTGCAAACATTATCCAGAGACGAAGGAGGCCGAGGCAATCAGACCCAAGTTCCATCATTCATAAACGACAGAAAACTTCCTAACTCTCCTGAAGTCACTGAGCGAGGGTAAGGTCTACTGAGATGCAACAAAAAGGACAAAATGTGACATTAAGCCTGTAGAAAATGTAAACCAATGCACAGCAGCAGGAAGATAGGAAAAGGAGTGTGTGTCTCACTGAAAAGAGAAATGTAAGAAAGCACATTCCTGTCTAAGCAGATCAAGAGACCTGTACGTGCACAGACGTAAAAGACACATCTGCGATGATTATGGGTTTTAGTCAAAAATGTTCTTGCAGGCAATTCTGGGTGCCCACACAGAATTATCTCTGTGGAGTAGCTACTCACATGGATACCCTGACCGCCGGCAGAACTACATATCCCGACAGAACTCTGCAGGCTGCCGCTCGACAAGACTCACTAGTTTAGATACTGCAAAGGAACCCACTTTCCGGCTTTGATTCAAGGGGACACAGGACAGAGGGCAGCTGTCCTCCGGACAGAGCAGCCGCCTGCCTCGAAACAGCGGGACCGGGGAAAGAACGCGCTCATCGGGGTACCGGAGAGTCGTGAACACAACCCTTATTCAGACTTCTACTATTGCAGGCAGATAGTTGGTCTAATCTCTTCTATAAACCACTCTCTAATTAAACTTCCAAAGAAAAAATAATAATTACTAAACCCATTTATCCAAACTTATTAAGATTATGTATGTATGTTTGTTTTAACTATTACATTAACAAATGTTGACAGTTTTCCAATTAAGAAATTAGAAGCCTGCCAATGAACACACGCACAGGGAAACAAAAGACAAGATTACGAGAAATAGTTTCCATAGCGCCTGAACACCTTTTAGAAGAGAATAAAGGCTATTATTGAACAGTCAATCTGTCCTGACTCAGAGCAACAAAAAAGGGATGCACATCTCTTTCTACTGCTCTGATTTTCCCAGTGTATTTTGGAGCTTCTTTTCTTTTTGACAAACTATTTAACCTTGGCAGAACACACCAAGAACGCAAAGGCTGAGAGAGCGCGTTATGTTACTGCACATACATTTAGTAAGGGATGATGAGTGTTTCTAGTTGACATCAGTTCTGTTTTTTAGGAGCCATCTGATGCATATTATTGTTAGTCCTTAGGAGAAATATATTCACCCCAGCCCAACGTGACTCCAAAATGAACAATCACCATCCCGCTCATACAGATCTAAAATGTAAAATTCCACGGATGAGGATACTTGATGCTGAAACACGCTCACTGAATCTCCGAGGGAAGCAGAGGGGAAATTTCCCCGCTGTGGAAGCGGGAAGGCGTCGCTTAACCGGTCAAATACATCAGGTGAGTCTTTGATCTAACAAAATGTCACACTCCCCCCCAGATAAATGAGAAAATGTTTCCCTTATGGAGGGCAGTGGCAAGTCATCTCCTGAAGACATTGGAGGACCGGGGCAGTAATTCTGACGGGGCCCTCGGTAGTGTCCCAGCGAGCGCCAGTGGAGAGCTGTGTGCTGTGGCGAAGGCCACCGAGGTGTCCGGGGCTGCGGGACCACCGAGTCCCTAATGAGGAGGACATCAGCAGCAGGTACGGGGAGAGACACCTGCAGATTTAACAGAGGCAGCAGCAGACTAAGTGTGGTTTTCTCATCCTTTCCTCACCTGTGCCTTCAGTTGTGTTGTCTTTTAAGAATGTTGCATGCAATTTATTTGCATTTTATGCAGAGTTAAGAGCATTTTCAAAGAGACTTACTAATCACCGGGCATGCTTCATCTGTGGATACTGCAAACTGGTAAAGTCGAGTGCAGAGGCACCTAGACCCATGCTCCTGCCCCCAGACATGGTGGGGTTTGGGGTTTTTTTTTAGACACGCACAGGGTAAAAGAGTGAGCTCTTCGTTCAGGTGCTGCTACCACAGAGATCGGGAAAAGAAGAAATGTCTTTCGGTGATCAGTAACACCTTGGAAGTTCTCATGCACCAAGGTACTGGAAATACAACTGAACCAAGTATTTAGGCAGCCACACGTTAAAGTAATCCTTTTATTCTATACATTTCTCATAGCATTTCTTATTGAATCAGAAATTCATGGAGATAAGTGAAAGTTAAGGATATTGGAAAGTTTACTTCTTTTTAATACACACTATGTGTATTAAAAATATGGAGGTACAGAAAGACTAAATGATTTGCCAGAGACAGCAAAGAAATACAATCACAAGAAGTGAACCCAAAGTATTGTATGCCGGTGCTGTGCTTCATCCACAAACTTCATATTTTCTGCCTGTGATGTCAAACATTTTAAAGCACACAAGGGCTTAGAAGATCTATTTGGTGTGAGTGAACGTTGTAGGAAAAAAAGGTACTATTTATGTTCATAAGGTTCTAAATGCATCTTTTTTCATGCCTGAAGAGGTCTGACACTTGATTAGGCTGAATCAGGCGATGCTGTCAGACAGACTTCACTCATGCAAAGCTAACAGTCATGTACTATGACTGTGCCCCAGTTAAAAGTTTTATTATCTCAGGGGTGTTGCATTTCTGAGGTGAGTTGTGATGTTAATGAAAGGATCGCAGTAGATACTGCCGTTCAAAGCATGTGTTCTCCACGGAGTATTGGCGATTTTCACAACCAAAGACCGAGAGACATGTTAGCTAAACGAAACGATGTGTTGTCATATTCCATTTGTCAGAGCTGATATGATAGTGTTCTGAACTGAGCAAATTTAGGAAAATACATACTAATTATATCTCAGGTATTTTGCAATACCTTGAAACTAAGGTGTGCTGCCGTCTTGGGACGAGCACCCCAGTCTCTGCGCATTAACGGAATGAACTTGGAAATACCTCTGCTCTGTGTGTTATCGGTTTGCACACCGGGTAGAGAACCCACGTTTGGGACAACAGGTTTTGGCGATGCAGATGGGACAGTGCTGCCAGCCTCGGCCGGCTCAGAGCAACGAAATAATCTGCTATTCATTTAACAGAGGTGTACTATTCTTTTAACTTTATATCTGTCAGTTGTCAGTGTAAATCTGCATATTTTCTTATAAATATGAGGAAATACCTCAATTTACCTTATTAAGATTTCAGTCTACTGTATCATAATGTCCTGGTTCAGACAAAATATAGAACGAAGAACGAACTCTTTCCTCTGTTAAATGAACTAGACCACCAGTGAAAATAATGCTACCGACACAATTCACCCGTCGCACAGAATAGGCGCAGCTCTGACACGCCGTGGTGAGCTTTCTTCCACCAAACTGCTGATGCAGTTCTCTGTTGGCCTTAGAGAGCTCTGCCACAGACTGGCAGGTTATTTCACTGCTCTGAACCGGCCAAGGCTGGCGGCGCAGTCCCACCTGCCTCCCCAAAACTGCTGTCCCAAACCTGGGTTCTTTGCCCGGTGTGCAAGCCAACAGCACACAGAGCAGAGGTATTTCCAAGTTCATTCCTTTGATGTGCAGAAACTGGGGTGCTCGTCCCAAGGCAGCAGCACACCTTAGTTTCAAAAATTTCCATTTTTATACACTGATTATTACATATTCAAACAATTAATACATATTCATTCTTATTCTCTTTAATGTTCGGTCGAGATTTCTTTGCTTCCTATGTAAATTAGTGTGCAGACTCTGTCTTCTTCCATTGTTCTCTTTCAAGTAGGTGGTATCATTGGGGCAGGTGGTCCACGAGTCGGGGGTTGCGATCTCCCCCTGCCGGAATCACCTTTCACTGCCCCCTCCTCTGATCTTGGCAGTCCCAGGTGGTTTTCTGGGTTTGCTGAGCAGACCCACACTTCATCACCCCCTTGACGGGAACACCCTACTCATCAAAAAAGCTACATTATCTAGTAGTTAGTTTCTTAATCTAATCTGAGATAAATCATGCCTCGTTCCTATTTCTTGATGTTAATATTAGGTAAATAATTAACTAGGGCTGGGGCTGTATAGAGGACTTCTGGCAATAGCAGGTTTCTTTGGTTGCTTCAGTTACATTTTATATTTCGTTTTTCTAGTTAATATCAATTTTACTACAACAAATTGACTACTGAAAACATCTTTTTATTTTTTTTCTGTCAGTTTGGTTCTTGGTTTCTCTGCTGAGGGTATCAACTCAGTGGGCAAATATTCTGAATTATGCCTCTGAGGTTGTCTGGTGCATGTGCTTATCACTTCCCCAACGCCAGCAAATCATTTCACTGCAGGCCACCAAAAGCCGTGGAGATGATCCAGTAGAGAGGAAGCAGATCTTGTTTAATCTGATCCTTATCACCCGATCCAAGCATGAAATAGTTCTTTATGTAGTTAAAACTACATAAAGCACAAGATGAAAATATTCTCCTGTGGTACTTCACACGCTTGACCTGAATCTCGTTGAACTGAGTAGCTACAGCCACGTAGCATCCCAGGGAACTACGGAGGCAGCGCTCGTACCGCCAAACAATGCGGGTGAATGGATCAAATCAGCCTGAACACCACCACAGCCAGATCGCTGCTGCCATCCTGATAATCAACAACTTACTCTTGGAGATTTTGGCAGCCTCACCTGGTTACCGCAACGGGTCTCACTGAATAGCTGCTTGATTTGTTATTGATTTCCCAGAGGGTATATTTGAAGCAGCAATTTTAGTGATAGATCTTCAGGGTGGAAATGCAGGGCAAAGAAAAAGCTTTGCTTATAAAGAGGGACTCGAGTGGTCACACTCTAATAAGCTGAATTCAGGGGATTGTTCCAACCGAAGCAAGAAAACCTTTGCAGAAAATCTGCAGTTTTGGGGGAAATGCAAATAGTTCCAAACACATTATCTGCTTTACTAGAAATCTGAACTACTTCAAATTCCAACACCTGACTGTTAGCAGATCTGAAAATAGGTATCTTATCTTAAACCTAGCGTATTTGTGACAGCTGTCATATTTGCTGACATACCAGAGACTGAACTGTGGAGCTGCTGAAGCAAAAAAATGAAGGCTGATACAGCCTGAGCTAATAATCCCTAGATTGGGCTGCAAGCGGGTTCTTTCTAGGTACGCCATAAAGCACGTTAGGTGCCCAGGCGCTAATACCAGACATGGCGTTATGACATCTTCTGCAGGAGAGTAAAACTGTGAACATTCCAGTAACTTGAGTGGAAAAATTCAATGTACTCACACTTGTGGAGTACCATAAGGTATTAGTAACAGAGATGGTTGCTGCGTACACTGTGTTTTAAGGTTGAGCACAGTCTTTTAATGTGACTTCAGAAGAGCAGGAAGTGCGGAGAGCAGTCAAAATGTCACAGGCGAGAAGAACACATGGTTACAGCAGAAACTGCCAATGGAGGAGACGCAGAGAAAGGTATAAGGAAAAGGATCCTTTACCACACGAGAAGAAAGATCTGCCCTTTGAAAGGCTTCACTCACACAGACTTTTATAAATGTAAAGCCATAATATTTATTATGGCTGCAAACAAACTGTATTTTAAATATAACTATATTAACAGAAAATGCATTGTCTCTATAAAGACCTGTAAGTACAGACTTAGACTACAACGACCACTATAAAATTCACTGAAATCAAGGTCTTCCCCTAAGAAAGCCCTTACACCCAGATTCTTACACCACAATTTAATTTTTTGTTATTAGGTTGCTTATACTTACCACTATTTTTTGTAGACCAACACAAACATTTTGATAATTAAATCTCAAGTAAATGTGTAGCAGTGTCAAATGTGATGATTTCACATATATGAGAGTCTGTATATAGACAAAGGTGGTTGGTTTTTTGTTTGGTTTTCTGGTGTTTTTTTGTTTTGTTTTTTTTAAGTTTTTTTTTTTTTAGAGGCTCTGTGAGCCTCTAAATTCATACCATCATGAGAATTTTAGTTATTCTAAGCTTCCTATGCTTTTGTAATCATTAAACCAAACACATTTGATGTATAGTAAAGTCTATTTTGGAATCATCTGACATTAATAAGAGCAAACCTACTACAAGTGTGTAAACTGGTGAAGGAGTCATCTTCGCACTCCCTTCCCTTTGCTCACTGCTCTCAGTCCATTTGCTCGTGGCAGCTCCAGCAGTCACTGCCGAGAGAACACGGAGGAGACACGATACATTTGTCCTTGTAAGCTCCTGTCAGCCCATTTCTAATGTGATAACCTATTTTGTTTGATTAAAATGCATGAAAGTAGCTTTTAAAGCACTTCCTACTCTGGAGTTTAATCCTTCCCCAGCAGAAGGGGGAATAATGAAGGTTGTTGCTGCTGTTTACATATGCCAACACTCAAAATAATCACAATGCTTACACTTGGCTGGTAATAAAATTACTTGCCTCCCATTACTTGGCAAGGCTTTGTTATTTTCTCAGGTTTCAAAGTTTTGTAGAAGTTTCTCCCTCGCACACACAAAAAGATTAGGCAAAACTAAGCACTGCACTTAGATCACACAGATAAACATGCTGAGCGCCGGAGGAAAGCTGCCATGGCTAAGGGGACACACCTTTGTTTATATATACAACACAGATTAGATAATGGAAAAAAATTTGTAAAAGAAATATTTTCTTGAATTTATTTATTCAATTATCTGATGTGCCGTGATTTCAGAGGCAATTTTCCTTAGCAATATCAGTAGGAAAAAGAACAAAACAGAAAGCCAAAGCCATACAACCTTTTCAAACACTAACCAAAAATATTACTTAATACAAATCGGTACAGAGCTTTACTTATTTCTTGTTCCTTCAATGGAAGCTCTGGTATCCTACAATGCCCTACTTATGACCCAGTTCTTTAGATAATTGAAAAGGTCTCAATTTTTTACCCCAGAAATTCCACCTTATACTATTCCAGGATTCTCTGTTGGTTTATCTTCTAATTTCTGGACAAGCGCGTATGTACTAAGTTGATGCAACAGTTGTAAATAAAAAAGTCTATGATAAGTACACAGATTCTATTATTGTAATTGTTCTCTGAACCAAGATTTTCAGTAATATTCATGAATAATTTTTAGAATGGAGGACAAAATTTAATTTTACACGTAATTTCATTTTGCTACAGTATTTAAGAGTCAAGAAATACAGCCATCCACGTTTTCTGATATTCATGTTAAGACCTATTTTAAGGTATAAAGAAAATTAGTATGCACCTGCTTGCTCAGTACTCTGAGAACAACATAAGCTTCCATACACTGTAAGTAAATGCTTTAAGATTTCTGCAAAATTGAATTGCAGTAATTCTTAGTTGCAAAATGTGGATTTTACTGCTTCCTTCTGAGGACTTACACTTAATATCGGTTGCTCTGCTTTAACAGTCATAAGCTGTTAGTTTCAGTGTATTTGCTCTTGGTTTGCAGATGTGTAACTAAGAGGAAGTTGAGTTTTTCAAAAAGAAGTCTCAGACTAAGAAAAGTAATGGAAAAAACAGCTTTATTTTCTCCCTTAGTAATACTGACTTTTAATGAATGCAATTCATTCAAAGCTGCTTCCCTCTTCACAGAAAGCCTGAGTTTTAGGAATTTACAGCTTTGAGAAAAACAAATTAGCTCAGAATTTTAGCTGAAAAATCACATCGTGGCATGTGATGTCAGGTTGCATCAGTCTTGCTTTATTCTATGATACAACTCACCAGGAGTGACACAATCCAAAGTGACTTTGCACAATACAACGTGTCAGCTAAAAAACCTGAAACAAATTACTTTTATCAACATTATAGCTTAGACAAATGCGCTCTTAAGAACAAGGATTCACTACCTTCAAAAAGAAAAAAAAAAGAGAGAGAAAAGGATATGGCTACATGTTTATAAAGCGTAAAATAACAATATATACACTCGAGACTGCTAGGGATTGTATTGCTCCTCCATCGCATCTACACATTCCAGTGCAAAGCTGACACATGGCTGTCATCTGCCTTTGTACACGCAAAGCCAATGGAAACCTAATTCAGCCGAAACATAAGTGATCACTACCAACACACACGTGCACCCCTTCTTTCTTAAATTGCTCAAACGTTGTTTCTCCAGATAGGACTGAGATCAATTTTCACCTCAAGTCATCCCCCTACTAATGGTGTTCCTACACATCTCGCACACAAAGGCTATTTGGGATTTCCACAGTGCAGTTTGCTCTGATTTCTCTTGCTATAGCAGGCTTCTTGCACACTGATTTTCGAAACGGGGAGCTTGCTTTCCTCTTATCTCTTTGTGATACTGACTGTACTTTTATTAAGGTAGCAGGCATAACGCGGAGACAAGAATAAGGTTCACAGGAGGGCTATTCGGTCCAAACAGCAAGTCATGCGTACCTAGTTAAAAAGTTAATTGATGTATTATAACACTACCCAAATATTTCTGTTCTTTTATTTCTCCTCATCCAAAGAGTTCCTTTGTGTCCTCCCTCCACCTAAACCCACAATTTCTCCAATTATAAAGCTCAACTGAAGCAAAATTCAAGGTTTGTATATTAGCACAGGCTGCGATTCCGTTGCAGGTGGGTGTAATGGGCATCGGGTCAAATGTTGAGAAGAATTGTGCTTGACATCTTTCAGGGACATTCTTGCACATCTGAATTGCAGAATGTGCTCTGTGCCAACTTAATTCAATAGATAATAGAGGCTTCATACTGACCACGACACATTTCACATGTACAATCATTTAAGCACAATGGGATTTTCTTCGTAGAACATTTCTGGAAACATAATGACTTAGAGATTACATTAAGAGTATGATACAATACAAGGTTAAGATCTAAGGGTTATCTTTAGATTTCTTGGGAAAAGAGCAATTTTTATGTATTTTAGCAGGTCTTTCAGAATCATTCTTAGAACAATAAAGTTACCCCCACACTGCTGAGAAACTAAATGTATTCAGTAAGAGGCAGAATTTGCCAGATATTTACAGATACGTACTCTATATGTGGAAATACAGGAAACAATTGTATTTTCTATAATCTATCTGGACTCAATGGAAAACGTCCTACATAGCATCTAGAAATACTACTTGCTATTAGGACCTTAAATGCCAGCCATAATCTACACATCTGTAATTAGCCAATCAATACTTTTCATAAGAAAATAAGATAAGAAACCATTTTCCATATATCAGCTAAAAAAGAAAGCATTTAATTCTACAGAATCATATGCTTCTTAAATTGCTATCCCTAACTTTACTCCCACCTATAAATCAAAAACTAGAAAATGTACCAATATTTTATGCATTGCACCGTAAAAATTTAAAATCAGATTAGAAAACACGGTTGCCATGGCACCTGAGCACTACGCTTTCATGCAAAGCAATTTAACAGATGCAAAAGAATTGAACCTTACAGCAGGCATGGTATAATTTTTAGATAAACTTAAGAAGAAGCTGTAAGGATATTTCCAGCTCAGCCTGATGGCTGGATGCCTTCTTGTTCTGTATTTCAGGAAGCTGCATCTCTACGTCTATAACTGCTTCAAACTCTCTCTAAGGGCTGAAACGTTCCTAGGGTGAAATCTCGATGTTATGCGAGTCAATGGGGGTTTTGCCACCGACTTCAAACAAGACAAGGTTTCCCCTTGGCTCTTTGAAGATGGATGGCAAAGAGAAACATTTAGGGAGACCGGCGGTCTCAAGCCAAGAAGGTCAGGCTACACCGCAGTATGGCGTTGCATCCTCGCTCCCAGAAAATGTTCACGCAGCCTGTTTTTACAAAAGCTGCTTCTCTGGATCCCCTGAATTAAATTTAAGGGGAAAAGGTTCACAGATAAATGAGGCTAATTTCTATTTCGCGGTATGATTGTAGGTGTTGTACACCTTATTCTCTTTGCCCCAGGGGCATCACTAAGGAGAGAGAACAAAGAAAGAAACATCAGGAATACTCTGGCAAATAAGAGCCAGAAATAATAGGGACTAAAAAAAAAAAAACTTTTCTGCTCAATTTTGTGCCAAAAAATGGCATCTTTTGTGTTGTTCTTATGGGAACATTGCATTGGAGAGCTCCTTTTTATGACATCATTGAAATTTGATTCACAGAGACATCTAAGTAGCCCAAGAAAGATCTACTCCATTGACAACTAAGAACCACCTTGACAGACTATTAAATTACTCTTCAGAAGCCCGGGCTCGGCCTTCCAATTGTCTAACACCTACTATTGTCTGTTCTGGCAGCTGAATTAGTGGTCAGGAGAGCAAGCTGGTCATTTCTCCAGGTTTTTTTTAACCTGGTCAATAGACCAGAAGTTCAATGCTTTTTAAAACTTCGTGATTTCAGCATGACTAAATACTGGAAAGGTTGTTTAAAAAAATCAGTTCCCAGCAGTTTGCTCTGTGCAATTTATATATCCTGGCCTGTGCGCACATTAATAGCAGGAGCCGGCTCTGAACATGAAAAGCAGGCTCCCGTTTTGCTGTGCCACCAAGAGGCAGTGCGCTCTGCCTCCCGCTGCACTTCTTCATTACGGGATTTCTGTGCTCCTCCCGCAGGAGCAGACGTGGCCAATGCGCAGCTGGAAAAAAAAGAACATGGCAACAGCTTCCTTCCATGCTTCAGTGAGATTGTTTGCCCTGAAAGACACACTCCTAAAACAGACTTCTCATCATGTCACGTACCACAGAGGGTTTGGTACACTAAAAGAAGCCAACAAACAGGGAACCTGCCCCAGACAGGTGACTCGACTGCGGTTATTCTGCAGCCCAACGGGACTGCTGAGTGAGAGGAAAGGCAAAGGAGCCCTCGGTAGATACCTGCGATGACACAGCACACGTGTATGCACATCATGTAACACCTTGCACTTCTTTACCCTTTGCTGCTGGGGTTTAGTTTTGAAGGAATTATCTCACTGTATCACACAGAGAATTGGCAGTGGGTTAAGTAAGGCATTTTAGGTAGCTATAACTCCCTGTAAAAATAGTATTGTTATAGACAAAAGAAAAAAATAAATCACAGGAGTCCCACTCCCTCGATGAATCATTTAATTTTACCAAGAAAGATTAGGTATTGTATTGGGGCAGCAGCATAATAAATCGCATCAAGTTGTGAACTGCTGAGACAATATCCTGACACCAAACCTGAAGGGCCGCGTTCTTCGCTGCTCAGGTGTTTCCCCGCCTGTCCTACAGCCAGATCCCACAGAGCCACCTCCTGCTCACCGCTGCCTTCCCCACTGGGGAGGCAGGAGGAGAGGAACGGGACAAGCACCCACAGCAACCAGCCACTGCGGTACCTCGGGGGTCATCACAGCACACCTGCAGAGAAACCCACCCTCACTGAAGTCCTGCCTGCTAGGACTAGAATATGCAGTCTGCAAGCAAACCGAACACACAAGGGTGACAATGCCTTGCACGCCATGTCTGTCAGACAGAGGGAGCTAAGACTAAGACATACTCCTCATTAAGAGGACACACGAAAACTTGGGATTTTTAATTTTTTTAATTGTTGCCAAGTTGCAAGGCAAGAAGAGTGTCCATCGCCACCTGGTGCCTATCGCTGCAAATTCAGGGAGGGGATGTGGAGGGGAATCCGACGACTGGCTGCTCTGGGGGAGACCTTCCCTTCCTGGCTATTTTCTAGCACTTCTTTCCCTGCTGTCCCCCAATCTGTTTGCTGTGTCTGCACTTCAAGGGCTTCGGAGCTTCTGCCAGCCGGGAGCGGAGGTCCAGGGCCAGCTCCTTCCCGGCCACGCAGTGCGGAGGGGCTGCTCCGGCTCCTGTGCGGAACCAGCGCTGACGGGACACGGAGGAGGAGATGGGGCTGGGACAGGTATCTGCTGCACAGTCTCACTTGCAGCAGGACGGGAGGTTATCTGAGGTTTTTAAGGCACTATA
The DNA here is from genome assembly GCA_008711295.1 of Anarhynchus alexandrinus. Lineage (NCBI taxonomy): Eukaryota > Metazoa > Chordata > Aves > Charadriiformes > Charadriidae > Anarhynchus > Anarhynchus alexandrinus. The sequence goes on along the minus strand of VUYV01000178.1, from coordinate 1,257,112 downwards.
AGAGTGTCCCATCTCCCACAGGAGCAAGAAAGAAAAAGGGTTATTAAAAGTTGACTTATTTAGGAATTGAACTGGAGATGAAACAAAGTTTCTTAAATTCACCAGAACAGTTGCCATACCATTGAGAACGTTTCTGAAAGGATCATTTATTTTGATATCTTATCTGTTATTTTTACAGTTCTTCATAACTGCTTTTTCTGGAAAATGAAGTTGTTTGGGACAACGGAACTGCAACAACATCATGTGCTAGCCCTCGGTGTGCTGGTTTTGGCAGTACATAACTTCTACTTGTAGCAGACGGAGAGCAAACGTGGTACGTTACCACCAACGAAACGCCGCCTTTCCGCAGTCCACGCGTGCTCCCTGTGCTAAAGCATCTGCCCGTGTATTTCACTCAACCCTCTGCTGTCTGTGTACATGAGACCAAGGCTCAGCCTTGCATTTCTGGGTCTAATTAGTAAGGCTATAAGAGTGAGATACTTGATTTTTAGTGGGAGACAACAAACATTTCCATTTTCTTTTCTTGTTACCACACAGCCTACTTGGAAAAATTATATAAGGTTCAAACTGCTTAATTCCATTCTGAGGAATGCATTCAACAGCACTTAAAAAGTGATACCGTTAGCTATTCATTTTATCCAATACTTTTCTTATTAACAATAATCTATCATAGGGCATAATGATTATTAAAATCTAAGCAATAGGAGCTTTAGAATAAATGAACTGGCACACTTGACTAACCTTGAAACCTGCTTTATAGATTAAAAATGCTTTTTTGCCATGAACACTTCAGTCACTTCACTTTCCTTATATTCTTCACATCTGAATTGTATTCCCTGCTTTGCCCTCACACGCTTGATTCTATTCAAACAAGCCAAATAATTTTGAAAGCACTGAATGTACACCTGATCACCAGGTTGCCCTACTTTTAGGTCATCAACAATGGGCTCATACTTGCTCTGAGATTCCCAAAGCTTCACCAGTGAACATACAAAATCTACGCTCATGTAGACATTGAGAAATTTGAAATATATTTATCTAGGTGGTACATTTTAAATTTTTATCTAAAGGAATTTTCTACTTATATACTTAACCCCAATTTTAATGCTGACCTCTAAGTTTAAACCTGAATAATTTAAAGTATTTAAATTAAGGTATCATGGGTATAGACTGTTGTGCTTAGTAACTAGAGTACAGTGTGACTTGTGACAACAGCCTACAATGGAAAACTCCTATTCCAACAAAAATGGATTTTCTATTAGAAAAAAGGGGGGAGAAACCCAACAAACCGGGAAACAGCTCACAACAGCATATTACCAAAAGCTTCTAATTTACAGGGCACAGGAGAGAGATATTAAAATGAAGATAAAATGGATAGGACATAACAACATACAACGCAGTGAGAAAATAAAGGAAAGGGGGGAAGAAATGTAACAGAACTGAAAATAAACACACATCTATATGATTTGTGTACACACACAGCTGAAAGGTAAGCAACCAAAATTAGATGACAAATCAACATTAAAAAAGGGTACTTGAAACAAGATAACAAGCAAAATCAATCTAAAGCCACTTTAAGTCCAAAAAGGAATGAAAAGGAATAAAATAAAAATCGATAATATTAAAAGGATTAGAAATAATGGGTGATGCACATAACACATTTCCCTCTCTTTTTAATTGAATTTAACGTCTACAGCAAACAACACAGGTCACAGTGCTGCCGGTGGCTGCACAGCAATTTTTTCCTATAAGGAAGGCTTTCAAAGTTGTTAATTTATCTCATTAGAAAAACAAACAGTTTTATCAGAGGTGAGCACAAAAGCCGTTGACATTCTGAACCTGCGTAGAACGCTCTGGTGTTCGGTGGCGAGCACACAGGTTGGCAGCGCACATCAGGGCGGCGTGTTTGTTAGGAGGTAATTGTTATAATACACGCAGACAGATAAAGGACCAAAATTCCTTCCTGCAGGAAGTGGAAACAGTCGTGTTTGCTGGGGAAAGAGACCTTGGGAATCTTATCATAATACACTATTCATATCCATAAATGAGTGTATTCTCGCAAAGGCAGTTGGCTTTGATTGCAAAGCCGGGGAACAGCTAAAAGCAGGAGGTGCAGGCAGCCACACATCTGTCATTTTTTCTCCTTGTTGCTGTTCAGTCTTCTCTGGCTGCCGCTGCCAAGCTCTGATGTGTACGGTGTGTGAGAGGAATGCACAAAGCATGAAGGGTACAACACAACAGCCCTGTTCTGCCTTCTGCCATGTAGCAGCAGCATACCTGGGTCCAGGAGAAGTCAGGGCCTTTGGCCACTACAAGGGGGTATAGGATGAGAATGGTTATTTTGGCAAGAAAGGGGGGAAAGAAGTCATAGCAGGAAGGGTCATGGAATCATAGAATGGTTTGGGTTGGAAGGGACCTTGAAAATCATCCAGTTCCACCCCCCTGCCCTGGGCAGGGACACCTCCCACCAGCCCAGGTTGCTCCAAGCCCCGTCCAACCTGGCCTTGAACACCTCCAGGGATGGGGCAGCCACAGCTTCTCTGGGCAACCTGCACCAGGGGCTCACCACCTGCACAGGGAAACATTTCTTCCTAATAGCTATTCTAAATCTCCCCTCTTCCAGTTTGAAACCATTACTCCTCGTCCTATCAGCCCGTCAGGGCTCATATTTAAAACTACAGTTCTTCACATATTCTTATCTTGGAGGATAAAATTATTCCCTCATGTTCAGAGATCCACATTCTGCCCTGGAAATAAATTCCCCTTTTATTTCATGCTAAGCCCCGGCTTATTTGCAAGTCCATGTAGGCAGCTGATTCCTGGCACTATCTGGCCAAACAATGACTAATTGTTACTGACTTCCCAGATGGTCATTCTAATAACTGGAGAAGGGCAACCAACCTAGCAATCAGGTCTCATTTAGTTGAAGACAGCACAACAGCTGTCTTTTTCTTTCCTACACACTCAAGCAGAGCTTTCTGTTGTTCCAGTACTCCCTTGAGCATGCAGCAAATAGAGCTCCAATGAGCTGGAAAGTCCTGCGTTAGACGGCGCTTTACCGACTTCTCACCCCTTCTCCTCCTTCCCAATTACTCCACGTTTCTGTCCCGTACAGCGGCACAGTAACTTTTGGTGGGGGAAGTGGCTTAAACACATGTGCTGTCTCCAGCCTATTCAAAGCTTTTCCGTTCAAAGGCAAGCTTCTTACGAGGGAGCATCCAAAAATCACACAGAAAGCTGTAACAGTCTCTGCAAACTGACAATTCGGTTTGGTTGGTCCTCACGCAGCTCGGGGTGAGCTGGTTATCCCCCACCGGCAGCAGCCAGCTCCCACCGGGCTGTGGGAGAACAGCCCAGGAGCATCTCAGGTGCGCAACGCCTAACAAAGTCAAGGTGCAAATTCCATCAGCCTCACGGAAGCTGCGATACCAAGGATGGACATAAGAGCAATTTTAACACACCGTGAATTGCAGTGGATTCTTCTAAGCTATGTCCATTAGGGCTGGAAAAACTCAAAGCCTAATCCAACTATGGGGCCTCCTCCACCATACATTTACGGGGGCCAGAAGGGCATTGGGTTTGTCTGTTCCTGCGGCTCCTGATGTCATTCTGCAAGAAAGGCCTAGGTAGCTCAAATGGATAGGTTTTTCCTGAAGAATATTACAGCAATGGAAACAAGAGAGATCAAAACTTTGCCCGGTACAAACTGTTCTGGCTTAAAGGCCAAATAAGTCAGAGGAACCTTTGAGGCAGAGACAGTCTGGCACACGCTCCCATACAAACACCGGGAAAATGTTCCCCTGAACCGCTTTGGCCACAGCAGAATTTAAACTCTTTCAACTGTGTGTTTGCACTTAAGCAGAAAATCATTTATATCCTAAATATATCTTCTGAATGTGTTATGGTCCCCGACTTCCAGACTGAGTACGCTTCAGCGAAGTGCTCATCTCACAAAGTTATCGGCTACTGACTCTCACATTGTCTCAGGTGAGAAATCTGATCTCCACCGTGGAGTTCTAATTTGTCACGTCTCTTCCCTCGGCTTTCCAGCCTGGCCTTTCAGACAACATATTTTGGTCCCACATTAGCCCAGGAGCCGCAGCTTAACGGCCCACGTGCACGGCAGGAGACACAGGGTCCCCACCTCAGGGAGCCGAGGGACAACTGAGCGAAGGCTTCCAGCGACCCCACTCATCACGGCCCCGCGCTGCTTTAACTCAAGAGCCGGTTCCCAGCGGTGCTGGCAACAAAGCCCGTGCTGGCTGGCTTCCTCCCAGGGCCAGGATTTGGATTACCCTGCAAGTCCTGTGACAGCAGAGTTCCTCCACTAATCACATAATGCGGCTCTACCCCTGGAAACCGTCCCCGTAACAAGTCTCATGTGACCTACCCTACATTAGCCATTTGCAGAACAATTACAGCGGTAAATGCTACAAATAGCTAATCCCAGCACACACTTTCCTCTTTGTTTCTTTTCCTACCTAAAAACACCAGACCAGCGAAGTGAAGACTCGTAACACAACAAAATTCCATAGCACGGCTTTCCTCGTAGTCTTTAATTGCAATCACGGTGGAAATATGAAAATGGCATTATGAATTCTTTCTGAAATCCTTTCACTGTGAAATGCTATTATCTAAATACCAAGAGAAGCATTTACAAATAATAGAAAAAGTTGCTTGTATATGTGTAGGGGAATTGATTACCCTACATTTTTGAAGTAAGCTGCAACCATATTTTTTTTGCTGGTAAATCACTTTCCAGCTAGACAGAGTTTCTGCAAATGTGCATATCAGATGGTCTGAATGATTTTCAACCGCTTTTTATAAGCTGCATGGCTTTTATACGTATTACTTTTTATGTATGGCATTTCCTATGAAACCACATAGGTACATAACACTTGCTTACCAGAATTGGAGTATCCTAAAGTATCTCCAGTTTTGGGATTCAGAAATTATTCGAAACCTTTCCAGCCATTATCCAGAATTATGAATAGCCTGAGTATGACTCAGTGATTCTCAGTTAATAAAATAAAATAAAATACTCGGTAATACAAAAATAAAATACAAAAATTAAAAAATATTCACTAATTGGTGTTTTTCTTTCCATTTGGCATCTTTATACAAATCTCATTAGTGCTAAAGTTTGTGAATTTGGGTCGTAAGAGTGTTTCAGCCACGTGGCCCCCAGGCGGGGAGGAGAACATAATGTGAGGGTATACGGCTTTTCATCGTGACTGGGACTGAATGTGAATTCTTCAACTCAGAATATGAACCTCTCCGGACTGGGTGGGAGTTTACACTATTAGCACAGGAATGCCGAGATTCAGCCCCTCTACAGCCCAGGCACGGAAAGGGCCCTTAACGCACTGCAGTGAGTAGCTGCATTTAGGGAGACTGTTAATGCCCAATAAATATTTATTTCTTCAAAATCGTCTCCAAGCAGGAGCCTAACTCAAGCCAAACATATCTGAATCTGAATATGAACATAACCAAATAAAGTGTTTTTATTTTTAAATTATACATTGCATTCAGGATTTTACAATACATCAAAAATTCTCTTTGTTAGCTTGGATTAATATTTTAAAGCTGGAAGTATGACAAGGAGACAAAAGGAGTATTGTAGTAGATTAAACTAAAAACACCCTTGCCGCATTAAAATAGCTTTTAGAAATAAAGGGACAGCTGTTCACAGGATGAAAAGAAGTTAAAATAAATGAAACAACTACGTGATGCCTTGATAGCCCGATGCGTACACTCAGTGCCACACATCTCTCTCTCTACAATATTTATATTTGTTTCTCAGTAAGATTAGCTGTGTTCTTACTATTCATTTGCATTTATGACTCAGTTTCAGAACAGCTCTCAGACCCCCTCTACGTCTGAGTTTGGCCTCTGAGCGTGACGGGGGAAGGAAAACACCACCTGAGCCCGGCGAAGGAACGCTGTTCTCGCCGAACACACACCGGAGAGAGGGCCTGTTTTCCTTTTGCTCTTCTCTTTTCTTCTTTGAGAGATAGTCGGAACACTGTTATGGTTCTGATTTTACTTCCACAACAAAAGAAAAGTTGAGATTTCCTGCAAGCTCCTTTGGCTAAGCAGAACAGTGAGTTTTCCACCCTGTGAGCGCGCCTGAGTGCCCGAGGGAATCCTCCAAAGGCCGGCTCTTGAGCCGAGCACAGCTCACGGCACAGAGGCCGCAGCTCTGCTAAACGCCAGCACACAGCCCAGCGTGCCTGCGAGCCACGGAGGAAAGTTAACATATTCTCTGAAGTGTAGTGAGGTCAAACAGGAACCACGTTGTTCCCCAGCTGGGTAGATAACTGGTTTGATTTTAGGGCTCACAGTTCACCCGCGCAGCTTCCTCAAAAAAGGTATCTTTCTTTGCTCTAAATCCTGCGCGTGTCACACCCGGGTGAGGCAAAGAAAAGTCTTATTGTCACAGGAAGAAAACCTGAGGAGACCTTGGTCGCTTCCCCCAGCTCAACGGGAACAGCAGGCACAGGGAAAATGCCTTCTTAAAGGTGTCCTGTGACCCCCCAGAACCTGCAAATGGCCCCGACATCCCTCATGCAGAACATCCAACAAACAGCCACGGGAGAGCCACACGAGGCGAACGCTTACTTCTGTAATTGAGTCCTTCTCCGCGGCAGAGTCCTGACACCACAGCACGGACAGCATTACCCCTAAGCCTCCTCGGCACATGGAATTATTATTCCATAGAGCTGTCCTCGGGGGATTTTCCCATAGGGAGAAGGGAATTGCCTATTCTGGGGGACTGCTCCTGTCCCAGCAGCTGCCTGACAGCAGGGAGCTGGAGATGACCTCCCCATCGCTTCCTTCCGTCTCCAGCGGAGAGTAACAGGCACAGCCCATGGAGAGGAGCAGGATGGGCACAGCCCATGGGGGGGGAGCAGGATGGGCACAGCCCACGGAGAGGAGCAGGATGGGCACAGCCCATAGAGAGGAGCAGGATGGGCAGAGCCCATGGAGAGGAGCAGGATGGGCACAGCCCATAGAGGGGAGCAGGATGGGCACAGCCCATGGAGAGGAGCAGGATGGGCAGAGCCCATGGAGAGGAGCAGGATGGGCACAGCCCATAGAGGGGAGCAGGATGGGCACAGCCCATGGAGAGGAGCAGGATGGGCACAGCCCACAGAGGGGAGCAGGATGGGCAGAGCCCATGGAGAGGAGCAGGATGGGCACAGCCCATAGAGGGGAGCAGGATGGGCACAGCCCATGGAGAGGAGCAGGATGGGCAGAGCCCATGGAGAGGAGCAGGATGGGCAGAGCCCATGGAGAGGAGCAGGATGGGCAGAGCTCACGGAGGGGAGCAGGATGGGCAGAGCTCATGGAGGGGAACAGGGCGTCTTTAGCACAGCACTGAGGGCGAATCGCGACCGGCTGTGCCGTGGTGCAGGTACCTCCCCGTGCCACGCTGCTGAGCTACCACGGGCGGTATTTACCCTCGCGGCAACGGGCCGGGCTGGTCTGGAGAGCTCCGCAAATACAATCACAAGCGAAGAAGGCGAGGCCGTGTAGCCGAGGGCTGCGCCCGCCGTGGGGTCTCACCCGCCACCCCCGCGCACCCGCGCCGTCAGCCCGTCGTGTCCTCCCCCGGTGCCGGGAGGGCGTCTGCGCTGCCTCCGCGCGAGCTCTGCACGGCCGCCCAGACAGAACGTTTTGTGGAGAAGAAAAGTATGACAAGACATGAATAATTTTAGCATTCAAAAATAGTTAAGGGCCTCAATTCTGTGCCTAGCTGTACAATAAGACATTGTTCAAAATACTTCAAGCTTTTATCTATTCCCAGTGATCCATATTTTATTGAAGCAGTACAGGTGTATTGGCCCATATCCTCTAATTCACGGTAAAAGAGATTCCACGCTGTCTCTGCTAACTAACATTTCATCAGTTTACCCTTCAGAAACATACCATTTTGTCTGCTTGCAAAATTACTGCTTGGAATATTGATCCGTGCAGACAGTGTTTTGCTTTGAACTTATTTATTAGAAAAGGATTAAGGTGGGCAACAGAAAAAAAAAAAACACCACCACACTTTGGAGTATATAAGCAGTGTGTTAGAAATTAAGCACCACAAAAGTGAGTCATAGGGTAGAACAGATCGATGGTAAAATTCAAATGAATGCACTTGCAGCTAACAAGTGATCCTGAGATGCTGATTCTCACTGCAGGGCAAGCGCTATGTTACAAAGAAAACAAAACAAAAATGAATTTATCATACTGTTCTTCACTTGAAGCAAAGTGCGAATACTTGATAAGAAAAATATATAAAGTTGAAAAATAAGATTAATGTAAAACAATTTTGCTTTGCTTTTTGTCCTCCTGCTCACAGTGAAGCAATGCTCCACAAATTATTAGCCCAATATAAACCAAGAGAAGTTTCAAGAGAAATCTCTGGAGAAGTCTTGGAGGCAGAATGGGAAAAAAAAACACAAATAAACCTGATTTCCTGCCTCGTACCTCACTGGCCCAGCACTGCCTGCATATATCCTGCCGCAGACAATAGCTAGCAGGAGCTACACTTCATTATTGCCTCCATGAGCAGGAAATCACAGAATCATAAAGTCATAGAATGGTTTGGGTTGGAAGGGACCTTGAAGATCACCCAGTCCCACCCCCTGCCCTGGGCAGGGACACCTCCCACCAGCCCAGGTTGCTCCAAGCCCCATCCAACCTGGCCTTGAACACCTCCAGGGATGGGGCAGCCACAGCTTCTCAGGGCAACCTGCGCCAGGGGCTCACCACCCTCACAGGGAAACATTTCTTCCTCATATCTCATCTAGATCTCCCCTCTTCCAGTTTGAAGCCATTCCCCCTCATCCTATCACTCCATGTCCTTGTAAAAACTCCCTCCCAGCTCTCCTGTATGTGCTCCTTTAGGAACTGGAAGGGGCTGTAAGGTGTCCCTGGAGCCTTCTCTTCTCCAGGCTGAAATATGCCTATATGCTGAGAGACACTTATGTTTTCACTGCCTGAAGCTCCTTAAAACAAAAGACAGATCCGAATGTACACTGGCATAGAGGCAGAGCCTGCTCCCAGAAACCCAGTCTCAGGACAGGCTTGACACAAAAGAAAACCTGCAGAAGAATCTTTCCATAGGATGTTCTACGTCTGAATAGGCAGAATCCTGAACCGTGATCCTTCATTTAAAACAAACCAACCAACCAACCGACCAACCAACCAACCAACCCACCCACCCTCGTTTATCATTAGCAGGCAGAAGAACAGGTGAGTGTTACCCAGAGTCACTCGCACAATGGCTGAGATTGGAAGGCACCTCTGGAGATCATGGAGTCCCACTCCCCGCTCAAGCAAGGGCAGCTAGGGGAGGTTGTCCAGGACCGTGTCCAGTCAGGGTTTGAATATCTCCAAGCATGGAGACTTGCAAACCTCTCTGAGCAACCTGCTCCAGTGTTTGATCAGGAAATTTGATCAGCTGAGAGTCAGCCACGTCAGGTCTGTGCCAAACCCCTCTTGGTCTGCAGCTCAGAAGGACCTCTCAGGGAATCCTCTGGCATACTGCTGAGCTCGGACTATCCCCGGTTTAGCTGGTGCAGATGAGAGCAGCCTTACGGGTGGTTTAAGTTACACCGTGGGATAAACAGGCCACCAGCTGTCCCAAGGCTCGGGGGTCATAAAGGCGGGTTAGAGTCACTGGGGTTTTTTAACATACTTTTATACTGCCTCCACCACGGGCCAGGACTGACTCCATTCCTGGGTACGCTGTAGGACAATTTGGATGCGTCTTTTTGAACATTGATATTAATGCTTGCAACTATTTTTGCTCAAGATCTCTCAGCAAATGTGTGCCAAAACAAGAACTATTACACAAGGGGCTAAAGCCTCCCGTTTACCTGAGAAGTTACTTCATGGCAGACACAGACTCTAAAAACTTGGTGTTTTTCTGAAAATGTATGCAATAGCTACTGTACGTTTTAAGGCAAAAATCTATACGTTAACATATTACGATGTGTGAATAGTCTTTTCCCCACCATTTCAGTGCCACAGCCCTGCCACGTAGTTTGGGGAGTAACTCGTTACTGGTTGATGGCCTAATGTATGCATGGCAGGAACATTACACCACGCCTGGCGCATGAATCACTGCTTCGGAGCCCGCACGAGTGAGGAACACATGATAAACATGTCAGGTTTTTGGACATATTTTTTCAACAGGATTGACAGAGTTGTTCTTTGTTATTTTCAGATTAAGCTCTTTTTCTTCGACTATGTTAGAAACAAACAGCAGAGACAAAATGAATCCCAGACTTTTCTGACTGTATCTTTTTTCTTCCATTGAATGATGATCAAACATTGCTTCCTTCAGGGTCTTATTCTACCTTGATGGTTTCCAGTAATACATTTCATATCAATTCTAGAGTTGCCTGGAAATTGTTCAAGAAGGATTTTCATAAAAATCAAAACAAGCTGTGCTATTTCTAAGGGTAATTTGGTAAAAAAAATAACAAAAAGGAATTTGACTTGACTATCTCGTGGGCAACTACACAAAGCAGCTCTAATATGTAAATACAGGTATATAAATTATTTGCAAATTCTGCACGAGAGGTATGAAGTAAAAATAACTACTGTTATAAAATACTGGATGTAGGGTTACAGCAAAGAGAGGGACCGTTTTGATTCCCCGTGGTTTATGTCCACAAAGTCAAGGATTATTCCCGTATCATGTCCATACCTCTTGGTTTAATTTGCACATGCTTCACTGCAGCATAATGAGAGTCTGTGGCGTCTCTGGATACTTTGAAAGCTGCACCACCAACTCATCAACTAGTTCTGGGTCACCATGTTTAATCCCAGTCAGTAACCGTATTATGTCATCCCTTACAGAACTGTATTTCAATGCTTAAGGAAATGCTTTACTTCTAACCAGAATTTCTCTAGAGCCAGTTGTCATTTGCCAGATCATGTTCTTATCTAGCACAACTGCAGAACATTTTTATCATCACAAATTATTTTCCCAGTGTTTTCTTTTCCAGAGGCAGATATTTTCTTATTTAATGGTCAGTATATGATGTACATTATAGATCATACATACGACTATAAATAACATAACAAGCGGCTTAAGTATGAGCATTAGCATGAAACAAAGCACTAGGCGCAAGCATCTCCAAAAATTTATATGGTTCAGAAGTCTGGGGACGCATTATAAACACCGTGTTGGCTATTATTCAACTCTATTCATTTCCTTTCAGGCAGAATACCTTAATTATAGTCATTGAGCAAGAGACACTTATGAGAGAAGGAGGATAAGAAACTAAATGAGCGGGCTTGATTAGTACATGCACCATAACATATGAGAAACAACAATTTAGATAAAGCTGAAGGGAAACCATAACAGTGCTGCTACACAATATTTGTGTCCCTTGACTTTCTGCATCACTGGGATTGTCCTGGAATACTATACCCTGGTTATCCCCAATTTTTAATGGTTCATTTACTTATGAAGGGGCACAAACGAACCCAGTGCAAACCAGCAGTTTTTAATAAGACCACAGTTTGTCCATATAAACAATCTATGCCCATATGTATTTTTAAAGCTGAAAATAATATAGCAAATACATTAAAGAAAATCTAGCCGAAGTTCAGATTTCCTCTGGGCATCATGATGTAAACACACTTGTTCTGCATCACAAATAATACATTCGATCAATGTTCAGCCTTTGAAAAATCTTGAACAAAGTTTCTTTCAGAATGATCAGAGGCAATCACACTGTGGGTTGCTGCTTAAAAGCTTTTACAAGTGTGTTCACACTAGGTTTCATGTGGCTTGGATACCTCCTATGGTTATCTGAGAAATTTAGTGATGTTGCTGGATGCGTCCCACAGATTCCGGTAACTCTGAAGCTGGTTATCCACAGAGAACAGGTCGGCTTCACGGACTGATGCTAGAAGGCCACTTAGCCAGAAATTTTTTGTAGGAATTAAACAGCAGGACTGGGCTAAGCAATTACAAAAGAAAAGCCAACATCAGGTAAAAGAAATCTAGAGACCTAGATGTCTGGATTCNGCCTGGCGCATGAATCACTGCTTCGGAGCCCGCACGAGTGAGGAACACATGATAAACATGTCAGGTTTTTGGACATATTTTTTCAACAGGATTGACAGAGTTGTTCTTTGTTATTTTCAGATTAAGCTCTTTTTCTTCGACTATGTTAGAAACAAACAGCAGAGACAAAATGAATCCCAAACTTTTCTGACTGTATCTTTTTTCTTCCATTGAATGATGATCAAACATTGCTTCCTTCAGGGTCTTATTCTACCTTGATGGTTTCCAGTAATACATTTCATATCAATTCTAGAGTTGCCTGGAAATTGTTCAAGAAGGATTTTCATAAAAATCAAAACAAGCTGTGCTATTTCTAAGGGTAATTTGGTAAAAAAAATAACAAAAAGGAATTTGACTTGACTATCTCGTGGGCAACTACACAAAGCAGCTCTAATATGTAAATACAGGTATATAAATTATTTGCAAATTCTGCACGAGAGGTATGAAGTAAAAATAACTACTGTTATAAAATACTGGATGTAGGGTTACAGCAAAGAGAGGGACCATTTTGATTCTCCATGGTTTATGTCCACAAAGTCAAGAATTATTCCCGTATCATGTCCATACCTCTTGGTTTAATTTGCACATGCTTCACTGCAGCATAATGAGAGTCTGTGGCGTCTCTGGATACTTTGAAAGCTGCACCACCAACTCATCAACTAGTTCTGGGTCACCATGTTTAATCCCAGTCAGTAACCGTATTATGTCATCCCTTACAGAACTGTATTTCAATGCTTAAGGAAATGCTTTACTTCTAACCAGAATTTCTCTAGAGCCAGTTGTCATTTGCCAGATCATGTTCTTATCTAGCACAACTGCAGAACATTTTTATCATCATAAATTATTTTCCCAGTGTTTTTTTTCCAGAGGCAGATATTTTCTTATTTAATGGTCAGTATATGATGTACATTATAGATCATACATACGACTATAAATAACATAACAAGCGGCTTAAGTATGAGCATTAGCATGAAACAAAGCACTAGGCGCAAGCATCTCCAAAAATTTATATGGTTCAGAAGTCTGGGGACGCATTATAAACACCGTGTTGGCTATTATTCAACTCTATTCATTTCCTTTCAGGCAGAATACCTTAATTATAGTCATTGAGCAAGAGACACTTATGAGAGAAGGAGGATAAGAAACTAAATGAGCGGGCTTGATTAGTACATGCACCATAACATATGAGAAACAACAATTTAGATAAAGCTGAAGGGAAACCATAGCAGTGCTGCTACACAATATTTGTGTCCCTTGACTTTCTGCATCTCTGGGATTGTCCTGGAATACTATACCCTGGTTATCCCCAATTTTTAATGGTTCATTTACTTATGAAGGGGCACAAACGAACCCAGTGCAAACCAGCAGTTTTTAATAAGACCACAGTTTGTCCACATAAACAATCTATGCCCATATGTATTTTTAAAGCTGAAAATAATATAGCAAATACATTAAAGAAAATCTAGCCGAAGTTCAGATTTCCTCTGGGCATCATGATGTAAACACACTTGTTCTGCATCACAAATAATACATTCGATCAATGTTCAGCCTTTGAAAAATCTTGAACAAAGTTTCTTTCAGAATGATCAGAGGCAATCACACTGTGGGTTGCTGCTTAAAAGCTTTTACAAGTGTGTTCACACTAGGTTTCATGTGGCTTGGATACCTCCTATGGTTATCTGAGAAATTTAGTGATGTTGCTGGATGCGTCCCACAGATTCCGGTAACTCTGAAGCTGGTTATCCACAGAGAACAGGTCGGCTTCACGGACTGATGCTAGAAGGCCACTTAGCCAGAAATTTTTTGTAGGAATTAAACAGCAGGACTGGGCTAAGCAATTACAAAAGAAAAGCCAACATCAGGTAAAAGAAATCTAGAGACCTAGATGTCTGGATTCCAAAAATGCAGATCTGGGTATTACACTGACAGCACAGTCAAATCTGCAAATGATCAACCCCCTGATTATGGCAATATCACGTGAACGACATACACGTTCCAGAGACACCAACTGCGCCCCCAGGCAGCGAGATCAGAGTTTTCTGACAAATGTGTCTGATTTCTGGTGACACACGCTGAATCCGATGCCCTGGTTCTTTTTACACTGCGTAAGGGGTTACATATGCAAATGCAAATACCGACGTAGCACGTCTACGGCTAGCCTCCAGTCTAAGCCTGGAGGATCTCTGGTCCAAGACAGTAACACAACACTCCTTCAGAGACCAAATGTGCCGTCTCTTGCAGAATGCATGGTCTAAGCCTGCATTTATTAGAAATTCTGGCCGCTCATCCTGCAGCCTGCTACTAAGATTTGCCAAACTAGGTTGACTTGAAATAAGCACGGTCAGCACTCGCTCACTTTATGCTGATATAAAAGCAGAATTTAGGTCTGTGGTATTGCTGCATTTGGCTCCTGCTGTAGTGCCTAAAAATTATTGATCAATATGCAGAACACTTGGAGAGACAGCCTGAAGAACTGAGCACGAAATACCCACAGAGAACATGACAATTCCACAGATATTTTCAGAGTGCACAGAAAGATAAATAACCTTTGTGTAACATTAGCCAATAATTTAAATAATATTTAGATTTAAATAATAAAGATAGAACTCTATGGCACAGAGAAACTTCTTTATAAAAGGGGAGGGTGCGTTCCTGGAAGAGACCTGTCCTCAAAATTCCTATTAATTCAGCTATAAAAATCTTTTTGCTTTTAAGGATAATAGCTGCAGCAATGCAGTGCCCTTTGTATTTAAACTGTTAAAAAAGGAGGAAGAATATTCATAAACTTAAAATGTCAAAACCAGAATCTTGACCATAAATGGCAGAAACATTAAATACTCCGCAGAAGTTAGTTTGGCGTTGCCGTTTTGTTCGTGATAACCAGATGCTATGGGAACAACTGCAGAGTCCATAACCCAAAGATACAGCTGTACAGAAAGATGATCTATTTCACTCATTCTGTCTAAAACTGCCTATACAGCATCAGTTATCCCAAGCATTCACCCATCGCACAAGCGGCCGTCACCTTCACAACAGAGCAAACGCTCCACATTATGAAATAATTAATAACTTTTCTACGCAAGGAAACTTCTGCTGAATGTCGCTGACCCGAGTGGCAGTTTGCCAGCGCACCGCCTTAATAACCGCTTCTCTAACAAAAAAGCTTACAGGAGAATTGTAATGACCGGAGGCGGCCAGGGCTTTAGTTTTGCATCTTGAAGCCGGCACTGCCAGCCGCCCCGTGTCTGCTGTGGCGGCGTGGGACTCTCAGAAGCGCTGGCAGGAGACCCAACTCTACGTCCCACTCACAGACACGTCACAAAGGTTATAGTTATGGCTCCTTTATTAAACGCAGAGCCAATCCCTCCCACGGGTATTTTTACACCCCTTAGTGCCGTATGCTGTCACTCATTTCGGGTGTTACACACCTGAATATCACAAAGCCAAACGATAACGAAGACCAGTTGAAGTCAGTTTCTTTAAGATCCCAATGAGCGCAGAAAGCAGTTTTGGTGACCTTTCCACTACTGCGCTGCCCAGTACGTATAAAAAGCTGCTCCTTCTAATATGACTATATTTATTGAAGTAATTCATAAAATACAATAAATGCTGCAACTGTGAGGCACTGTATGAATGTAATATCTCTGTTACACTGTAGATTGCAACATAAAACTTGCATATATACCAGATTCTGTTGTAGCAACCAAAAATACTCAGTGTTGCTTGAATAAACCTCCTTAGGTATTTTATTCCACAAGTCCTAAAAAACTTAAAATCACAAAGTTCTATTTATTGGTAAATCATTGATTATCTAGCAATCTGTGTCTTCTGTTGATACAATACTTGTCTAAAATCTCTTCTTCTTTTACTTCTGTCTATAATGTCCTCATTGGTTTTTGTATACCAACTCTTCTGAACGAGAGGTACAGACTGTGGAAGTTTTCTAGTGTTATGATTTAATTGTTAATTATTAAGTAATTTTCCGTTGCTAGAAAATTAAAAATATCACAAACTGTTGTAGGGACTTATTATTCTTCGTTACTCTAAACCAACAGCCAAACACACTTGTCATTTGCTTATAAGTTTCAGGGATATGTTTTGAAAATTATGACAGACACCGAAGATGACAGACCCCTTCCCTTCCCCTCCCCCAAAATCTGGACATTTATCCCCCCCCCTCCGCCCCCGGGACTGCTTTTGGCTCTGCCTGTCAGCCTCCCGAGCCTCCTCTAAACCCTCTTCCCCACCACCCCTCTCCCGCGGCTCCCTTCTCCCGGGGGGTATCAGGTAGGGCAAAGCACCTCTGTCCCCCGTTGCCTTTCGGCAGTTCGAAGGAGAACACTGTAGGAAGGAGAATGACGGTAAAGCAAGCGAAAGTACTCGATTCTCTCCTTTTACGCGCAAGCTGGACGTGGCCTTGGGCAACCTGGTCTAGTGGCAGGTGTCCCTGCCTATGGCAGGGGGGTTGGAACTCGATGATCTTCAAGGTCCTTTCCAACCTAAACCATTCTATGATTCTATGATTCTATGAAGCTGTGCTCAGAATGACGGAGAAGAGCAAGG
This sequence comes from Anarhynchus alexandrinus, assembly GCA_008711295.1. Classification (NCBI taxonomy): domain Eukaryota; kingdom Metazoa; phylum Chordata; class Aves; order Charadriiformes; family Charadriidae; genus Anarhynchus; species Anarhynchus alexandrinus. Next base: position 1,240,467 of record VUYV01000178.1, on the reverse strand, counting down.
AAAGACTCCTTTCCCATTTTAATAGAATGTAAAATGAGCAAGCAATAAAATAACAGTTCAAAGCGAAGGTTTACAGAAGAAACCGCAGCTCATGTATCATCCCTTTGCGGGTGCTCTCCGCGTGCCCATGATGCGCTCTGTGCTGTGAGTGATAAATGGCCTAAAACTGACCCCTCTGAGGAGCCGACTACGACAGCACCTCCAAACGCCACTGTAGGAAAGTGCTGTCTGCCTAATTTTTCCTCCCAACTGCTGCATGTAATTTCTGGAGTAGGACAATTTTTCTTCTTCACAGGAGCCACCCCGAGCGCGAAGCGATCTTGCTATAAACCACGTAACAGAAGAGAATGAACCTCACTGACAACCCCATGCCTTTTGTGGGGTTTTTTAAAGTTTTTCAAGCCACAGCTCCCCAAAGGAGGTAAATACCTTACGACGGAACTTTAGAAAACACTGAAGCCATAAAGTTTTATTAGTAGGACCTAGAGGTTCCTAATTCAGTGGTCCACAGGTTTTTTTTTGGAGGCACATCTGGCTGGCCCCCCTTCGTGCTTCTGCCATCTAAATCACCGCTTCCTCTGTACTGCCCCACTTCTGTGTTTTGACTCGTGCCACTTTCTTCTCTGGTCTGTGTGCCATAGCCCACTGCTGTCACAGCTCTCCCGGACCCTTCCTCAGCCCCTCTGCCACGGTCCCCTTAGGCTGGCTCGACTCCTGCCTCTTGTTTCGCCCCCTCCAGAGACCTTGTTATCTCGCACTGATTTCAAACTTGGGCTCACCTCATGATGGTCAGACACCCCAAAACCAATGGTGCGCTCGTTTGAACCTCTCTCTCACAAAGGTTTCCTTACCCAGGAAGTTCTGCAACAATTTCACAATTCTAGGACAAATTAGGCAAGATTAGGGTCTTTGGACTGCTTTGTTTAACAGAGTTCCAGTGAGTCCTTGTACCCAGAAAACAAGCTCGTCACAGTTTGCAGGTAATGGTGGGGTATGAAAGTCCAAGATTTTTTTTTAATTTTTTAAACAAATAGTCAGATATGAATTAGGCCAGATTTTCTGAAGCATTTATCCCTTTGCAATCCCCACAACCCATCGCATTGCTGATTATTCTGTGAAGTAAATACTGTCCTTATTAAATACAAGTGCTCTACCTGACTGTATGGATTGTGTTCCATGGAGAAGACTGTGAAACCTCGTGATCCTGAATCCTGACTCCATTTGCGTGTCAGGCAGAAATACCACAGAAGAAAGGCACGAGGCCACGATACTATGAGCAGGTCACATTCCTGGGGTAGACTCTACATATGAATGTCTAAAGATCGGAGTAAAAGTTTATAGACACACATTTTCTTAGCCAGGAGTTTACCAGAATAGTCAGTATTCAATATTTAACATCTCCCCCCCTCCAAATTTACACTTCGGTTGAAGGAGTGCTTTAAATAAAACATTTATGTGCATAATGTCAGAACCACCTGCTCTGTGGAAGGGAAGAGAAAATAAAAAATATTGAGATGTTGAGCCTTAAACACATCATTATTTCTTGTTGGCTTCTTTTATGTCTCAGGTTTTGTTGTCTGGGCTACCCATAGGCTGTAACCTCTTTCTATAATATACTACTTCTTTCTTCTGCTTTCAGAATTTTTTCAATTGATTTTGAAGAAAAGCAAGTTTTAATGATTTTTTTTTGCCCTAAAGACAATCTTTTTTCTTATTCTATCTTCAATTAAACATTCTCAAGATCCAAATTCTCTCTTTACTGTGCTTATTTCCACAATATTTTCTTCATTGCTCGTATCATATGGAAATTAAAATTAGTTAAATAATTCCTAATTTCTTCTTCATCCATCAACTCATAGGAATTAAAAAAAAAAAATACCTTTTTCTCACCCTTTATGAAATAGCCTTTAGAAACAGATTCCTTCATGTCTTTGAAAAAAAAGCACATGGCAGTCCCCACCTAATGAAATCTTGCCATTAATGGTTACAGTCTAAACGCCAGAAAAGCCTCACTGATCATGTACATTATGAATAACTATCAACAGTCTTCATGTGTGCTGAAAAATACCAAAGAGAGAGTTGGCCCGAGGCTGCAGCTCAGCCCACCATACATTACCCTCAGCAGATCTCATTCTTGTTGGTGAAGAGGAAAAAAAATTAAGGGAGATTGAGAAGGAGCAAGACAGCCAACAGACAAAACCATTCTCATTGGGGCCCAGACCTGGTGATTGCGTCAGCGTTACCAAACCAGATAACGCTTCTTTAACGCTTATGCTTCCTTCCTTCTCTTTTATATTTTTCCCCCCTCCTTTGCGGAGGGAGCTCCCTGTGTTTCTCAGCCTTCCCCTTTGCTTTCCTCCTCTGGCTTTCAGCAGCGCACATGCTTCAGCTCTGCGACAAAAGCACAGGTATATCAGAAAATCGTTTCACATTGTGGAGGGCAAAGGGCAGAGAAAATCAGAGAAAAAGAGGCATTGCTGATAATATTTCACGGGTCATAGCTACCGCATCAAATGCTGAAATGCTTAAGTGAATTAGGGAAACACATTTAACTTTCAATGGAAAGCTGGGCAGTTATAAAACCCTCAAGTTTTGAAACTAAGGCAAAGTAACCTCCCTAGGGGCAAATGCCGAATGCTAAACACAAAGACGTGCGCGAGTACCAGCAAGATGAGGATCTAATGCTCTCCTTGGTTGTATAAGCAGAATACAGAACACAGTGACACCAGAATTACTGTCACTGATTAGGGATGAACTTTTATAACCTACTGAACTCATGTTTTTGCTTTGTCATTTATGCATGCTAACATTATTTCTATTCTGCTTTAAAAGAAGTGATAAAAAAAGAACTTAAATGCTTGAATACCTATAATTTTCTAGATAGAACCTATAACATTATAAAAGAACTAATGTGCGGGCTGAAAAGGTAAAAGAGAAAAAATAAAATAAATTGGTCTAGCAACATTTAAACGATGGCAAATGTAAGTTTAATATAAAACCATATTAGAACAATTGAGAATCATGAGAGGCTGATTTATTATTTATATAGCACACTAAAAGTTATCTGTAAAGGAAATTGTGTAATATGCAGTAAATTAGACAAAGCTGCACTATAAATTGGGATTAAATCTTAAACTGGTTTTAATATTTAATATGCTATCATGACTCACATGTTCAATAACGGTTGTTCAAAGTTCAGGAAGAAGCTTGAAAGCAGACAGAGGAGGATGAGTTGCAAAACCGCGCCTCCTGATGATACAAATTAAATCAGATCATCTCTTAATTGCCAAAACCGGACAAAACTAGCACATGCCCTCTGTTGAGGACCTCGTCCAAAACTCAGCAAAGAGACTGGAAAAACTCCCCCTAAACTCAATAGAGTTGAGATCACAGTGACTGCAGGTTCCATAACTACTAGGGCTAGATAAATTACACTACACAGGAATAAAACGATTACAAATTCATTTGGTTTATTTTTAATGATTGTCCCAGTGGAACACTGGCAAAATTCATCCTTTGATGGGGGCAAAAATGGCATGTTAAAAAAAAAAAGGTAATTATCCCAGAGGAACATTCGGAATGATGTCATTTGATTTGAACAAAATCAGAGCTGAAGTTCAAGTGCCCATTTGGATTTCAAACTACGCACTTAAGCAGGCAATGTCTGGGCATGAAGTGACGTGATCATACTTTTTTTTAAGTGTGCAGGGTGCAAGATGATGAGTTCTTGTATATACTAGAACGCATTTCACAAATTGAAACTAGTATATTTATGGAGTTTTACTTATGTCCATATGGTACACTGATTTGAAAGGTTTTGATCCGCGCGGCTGAGAGTCCAGCCTCAGACATTACTATTTGCGGTACTGTGAAAAAACCCCAATTGTCTCACTTATGGTCTATGGCCTTAACACACTGTGCAAAGAAAATAAACCCAAGTCCTTGACCAAAAAGGTTTCTCACTGAAGATGTCAAACAACAGACAAACAAAACCAGGGACAGTTCAAGGAAACCGTGACACAGCTTTGGTCAGCAATTTAGTCAGTGGTCTCAGCACATTGGCAGCCCGACTCCTGTCAGGAGAGCTTTAAAGAAGAAAATGTTTTGTTTCATTGAGGGTTATATAGAGTGTCAAGGGCAACTTGGAAGAGGCACCAAAATACTGCCAGTAGTCTCTGGGGGATGTTGTCGGGCTGGGGAGAGAAGTCTGCTGCTGGGGAGAGAGGTCTACTACTCCCTAGAAGATGACAGGAAAAGCAGAATATGGCTTTACAGAGGGAAAACGATCAATATTTCATTCAGTGGAGTAGGAGGGGACAATCACATCATCCCGAGTACGATTTCAGCAGCAGTAGTCTGAATGGAAATGAGTTGGTAACGTTAATATTGGTCAATATCAGAGAAAAAGATGTTGCACTAATAATGAAGATGTGAAATGAAGTTAACTGCACAATGCTTGTAGACTGCTAAGGAAAGTCATATCGTAGGGATGCTTTATTTAAAGAACTTACAAAATATCAATGTATTTATATCTGTGTGTAAGAATAAAGAAAAGTTAGGGTAAAAATACCACATATTCACCTCTTCTCCAACATCTTAAAATGCCAGCTGTCTAAATCTATGTACGGATCAATATGCCGAATCACAATCCGACCGGTCTGACTGTCAGCAGTACAGTTGGATGGCTCCACATTAAACCAGTTCTCTATTCCTTTTTGTCCAGGCAAACCCTTGGGAGGTTTGTCTGAGTGCCTGGGTCACAGTTTGCCTCCTCTGCACTGCTTTGCTTGATGCAGTATCACTCCTCTAAAAGCCATAAGAACGGGGAGTGGAGTAGGTTTAGAAAGAAATGTTGTAATTTGCAGCTTAGACTTCACTAATCTGTTTAAGGTTAAGGTGTTCTGCACAGGAAACCATATTTAGTTCTCTGAAATGTTTTGAGCTGCTTAAAATGCCCCGTTGTCATTTTGATGAATGTAAAATAGGCACACAGCAGATAAATTTGGTCCACAGTGAATTGGCGTTACAAATGATAGTACTTTCTAGCACTGCCAGTGTAAGAAATGTCGATTTTAATTAACACTTTACTTTAAAAGACATTGTTTTGCACATGACGCATTAGAAAAGGTCTCATCTGTGTGAACTTTAGAGTGCTGTGCTAAGCAGTGGGGCCAGAGTTTTCTTTCAAGCACGACGGAGAGTCTCCCTTAACAACTCTCATGGGGACGGTGCTGTTTTTCCTACGGTCACCTGGTTCTGGCACAGAGTTGCTGTATTAGAAGACGTCTCTATCACACAAGACAGCTGCCTCCTTCAGTCACTTCAGCTCTTGTACCTTTTTTCTTCATTACCTCCAAAACTAAGGTTTGTTCGTGGCTAGTTATGATTCTAGTCACACGTGAAACAAATCAGAAATTATAGTGCATTAATGGCATATGCTGTCACTTATCTGTCTTCTGTCAAGATTGATTAATTTTTCAGACTGACTGTACACTATTAGTGCAATATCTGGGCCTAAATAAACAATGAGAAAGATGATGTTATCAAGAAAGACAAACACATAGAACAAAAAAAACCCTGAGTTTGCATATTTTGGAAACCAGTAGGATTTTTTTTTCCTCTGACTTCAGTAAGATGTTTAGACATTCCACTAAACAAATTGTTCGGATTTATGACAGCCACTCTCATTAAAACTCCACGATGGCATCTAGATCGCATTTGTACCTTTCAATAAGTCCCCTCCCAGCCCTTATTTATCGCCATCCTTGTTCTATCCGCCCTTGTTTCCGTCCAGCTCTACCTGAAAGGCAGCACGTGTTCGGGAGATGGCCTCCTGTAAATGCATGGCCTGACTGGAGTGCTTTGTATTATCCAGCAAAACTGGTAAAAGATATGAGGATATCTTTAATTCCCAAAGCTATGCAGTCGCTTTATCTGTTGTTGAAAGAAAAGTGACAAATTCTAGGAAGTAAAGTTTTCCATGAAAAGTACACCGTTCTCTAACTGCCTTATTAGAATCCACGTTTATCTGGTGCTATTTATCTTTGTATTTTCCCAAACAGTATTGTAACTAAAGGTTTATTGAGTACTGGAAAGTACAGGCTACACTGCAGACTGTCAAAGAAAATGCTGTACTTCTTTTACATCTGATGTTCAGAAAGTAAAGGCTTTTTTCTGGAATTAATTAATTAATTAATTAATTTTAATTAATTAATTAATTAATTAAAATTCCAGACATCTTCTGCACCTGCTGACTCCAGGCTCAGTCCCTGGGTGATAACTAACCGAAACCATACCCAACAGCGTGAGCTCCACAGCAGCGGGGATGAGACCCACATGTCACTTACACAACAGCTCCCTCCATAATTAGCCATTTGTAAGGGTATTCCTGCCTACGAGGATTCCTGCGGAGCGTGTCTCCAGGCGGGTGGGCGGCTGGACCAGGCTGGGCAGAGCTCCACCGACCTCAGCGTGTGGCTGGACGAAGCTCACGGGGTGGAAATCGGGGCGTAGCTCCACCTCTGCCGGGCTGCCTTCGGCGCACACAAATAATCACATAACCTCTCCTACGGGAGAGGAAACTGGGAGTGCTCCTGTGGGTGCTTGTTCCGCGGGCCAACATCCATAAGTCTCTCTCACTACAGCTCAAAGATGATAGGACGGACAAATAGTCCATTAAAATACTTTCAGGTGTGTACCTCTATTTATTATTACTTTATTGACAAAATAAATGCAAGCCAGCCTCCTTATGGCAGAACACACTCTGAAATATATTTCTGCTGCTGATTATAAACACTCAGGATAATTTATTTTTTAAAAAATCTCAGCAAGAACATATCCAACCTTTATCATGATATGAAAAAACATTATGATTTCCAGCCTGATATTACTTTTATGAGTTCCATTCTTTCTTAATAGAAACTTGAATAAAAACTGGTCTGGCCCGACCTCGCTATTTTATTTCTTTTATTGTAACCATTAAATCAGCTTTCATTTCATTACTCTAATTGTGCCTGGGAGCAGCAACTGCCACCTTAAGGCACATAACCTAATTTAAAATGCTCACAGCTCATTCCACCTTAAAATATATTGCAGTACTTAGGATCAGCACAGCAGGTCAAGCTATACAACAGCACTGTTGTGATCAGAGGACTTTTTGGCAGTTAAATCAGGAGAAAGACTGAGGCAATGTAAAAAAAGTAACATTTCTCTTGCTTAAAAGATACACAGCAGTTGACATAACCATTTTTTATTTGTACCTTAAGTGTCTCCAGAGCATTCTTATTTAGGTAGAGATTTCTCACATAAGGAACATTTCTCGGCACAGCACACAAACATCTAATTCACCAGGATGATTTTTACCATGGGGATTATACATGTAAAGAGCCACCTTGCTGGGCTGTGAGGGGAAATCCATAATGATGATATATATGTCTGCCTGTGCTGCTTGTGTGGGCCCCTCCTCCCATTGTTTCTGACTATCTCTCAATCTTTATCCCTCCTAAGCCTCGCTGTAAATTGCATATTACCTCCATTTTACTGATGGGGAATTGAGAGAGACAAAAATTAAGCAACTACCTAACATTACATAGGGGTGCAAAGGCACCGCTGAGACTTAAATTTAGGTCTCCTGATTCCTCGGTGAGTGTTCCGTATAAAAGGCACTGTTGTACCCACTCCTCCTTTCCTTTCTCATTATATAGTTAACAGACTTACCTGGATTTCTACATCCCCTACAGCATTGTTTCTAAAAGACTTTCCTCTGGCTAAATGATTGCAGCTCCTGTAAACAAGACCATAAGCTAAATACTCTGCTTGAATAGACTAGGGGCAGAGCTTCATCAGCAAAAAGTGCAATTACAAACCTAAGGCTTGTTGAATAAAGGGGCAAACCAACAATTATGCTCTTTAACTTCTGTGAAAAGACCAGAAGCACATCATCTCGCATCTGGTAAGGGAAATCCCTGCCTGCAACGCTGTGCGACCCACCGTGCAGTCTCCTGACAGCGGAGGGAAGGAAGCCAGGGGTGGCAGGAGGGAGGCACTTCCAGGAGGGAAACCGGGATTTGTGAGATGCACAAGGTGCAAAGGAGCTCAGTACAAACAACTGATAAATATCTGCCACCTGACTGTATGCCCTGGAGGCAAGAGGGGGCTATTTCCCTTTGTCTTGCAGTGAATCAGCTCTAGGAAATAACTCGGCACCATTCCTTGGAAGGCACCAGCTGAAGAGCTGCTCATTTCACCCGCTGAACAGATACTACCAGAGAGAGTGATGAAGGACCAAGCGGCCATCGGACTGCGCCTACACAGTGACTGGATCCTGCTGCTGGTTTGGACATGAGAGAGCACGAGATGCATCAGTGGATCTTGACCAAAAAAAATGAAACCCCTGCTTTGGGTATGTGCTACGGTGTAACACCTGTATAAGTACTGGCGTAGACACACACACATACATGCTTCTAAATACACACACCCACCACCCATCTATAAAAAGTTATCTGGAAAAGTACTCACACTTCTGTTCAAATTTGTGTTCAAAAAAGGCAAAATATAAATTTCAAAATTTCGTCAGAACTTTTTTTTGGTATATATTTTAAAACAATTTTTTCCCTTCAAAAAAATCAGCATATTTTAAAAATTCTTCAGTTGAAGTGTCATTGATGAAATACTCAGGAACTTCGCTGTGTGATAAGAATGACTTAGCTGTTAGCTTAGGCATTCCAAAATGACAGTTTTCAGAAAACCCTGATGCTGTTTTCATAATGTAAATCAGATGATTGAGTGGCATATGGTTATCCTGTTGTTATGACATAGCATGTGCATCTTTCTTTTCTCTGCATCAATAAAATTAGAACTTGAAAAAGGCACTCACTTCAACTGGAACTTGAAAAAAGCACTACGTTAAACACATCATACATATAATGTGCAGGCGTATGTGCATATACACGAGCGCGGTACGTATTACATCTGACATAACTTTAACCCGCTTCAGAGGAAAAGAGGCAATAGGTCACTGGGGACCCCAGTTACGCCGTCAGCCAAACTGTGAAATGCCTGCAGCATCGGGTCATGGACTTCACGTTATATGCAGGGCAGGAAGAGGCCACCTTTCAGAGTATGGCCTAAATTTATTTGAACTCTTGATTATTGAGGGCCTGATTCTCAATTGTTGTTTTTAGACTTTGAATTGTTACCCACAACAGTGCCAAACATGGTGAAAATATTTTGTCTAAACTTTTAGTGGTTTCCCTCAAATATCATTGATCCCACCTTCGCATCCCTTGATGAACACTGAGTTATCTTTACAAAGCGCAGCACCCCACGCAGTGGAGACAGTAACCAATTGCCTCCATAGGTACTTCAGGGGCAGAGGTTCAAAAAAGCTGCTACAACTCTTCCATACCCACATGACTGCTGTAATCTTGCTATCCAGCAGCGGGACATGGGCATCTTCTCCCTCCTATTTGACTGTTTTAGGTGTGCTCAATACACGCAATTTTAACAGGGAACCTTCAGCAATAAAACCAGTGGATCATTAATTTTGAGTATCTTCCCCAGGTCTTTTCTCTGAGCAGCTCTGGAGCAGAACACAAACATCTAATCCATGAGGATTATTTTTTACCATAGGTATTATATATGGTAAAGTGTGTCACGCCAAATCTTTGTGATGCCCTGGTGGGATCGGGGCGGGGGGAGAGTGTGTACTTTGAGAGCGTTGCTGGAATGTCAGTGAGAAATACAGTTACCTGGAAAGGCAGAGGAAGCTGTGAGCATCAAGGCTTTTAGCCCGTGGTCAGGCAGAACTGGCAATCATCTCAGTAACTGCCTGGTGGTTTCTGTGATGCAGGAACTTTTTTGTGCATATTGGCAGCTTGGTTCTAAACTAAACTTTGTAACCCAAGTCTCTAGCATGTTTAGAATTGCAGATGTGTGTTCTGAGAATTTGCAGTGTTTGCCAGAAAGACTCTATATGATATTAGCACAGTTGGTTCTGAATTTTAAACCCAAATCTGATGTGCTATGACTCACAGCCTCAGGAAAGAATTAGATGAATAGCTCATAAGGGGAGAGACACTGCCTGCATATCTTTATAGAGGAGATATGCTGAATAATAACCATTATCTCCATACCACAAGCCACCATTCCATTTAGGATATGGTGTGCTGCTGTACAAGCAGAGTGCCACACAGATAGTCATATCTGAATTATCTTTAATATACGTAGAGTACCAGAAGTGAATGAAACTGCAACAGCACAGCCCTCACTGATGGCTTGTTCTTTCGGTTTGTCTTCAGGATCCCTCACTGACACCCCTGGACAGTCCATTCTGAAATCCATGCTGTCCCAGCAACGCCACAGCTGCTAGACAAAAGTGAGCCCAGGTATCCCTGCTTGTGAGGCAATCACACCTCTCATTGCACCATGGGCATAATCTCAAATTAGGTACTATACAATGAACCAGTATTCGTAATACAGAGGATAGTTGCAACATCGTCTCAAGCTACGGCCTTTAATTTAGATAATGGCCATGTAAATTTTACATGTACATCTTTCTTGTAGCAAAAATCCCTCACGTTACCTAAAAACAATAGGTACATCATGAATCTGTCCTCAAGTGGGGAGGAATAATACAGAATCATAGAATCACAGGATGTTTTAGGTTGGAAGGGACCTTGAAGATCACCCAGTGCCACCCCCTGCCCTGGGCAGGGACACCTCCCACCAGCCCAGGTTGCTCCAAGCCCCGTCCAACCTGGCCTTGAACACCTCCAGGGATGGGGCAGCCACAGCTTCTCGGGGCAACCTGTGCCAGGGGCTCACCACCCACACAGGGAAAAAATTTCTTCCTCATATCTCATCTAAATCTCCCCTTTTCCAGTTTGAAACCATTCCCCTTCGTCCTATCACTACATGCCCCTGTAAAAAGACCCTTTTTAATTTAATACATATGTTTTTTAAAAGTCTGGATCATCTCATAGACTATGGTTGTTACTAAACCTAGAGTGACCTTATTTCAGAGTTTCCAGATTCCATCATGGGGTAGGATTTGCATTTGGTATTCCTCTCGCTTCTAAGGCTCAGAAGCACGATAGCCGGCTTCAGGAACTTTAAGTAAAGTGTCTCCAAAGAATTATAACAGAGAAGTGAACAACAGCTTGTGGTGTTGTAAGCCTTGTGGTCCCACGCAAGTCAATCTGCTCCAAGCATCACCATTATAACTCTTTGTGAAAGACCCAATAAATGTTTGTCTAAGGTGATTATAAATCACAAACCTTTTAATGACTTACAGGAGGACACTGTTTTGCATGGGGAGGATGTGCACTTTCACTTGGCTGTCTTTACTACCGAACTAGCCTCACATCTGGAACGTCATGATTTACAGCACATTCGTAGCCATAACCCTGTAAAAGTAACGTGGAAACAGTTCCATTCGTTCTGCATTTCTAGAAGATGCCCACACCAAACTGCTAAATAGTAACTGGGTTGCTCCACTCTGTCTTATCATGTAGTTTGTGTTTCTTTTATGCAGTGAGAGACCTCATGACATTATTCTCAAATGTCCTGAAATTCGGCAGCAGGATCTAATGGACAATATCTCATGCAAATAACACATTATTTGCTATATTTAACACATTAGCACCTAAAATTCCTTCCAAAAATCAAAGTCCCGCTGTACCCTGGTGCTATAACAAAAAGCACTCTAAGGCACCCTTGTTCTGGAGAGTTTATGTTGAATTGTCCGAAAGTACAGACAGAGCCTGGAGGGGAAAAGGGGGGTTAATCTGTGGTCTGTAGCCTTTTAGGGATGGTGTGATGTTTCAGTGTCCGCTTACCTCTTTCGTTTCTTTATCCTGTTGTCTTATCAGATTCACAATCGACCTCTGACTCACTCTTTGTGCACAGGAGCAGCACAATCCTGAAACATTCACTCTCTCGCCTTCCCATTTCTGATCCAATTGTTATGAGAACACAGGGAGCTGCAACAGAAATAGGTACGTATTAACAAATGTCTGGCACTACTTCTGGCTCTGTACTTGTACATCCCTGTTAATATTTCTAGACTGTACCTAGGATGAGTTTGTGTGCTAATGCTTGCAGATTTGGCTCATGAATAATATCTCCATAAATAGAATTTATCCTTTAAACATCAGTCCCTCTCCTTCCCTGCTGTGCAGCGTGTTTCGTTTTTCACAAGGTGCAAAAAGAACCTACTGATGATAATGTCCTTTTGCTCCTCTAGAAAAGGAAACTCTTAAGCTCCTCCAGCAAAATATGGCCCTATTTTACAAGTAACTGAATAAATGCAAACTCCATGGGGCTTTGCTTAATGGGGCAAGCAAGTACTTCTGTTCACCAAAGCTGAAGAAATCATGGATGCTAACTTAGAAATACTCCTTTCTCCTGAAGTTCAGCTGTACACATAATGAAGGAAATAAACTCAGCTGAAAAAATGCACAGTTATGCACAAAAAAGAAAATAAAATTCTCCAAATCCCAGATTTTTTGTCTCCCTTATGTCCCTATGCTCTCTTTTTTAAAGATTATATACATATAGTAAAGTGAACAATATCAAGATTTCTTCTTTTTTTTTTTTTTTCCATTTTTTCTTTTGTGTTGTTGAGATTTTCAGCCATTTTTCAATTCTCACAAAGGTGTAGAATGGAAAACAGAAAAACCAAGAAATGGGAAATGGAAGGAGTAAAGCAGCAGGGAAGGACGCCCGGTACCTGAATAACAAACAGGAGGCAAATAAAACCTGAAGGCCTTAGTACCAAGCTAAATATCCTAAGAATACTTTGGTACATGTACATAAATAAAGTGATTTTTCACCAGAATGAAAAAAGGACGTGACTTTTCATGAAAGGCAGGCTGGAGCAGAAAGACCTGGCGCACCGCACGGGTACAGCGGCGCCAATAACGCACGCCTTGCGGGCTTTGCCAGTCCCGTACGAACTACAGCAAAGCCTTCATGACTCAAATACTGAACTTTCAAAAACCCTTTTGTTTTCTCCCACGCTGCTCACCTAAACAAAATGATTAGTAAACATCTGCAAAGGCACTTCTTGTTTCCCTTTACAGCCCTCGTAACATCTCCAGTGCTGTAATGGACCTACGAAAACAACAACACCTTGAATTGGACAGCTGAATACCGACACTGCTCTATCGCATCTTAAAAAACGTTGTCTCCTGGGTTATCCAAACTCCTTCATAAGCATCTGTGGTCTTTTTCTTCTCCTGAGAATGCAAGATATATATATATATATAGACTGGATATTTTTACTACAGTTCTTAGGTAGAAAGCAGCTACAACATGAAAACAAGAGCAGCACCACCTCAGAACCCCTCATTGCTTACTGCGCTCTCAGGTCTGACACTTTATAAGGAGCTTCTCTCCTGCATACAGAGGACGACCCCGAGAGCGCGTACAGCACCCATGGTCTACAGCAGGTGCCCAAGGGCACTGTTCCAACACACTGCTTCCAGCACAAGGTGGGGCTGGCGGGGATCTCTTGGACACCGTTTTGAGGCTCCGCCAGAAACTTCAGGCTCCAGAGAATATATAATGTGGGGCAATGGGATAGAGAGCGCTCCAGAGAAGTATGGTTTCTGGAGAAAAACATTAACCCAAACATTTCTAAGGGAAAAAAATAATGGTGATAAAGTGGTAACAAGATTTAGTCGGATAGAACTAATTATTCACGTTAGGTGATGTGAGCAAGGGCTTGCCTTGGCAGTAAGCGCACTTACTGAAAGCAACAAAGAGCAATAAGCCCAAATACGTGCTTGCTTAGGGGAAAGACTTTCAAAATTCAATGTATGGAAGTAATTTGACTAGATAGAAAATTAGAATGGGAAAAATGGCACCAAATCACTTGGAGTTACAGTAATAAAAAAATGTAGATTCTCCTTATCCATGACACACACTGTGGACTAAACCTCCTATTTTCTGATCAATTGTCCTTTACCACAAAGACATTTATTCTCCAGTCATGAACGACTGAATTCAATTAAAATATAAGCTCACCTGTCAATTAAATTAAAATAGAAACTCTCTTGACATTCAGAAATAAACATTAAAGATCAACAATTACAACCAGGGGCTACTATACTTAAAACTATTCATACACAGCAATAGGATATATTCTGTTACTGGATTAATGTAAAATATATAGTCTCTATTACCCTGTTGGGGGTTAATTTAAAGAAGAAGAATGGCCCTTTCAAAGGTCTAAGGATTTTTTCAATTTTTTTTTTCTTCCAGCAGCAAATATTAGCATGAGGTATATATGCAAGGGTATCATAAATTATAGGGTAACTTAACAAGGCAATAGGACTTTGCATCTACACTTAAACCCCACCAATTCTTTAGTGACTTTATTTACTTAAACTGCCATTTCATTGAGTGTAGTGAAGCTTTGCTGACATCTCACTTTAATTTAGCTTGCTTAAACGGAACTTTGTTACATTTAAATATAAGCGTTCTTAGTTTCAGGCTGACTCCCCACATCGCTAAAAACAAAGATAACTTTTGATATATGTGCTCTGAGTGCAATATTTCCTTATGAATTTGATCTTGAAGTTGTACAAAGACACCTTTTTAATCTCCTCTGGAGGAAATAAATATTAACGTTCCATCTCTCCTAATTCCCAGGATCCACAGGAAATACAGTCCCTATAGCACAGATTCCCAAAGGGAGACTGTGGGTTACAGCGGTTCCGTAGTGCCGCCTCAGTCCCTACCTGCCTCTCACTCGGCTGTTGTACCCTTCAGCTGCTGAGAACTTATGGCCACGGTGCGCTGAGGCTCTTTTGTGGCACGATCTGTTTATCCTACTGCCGCCGCAGCGATGCTCCCGCTCCCGCTGCCTGCTGTCAGCAGAGACCGCCCCGTACCCGCAGCGGGGACAGCGCGGGGCGCGCTGCTGGAACTCGGTCTCCCGTGGGAAACTTTACTCCTCAAACAGTGTGAGGTTATTAGAACTTTACCGGGATTTCTCAACTGTCAGGAAGCAGAGCTACAATTCCCTTGTTAATAATAAGCGCTAACAGACACACAGCGGAAAGCGGTGTGATGTTAAACGGCTTGAAGTTTGTTATTGCTGGGCTTTGGCTTTGGGGGTTGGTTTTTCTTTTTTCTTTTTTTTTTTTTTTGTGTATGTCTTTTTTAAAAACAGACAGCCAAAAAAGGTCACTTCATGCTTCTCTGTTTTTCTTTAGTTTTGCATTGAGTAGGATTGTTCTTTATTCCTTCCCTTCTTCTCTCGAGCTGGGGGGAGAGGAGGCACAGAGGGAAAATGACAAATAGGCTGCATTTGTCCCTTCCCTTCTGTCATTTGTTTCACGGGTAAGTGAGTAGAAATGAAGACAGCATGTTCCATACCGAATACTGAGAGCATAGAATATGGCCTCTAGCTAAAGCACAAATAATTTCTATGCATGATGAATCCTTTCAATAACAAGAGCCCTGCTAATGTGGGATCAAATCACAGTCATTAGCTCTTGGCACTGTTCTTAAAAAGATGATATAGAAATCCGAAGAGCATCCAGCCGTAGTCCGGTATCACATGCGCTAGCCAATATTTCAGTTGGTAATTTACTTTTCTCATCAGTGTGCTGGTATAATTAGAAAAAATGCCATCTGATAGGATAAACTCTCTAAAAGCAATAGCCTGCTTAAGGAAATGATGGATCATTCTGAAATAAGGGGCTGTGGAATGATTCTGTTGAAGGATGAATTGACTCTGGGACTACATCAAGACCTGTAGCCCTCTATGATGACTGATTTTCTATGGCAGGCAACAAACTTTTGAAATAAAACCCTATTTTCCTTTTTTTAAAAAAATCCTAATTCTGCAATCTGTAATATGAATGTGTAGCATGCACATCACTGAAAGGGGTCAGCTTTCCCAGTGAAACAAGCAGATTCACAAATGTGAGTCTCTTCTTGCAAACCCTTCTTGTAGTCGTGATGAGCTATTTCCGTGCTTCTGAAGCCGCAAAGCCATGCTTACATGGGCAAAGTCCCGTACGTTGTTTGAACAGCACGACTTTTACAATAACCCTCATTAAATGACAGAATCAAGAACAGAAACCCCAAGTTTCTTATTGACAGAGAGCAAGAACTTTTTATCTGCTTTCTTGTCTTATTTTGTCTTTATAGTATGTCTTATACAATGCCCTTAAAGTTACAGGTAACTACAGGACAGTGTATTATTTAGGAGCCCATCAGGAGTAGACTTGGTAACCTCAAAGCAAGAGGAATGGACACCTTCTACAAGAGACCCTGCTGTGAACCAAGTTCCAAACGTACAAAATTGTCTCATCACCAAAGCTGCTTTGAAGTCACTGCAGAACTGACACTACGCACCAGCTATTCTAGTGCTACTTATTTTCAGTCAACAGTGCCTTTTGAAACCATGGTAGTCACAGGAGTCACACTTACTGCAGCAAAAATACTTTCAAAAGGAGTTCAGGCTCTTTGACCGCGATCCAGAAGCTTTACATAGTCATTTAGAAACACTTCTCTTTGCCTCAAGCCATCTTTTTCCTTTTTTTTTTTTTTGGGAGGGGGGTGTGTATTATTATTTTTATATAGTTAGTAGTTATTTTCCATTTGAATTTATAATTCTATTATTGAGTATTTTATGTATTGAAAAAATTTGTTGTTCATATCCTGCAATGTATGAATTTTATATTCTCTTAAAATCCCCAAACAATTACTTTTCCTGAGTTTAAGCATACATGGTATTTTACTTTTAAACAGTACTTTCTTTCGGGAACTTTTTGGGTTTTTAATTTGCACTTTCTTTCAGTAACTGTGCATCCATAAAGATATTTTACATTTTGTTCTTAAAGCATTTTTCCATGAAA
This sequence comes from Anarhynchus alexandrinus, assembly GCA_008711295.1. Classification (NCBI taxonomy): domain Eukaryota; kingdom Metazoa; phylum Chordata; class Aves; order Charadriiformes; family Charadriidae; genus Anarhynchus; species Anarhynchus alexandrinus. The sequence goes on along the minus strand of VUYV01000178.1, from coordinate 1,223,593 downwards.
AGAAAACTAGTAATTAGTAGAGTTCTACTTAGATGGCTGCTTCTGTATTCCCCATGTTACTGTTCTTTAGGGAACAGCGTATGGTAAAATAGATACTACTATTTTATAAATGAGGTTCCACAGAAAATTAAACTTCAGCCCGTGTTTCACATTCTCTCAGCCCAGATAAGGAATGTCCCCCATGTATATATTTTTTTGCCCGTGAATGCATTGGAATAACTACTGCTTTCCTAAATTGTCACACTGCCATTGGATTTGCTCGTTTGACACACCACTGACAGCCTGGGTCAGTTCGGAGTTTCCCAAAGAGAAACGGACTCCATTTATTACCCAGTTAGGCTGCTGGAAAACGCTAGTTAATAAATTCTCTCTAAGCGCGGGCGGAGCGGTGAGCCCGTGGCCGTGCTGCCCACCGCCCTGAGGAGGGACATCCCTCATACCATATTGGTGACCTTTACTGACATCATGGAACACGTAGTTCTCATTCTACTCCAGTCAAAGCCAGGCTAACGGTAAAGACTGCCCTTCTAGACTGTGGCAAAAAAACCTGCTGACCAAATAATTCCAAAACCCCTCGATGCTTAGCTAACTCCAGAAGGGTCAATAACATGAAAAATCAAATACTTGAACAAAGAAGGAGACACTACAACTGAGCCACTGTGATTTAGTGTTTTATTTCAACACAGAACACACAGTGCTCTTTAGATCTAGAAAACAACTTAAGATGCTCAGATTTGACTGGCCCAGACTAAGACACAGATTAAACCCTCCCGAGCCAATATTCAATAAGGTAACAGAAGAGATAAAAGGGTGGTGTGATGGTCAGCTGATAACTTTCCCTGTTGTTCTCTGAATTTCATATAAACACGGTCCGGAAGGAGTCTGTACTAAACTGAGCCAAAAAAAAAAAAAGAAAAGATCAAGTGGGATAACATTTTAAAGTTGAATCAATACATGCTTATTTTGAAAACAAGTTTTTATGATGCTGCCATATGATCTCTTCTGGAAGAGGATACATGTTCTGTTCCAAACCTCTCTGGCTGACTTTCTATGCAACACTGGTTAAAAATAGAAGATTTATTTGAAAGTAAATTCCCACTGATGTTTATATTTGAAAAGAAAATGTAATTTCCTCTTTTTTTTTAAATGCCCTGTCTTTCCCCTCATCCAAATAAGTAAAACCAAACCAAACCAAAGCAAACAAACCAAAACAAAACAAACAAACCAAACCAAACCAAACAAAAAAACAACCCAAAACACCATCAGCTTTTCCTTAAAAGCTTAAGGGTTCACAACAGCAAAGCATTCAGCTGAAATAAAACAGAACGTGGTAGACATAACAAACATTTAGGACATACGATTCCTGTTTGAGTCTCCTCATACAGAAGAGAGACACCATTCACATCCCACTCATTCAGTCCGAGACATTTTTCAGCTGTGACACTAATTTTGATCTGAGTAACAAAGAACTGAGCCACTGTTTCCCTTCAGCTCAGGCACCCAGTGGTCCCCAGTGGTCTGACTGGTCCTCCCGTGCTTTGCCAGCCACTGGCGCTCGCAGACCCCCCAGGCCCTCTGCGGACACGCCACCACCAGCGGCAATCGCTACAGCCGGTGGGACTCAAGGATTTTTGTCTCTGTTACGTATTTCCATCTCATTCCATGCTTATTACATGGTCTGAAGAGGGAACCAGTTTATGATTCAGGTGCAGTAGCAGAATAGTTTAAATAAATCTATTCTTCTCATTATACGTCTCTTGCTGCTAAAGGTCTAAAACAACTGGGCATCACCAGTGACAACCATGGAACATCTGTACCTTTTCTTCTGTAGTTCTACTGCAGAAGGTGCCTCAAGACAAGAGGTTTCTAACCAACAGGAGGGAAACACAGTGCCTCGAGACAGCTGATTGCAGGTTTGTGTCTAATGACATGGCATTTAGAGAACAGAACTGCTTCTTTATTTAGGAACGTGGGACACTGTTCTGGAAAACACCTTTGCGGTCACTGTGTGTAGCTCTCTTCTGTGGCAAGCGACCACATTTCATGTGCTCCCTCTTAAAAACTAGTATTAATTTGCTACAATGTAATATGAAGATCAAAATTAGAACAATATTTTCATCTTCTCTTGTCAGTTTGTCTCATCTAAAAGAAAAATCGCAGCTTGAGCTGTGTAATCTCAGCAAAAGGTAAATCTCAGTTTATTATGTACCGAGACTTCCTTGTAAGCCATTTGGCTGAATTAAGCTCATCTTTCCTTTTTTGTGACAACCCATGTCATGACATTAAAGGTCATGTTCCTTCATTTCTGTCACTTTAAATTATGCCATCAATATCATGAAGTGATTCAACAGAGTATTTAATAAATGCTACAGAATTATTAAAATCATACTAGGTGGCTGCTTTTCATATATTCATGCAGTCACTTTTATGATTTCAGCTAACACTTTACATTCTTAACAGGAAAAAACAGGTGCCTTGAATATAATAGGGAATAAGTCGAGGATGCAAGTCTGGGGAGGAGTAGTAACTTAAATTCCAGTCACGCCATGCCTATAATCATAGCAATAGCACCATGCATGCATTCATTAAGGAAACATTCAGTTACCCTCTTTGCAATCAGGTTTAAAATGATTTAGCTCAACACTCTATCCCCAAAAGCATACATCTGTACTAAAATAAGAAATAAATAATTTAAAGGTATAAATGTTTATTGAAAACATTTGCATCCGACTCAATCAAGTGCTTTTCAGTATGACTATTTTACTTCCATGTTATTCTTTAGTTTTTAAATGAGAAATTTAGGTCCCATTTTTCAAACAAAGAACCTTTCTGGTTCCCCAGCCTTCTGGTAGATAGTCCCAACCTAGTTGCTAGAAGATGACGCAGAGTTCCCCGCTGAAAACACAAAATGAAGGTATAATCCAACTGTAAACACACCATTTATGTTAACAGTTGTGAAAAACCAACCTGGAGAATTAACTGCCACACAGTGCCGTAATGTGTGCGCTTCCCCTGTCTGAGAAAGCAACAAATATTGTGGGAGAAGGAAGCAAAATATTTTTTTTATGTAGTTGCAGATTAAGAGACAGCTCTTTTCCACAGGTTTAATTATTATGGTGTCAGAGATTCCTGTTTTGCAATTTCTCATCCTTAATTGATTCATATTTCTGGTTTTGAGTTAAAATTCTGCATCCAACTACATGCGCTACGTGTCCCAGGAAGCAGAAACAAAGTCATTCAAAGAACAACTGAGCAGCTGGATGCTCACTATGACCTGGGTAGAGGTGAACCTTGCATAGGATTGGACAGATCTTTTATTAAAATCCTAATATCAAAGGGAGGGAATCAACTTCACATGAGACTGGAAACATCTGCATGGAAGAGCCTTGTCAAAGCCAGCCTGACTCATCCAGCGGAGACGGGGCTGCCTACCACGGAGACCCAACATGTTTGGGCCAAAGGAGGTCGCTTTGAAGAGGACACCTCTCAGAGCTAACACCACCCAATCTTCCTTCATATAAGAAATTGGCAGAAGCACTCCAATCTCTGCGTGTCTCTCTGGTACCTGAGCGCTGCCCGTCTCGGGACTCCGCACGGATCGGAACTGTTGTGACATGCATCGTCAGTTCCTCTTCTGTTGTAAAATGTTTCATCTAAGTCCAGAACAATACAACAGGAATGGAAATACTCTACATCACTCCGATCTATGTGTTAATAGCATCTCTAATAGCTGTCAGGGGAGGTGCAAAAATGTTTCTCTTGGCTTTGCTACTGAGGACTCCAGGTGTAAGAGCTTTCTGCATATTCCTGAGCAGCAGAAACTGAGTTGCCGCTCCGAGCTGCTTAGAAACCTTGTATTAAGGTACTGAGCAAGCCTCAACCCCCCCAAGATCCCAAGGAACTCCCACCCAAGGAACTAGACAACTTGTTCCAAAGACAGCTGAGCTGCTTTCGCCAGCATTATTCGGTAAGTGAGCAGCGAGAAACGCAGCCAACGTCGGAGCAAGTTTCCCAAGGAGGGAGCAGACATGGAGACAGCAACACAACCAGCAGATCCCATCACCACTAACTGCAGGGAATGCATTCCTCAGCACAGCTTCTACTTTGACCTTTTCCTAACCATTTAAGTGATGGATGGAGTGCGCAGTTCATATTTCCTGAGTGGATTAAATATTTAGTCTGTCAACTTCATCTGTTTTTTTCCTGCAGGCTTAGACTCCACCTAAGGTGAAACAGTTAAATCCATCGAGGTTCCACACTGAAACAGATCAGGTATGCTATCACACCCTCAGCATTAATTTTTAATGGTTTAACAAGTTCTAAAAAAATTTAACTTCTTCTTTCCTAGAGCGTGTTTTCTTTCAATGTATCATAGGCAGCTCTGATAACGCCGCTGCAGTATGCCTTAGAAAGCCAGGTGACAGATTCGGGTATCAACTATCACTGTCATTAGTCTTATTTTTATTATGAAGGTGATATCTCAGGACTAGAACCAATTTTGCTAGACAATGTGCAAATATATAGTCAAATTTAGTTTATACACTGAAGTGTATAACAAAATTGTTGTGATTAATTCCTTTTTTACTTGAACCCTTATCCACTATCATGACCACATTCGGTTAAATACTGCACATATGTATTATTTCCATTCTAAACATTTATAGGGAAAAAGGAAAAAGCAGATAGTAAATGGGAAAGCAGCACTACAATTAACTCTGCCTCATGAATAAGGAGGCATGGAGAGATTAAATGACTTTGTTCAAGGACACACACACACACACACACACAGAATAAGTGGCAAGGTTGGGACCTGAACTTAATTTCCTGAGTCCTACCTCAGCACCGTAACTACCAAACCATCCATCCTTTCAGCCTACCTGCTTTTATTTAGACTAATTTGTTGAACACCCAATCACAGAAAAGCTATAATAAATGTGCTTAACAAAAGCTATTGAGGAAGGAAAAGGGGGAGAGGAAGAGCCTCCAAAATAAGTCACAGAGCTAACTGTGCGTAAAATTAAATGATTTAAATCTTTTAGTTGTTTAAATAATGTTAAATATACATACAAGGCTGTGGGGAGTGGGAATATCACGCAAGAAAAACCTCTCAGTAGTGCTGGAGTGGGAAAGAGGAAAAAAAGAACTGAATGTAGAGCACAGCAGTGCCAAGAGGGAGGGGAAGGGGAAGGGGAGAGGGAAGGCTGTGCCAGCAGGACACTGAATGAAAGGCCGCCCGAGTAACCTGCACAAAACGGTGACTTCACACAGCCAGAACACCTTCAGCCCACCTTGGCCAAGGGACCCCGCTTGTACTCGTCAAGAAGGTGAGGTCTGATGGTCCTTTCTGCCTCTCCCACCTGGAATTACATTTTTTGTCACTGCAGCTTCCAGCAGGATTTCTGTCTTTCTAGCTGAAACGCGTCTTTTAACCATCACGGTTTTGCACGGGAAGGATAGATCTTTACACCTTGCATTTATCTCTTCTTGTTACGGGATGGACACCTTCAGCACTGCTAACCACCTGCTGCAGGCTTTTGAGCTGAATACACACGAGGAAAGGGACAGCACAAGAAACTTTCTTACTGCCTCTTAGCAAATCTTGGCTGTTTTAACCCTAATGTTAATCTTAACTCTTTCCCTTTGCAGCTGAGAGGTGCAGTGTCTCTGGGGAAACAGGGTTTGCCTCAGGCACTTTTGTACCCAAGCCAGTTGAAGATGACTGAGTCAGACCATGGGATCTACAACAAGGTGCTTGCCTAAACTGTCTGTCAAGCAAAATTTAGTCTGTCGATGGAGAATTTACTTTTGCCAGGATTTGACTGTAGTCAGTGCAACTCCTCCTATGAAAGGCATTAAGGATGCTTAGACAGAGTCAACTTCCCAGAATAAAAGCTTAGATTCAGCACAGAACGAGCAGCCAAAACCACCTCTGTAACCGTTTGGGTTGAAGTTATGAATTCACCTTTTATTTAAGACATTAGAGATAGCCCTTATGAAGATTTTGCACACTGGTCATAAAAATATTTAAACTCATTTTTGTTTTCCAGATCACCCACACTCGAGGTTTCATTGTTAGTTAAATTGATTAGAGGTTGAAAAAGTTCCTGAGATATGACAGAGGGAGAACATACCACTGTACATAAATCTAATTTTCAGAATCATTGGTTGTCAGATTTCATACTGTTCAGATCTTATTTGTTAAAACTGTTAGAGAACACAGAAATTGTTTGCTCTGAGCTCACACCTGGCAGCTTGGAATACAGATATTTGATTCAGTAGTCAAAAATCCCACAAAGGAAACTCACAGCCATTAAGGAAAACTTTGCTGCATCTATTCTAAATTGTATTCGCTGATATCTCTGAGCATCCAACGTCAAACCTAATTGTCTGAAGGACAAATTGGAATAGCCATATGGGATTAATGTTTCATTATGAAATAGGAATGTTCTAAAATATTGTTATAGAATGATGCTTTATTTTTTTCCTGATAAAAAAGGTAGATAGAATATTTTTAAACATAACTTGAAATTTCATTAGTTTGCATCCAAAATATTCCAGCAACTTCCATTCTTTTTTAGCACGTGCTGTACTTTTTTTTGTTCACTCTATGATCTTCTCAAAATCATACAGTCAAATCATTGTGAGCTTATGCATTTGGTTTCTAAAGTGCGTGGGAAGAAAGCAAACCTGACATTTTCCTGCCTAGGAAGCAATGACCATTAAACTACCTGTTGTCTGCCTAATTACAGGCTACACCACTTTAGAAAATAAGAAGTAAACAAAGCACAAGGCCCTTCTTTGTCTCCCAGTCGAGCCTCACCGCCAGAAAAAGCAAGAGATCCTACAAACCCTTTTCCGTACGTGTAACTTTTATTCATGCAAATCTCAGTATCACACCTCTGAAGCCGGCAGCTCCTCACGTGTGCAGTTTACAGTACTGAACCCTCTAAAAAAATGACAATGATGCAGAACCATCACGCTGTATGTACGTCTCAAAACCTTTTGAATTCATTAGCACAGCAATAAGGCTTCCACTGCATGTTAATCATTCATTCAACGCACCTTTCTTGGGAGAAAGGACCAAGTCAAACATGTTCCTTTTGTTTTTAAAGGACCTATATCACGTGTGTGAACTACATATAGTTGTGGACCTCAAGAAATAATCAGGAGTAGTTCGCTGGGCGGTCGTATTCTGCAGGGAATCTTACACAATGAAAAGAAAAAACTCTGAATAATTGACACTAAAATCTGCCTGATATACAGCCTTCTGTCCTGTCACTGCGGGAGACAGCGTATGGGAATGAATCCTCACAATAAACCTACTTTTAACAAAAGAAAAAGTTACGAAGCGCCAAAGACTGACCAGGCCAACTTAAATAGCCCTGATAAGGAGACACCTAAATCCCAGAGTGTCCAAGAATGAAAACACAGACAGAGCTCTGACAATCGCCGTTTTAAACTCTACAGAGGGGCTACTCCTATCCGAGTTACCCCAACGCTGTAATGGACCTGGGCCCCGTTGTGTCAGGTGCCGCGCAAATCCAGAACAGAGGGTCCCAGGCCGCGGATCTCGCAGTCAAAGTACAAAACAGAAAAAGTCACGGGTATGAACGAACGCCAGGGCCCAAGGAAACCAAAGCCCGGCATTAGGGAGGGCCGGAGCCGCAGCACCGCAGCAAGCCTTGCCGCTGTTCAATACGGTGCAGCAGAGGAGAGTTTGAAGGAGAGCGGAGGAGGAGGAGAGGAGTGCATCTTTCCAGATGTTTCCGAGGAGCCTTTGTCGAGCACAGAGGAAAGCCCAGAGACAGTCTGCTTCAACGCCTCTCGCTGAGCCCGGGGATGCTGGTATCACTGGGCTCTGTTCGAAACCCCACATTTGAAAGTTTCCACCAGCTCTGAAGGCAAATGCTTGGACTTTTACACAGGCAAAAACACCACTGAACAAGCACAGCATCTGCCAGAGGATCGAGTGAGTAAAGGCTGAGCAAGACACTCAGGTGGTGTAGCCTGACTTCTAGAAAAGATTCCTTTTTAAGGCATCTGGGGACATTTAATGCAAATTTGGCTCTGTTGAAAAAAAACCAACCTCAGTTTAGGCTCTTAAAATCCTGCTGTTTAGCAGGAGATGAATTCTTGAATATTCATTATCTTCCTGAATTGGAATGAGCGTTGGAAAATGAAAAATCAGGAGATGTCAGAAACAGGGAAAACAGCCAGACTTCCTCTGTGTGAAACATATGTGCTAGATTTGTTGAAAAATGAGGAGGAAGAAGTTCTTTAGATTACAGCACATAGGTAAGCTATTTACAAATACAAAACTCACGCTGAGACCTCTGCCTTTCCTGCAGTCTATTCTTTGAGATCAGCTGAGGCATTAATTACATAAATGACCCTGCCGCTAACAGCCGTGTGCGGAACACAGGGTGCAGAGATCGTCCCCCGTTTGGGAAGACAGGAATTTGGCCTTCAGGAAGCTTCTGACTGCAGTCAGCCACTGCTACCGATAACTGTCGGATGTATACAGCAGTCATTGCCGCTGCCTAAGTGTTAAATGAAGATATCTGCTGTTTAGGGGGATGAACAATACAGACAATGACCATGGGCACAGGAAAATTGTTTGTTATCGCTAAAGAAGCAGTTTTCTCGAGGTGTCCTGTAGCCGGAGAGACTGGAAATATTGTACTTTCCACTCAACGGAAGGCGCAAACTACTGTGTGGGGTTTTTTTTAAACCTATCCTACAAACCAAATTCTTAAGGACCAACTGCCAAGGATCAGCTTTGGAAAGGACATTTATTAAATCTCCTTTTCAAGCACAAAGGTGCAAAAGACAAAAATAAAGCGCACTGCTGAGGGGAAGGAATGCAGTACGTGGTGCTGATGAGGATGCTGAGAAATGAGGCAACTGGGAATGACCTTCCTCATACAGTACCTTTGGCCTGCATGCACACTTTCAGCGTCCAGGGGCGGCTTCTACAGACTGTTTTTCTCAAGGTGCAGCACCTCTTGAGTTTGTTCATAATTAATGTGGAAAGACTCAGTAACACCACCTTCAAACAAAGCGATACAAAGAAGGTGAGACAAGCTTCGGAAATCTTTGACGCAGACTAGTAATATAAAGACAAATCAGATCCAAGAGGCCTAATCCAAAGCAATATGGAATAAGGGGAAATTTCTCTTTACTTGGCCATGATCTGAATGATCCGAACGATTTTTCAAAGGTATATACTTAGGTGAAAAGGGAAAAATGCAACTCTACTGTGAAGTCAAGTTGTATGGAACGATCCTGAGCTCGTTTGCAGCCAGGTAGGTTTCCCTGCAAAAATTGCTGTGAGGAGTGAGGGTTCTTTCTCGCCAACCTCTTGTTTTTACTCCACACAGAAAGCAGTAGCAGTGTCAATGTTTCTGTGCATCTGACGCCAGAGTGCACACGTGTTCATCTCCCCAATTTCTTTGCTCCTCATATGGGGGAAGGACAGATCAAACTTACAATTATCAATACTTTGACCAAATGTAAACACACCTTTCTTCACCTTCAAAACTTCTAACATTCTGCATACTACTATGGACAAATACGTATTCCTCCCTTAGTTTGACTTCCACCAATCACTGTAGTTCAAGTTTAGGTTCACATGGAAAGGTCATAAAAGATAGGGAAAGGCAGAGCTCATACAAGTAGAACTTATGTATATCACTCCAAGTTAGGTTTGCGTATCTTTTGTTGCTGCGGAGTAAGACAGAATGGCTCATGGCAGAGAGCCCAAAGGTCAAGAAGTGTGATGACTGCAGGGAGATTGGACATAAATTGCTTCTTCATTCGAAAAAAAGCAAAACAAAACAGAACACCAAACCAAATCAAACTCCCAAATCACCAGCCCCCCCCCAGCCCAAACCAAAAACCACCCAAGGTATAGATTTTTGTCTGTTTTTAAAGTACGTTGAGCTCTGTTGCTAAAAAGCTGCATCCAAACTCTAGATATCGTCATTCGTACGCATACAGCAGGATGTTGTATTTGTTGTTATACGGCTTTTCCAAGGAATATTCAGTTCCCGAATTTAAAATCTGTTGGTATTTTTCATACACACTAACAAGTTTCATTTAAGAGCACTGATGAATGAAAAAAGAATCTCCTATGATATATTCTGCACGGACAGTATTGCTTAAGTAAAGACAGTTGGATGAACTGGGAATAATCTGAACTTCTTTATCAGAATTGTAGGTACACAGGACTAGAGGCATTCAGATGTGGCCTTCACATTCAAAAAGTGTGGAACTCTTACACCGTTTAAGGTATTCCATAATTTTGTATTACAGTTTCAAATGAAGGTATTCATGAGAGAGAAGAGAATGGCATTCTGTATTTCTTATGAAATTAATTATTTCATGCATTAAAATTATTCTCATCTGAGGACTGAGTTCTGGAATAGCCTTTCTCCCTTCCTTGGGCATTCTGATTATCTGTAGGAAAAAGGACATGGGTGTTTTAAAGGAGATATGTTTAGGTTCTGCTAAAATACCATGACAACCTTCAGAATTATTCTCTTTCAAAGCTTTTCCAGAATAATCTGTAAAGAAACATCAAATATTTCATACTATTATGGTAGAAAATGAAAAGTGTTCCATTTCATGCTTAATTTATTTTGTAATTATAAATCGGTTGGTAAACAGTACCATAATAGGCTTTGCTTTGTGCCCGCTCATGCTTTTGAACTATTTGAGTTTTAATATGCTTTCAATACAAACAACATGATAATAACTGTTCTTGGAAATGACTGGCTAGATGGGTTCATCCCAAAGTAAATTTTAGCATTCATCACATACACCTGCTAGTAAGGGACATTTGAAAAAGAAAAGATTGAAACCAGTCTGGCAATTTTTTAAACTGCAGAACAGAAGTAATCATTTATAACTACAACAATTTAATATTAATTCTACCATAGCAATAGTATTTTCAGAAATAGCAAGAAGACAGTTTTCAATTAAAACCACTTTTTGTATAAAAATGTTAAAGTAGTATATAGGTCACATCTCACAAAGCCATGATCTCATATTTTACTATACTCTCTCTGATGTACTCCTGGAAATAGGAGTTTTAGCTTTCTCCTGACGTATGAGTGAGCACTTTGGATTTCTCTTGCTCTTTTTGGAGCTTCACAATCACTTAAGATAGTGGGGGGTGATATTTAAACATTTGTATTACCAAAATGAAAGTCTGTGAATTCATTAACAGACAGTACTTTAGAACAGCATCTTTCATTATGCCTCGTCGTGGCGGTACATTCTTCCCCTTGAAGCACTCTCCACACAACTATATACAAGTCAATTATCAAAGGAGCCTTCCTACTTATACATGCAAAATATATGTCTGATGAGAAATGTATTTTGAAAAATAGTCTCTCTTCTATGAGTCTTTGCCCCGTCTGCATCCAGTCTTTATTGATCACAGTAGCATCACGTCCTCTAATATTTCTACAGTACTCAGTACTACAGTACTTCGTAATTGTCAAGTGGTTAACAATGTCATCGCCAGCCCCCACAGGGGTTTCAGATTCGCGGAACAGTCAGATATCGGAACTTCTGTACCAGCAGAAACGGGCACCAATATTTGCAAGAGGTCAGGGAGCCCATAGTTCAGTGACAAGCATTAGGAAAAACAGGGGTCTGTATATAAGATAAGTAGTTCAGTTTATTCAGCCTTACACACAAATTCAGCCAGTTTGGTTTTTCAGCTTGGGTGAATAAGCAAGCGCAAGAAGTCAGCTCCTTCCCACCCTTAAATATTTATCAGCACAACTGCACAACGGACTCTAAGGCTCCTCCATCACTGTGCCCTATGTAAAGAGGAAAGCCTGCGACGCTGTATTTAAGTAGAGCGGTTACCCTTTCTGAGAGACGGGCTACGATACGAATACAAAGTTAAAGACCAGTCTCGGGAGGTGTTTATGGAGTGGAGTGAGCATTGTGGCAATTTCTCACTGAAGTCTGTGAAGACTGCATAATCCTGACGATACGGTTTTAGTAAGGGAGACAGCGAGCTCGTTGTCACTCAAATAAATCAAAACATCGGCTGCACAGAACAATTCTAACCGCAGACGGGAATTCCCCCATAGCCCTCCCTCTCCCAGCAAATCTGCTCCTAAAAAAGTCAGAAAGTGACTGTGTAATTTTATAGTGAAATATACATTTAAAGTAGTTTGTAACACCAAGAACTGAGTGCACAGGTACATAGATAAAGAACCTGAAGATAAAATTCAAGTGAGAAGCAAAGGTACTCTTTATACACACACTTTGCCCACAAGTTTCAAAAAAGTCTTACTAATATTGTTCTTGATTTTTAACAGAACATCTTCTAGAAAATAAATTAGCAAGTAATCTTTCCAGCCTTGCTTCTTCCTATAATCACTGTAGGGATAAATACCTTTATTGTATATAGGTACCTTTTAATACACAAACGTCTGTCTGTATTTGTCAAGTTTCAGTATGTATTCTCTACCCTTTGTAAGTTTTAAAATTAGTTAAGAGAATGCTTTAGTTCTCATTTTGTTTCTCGGAAGCTTTATTTTACCTTTTGATGTCATGATTATGACAAAGTTGAAACTGTATTTTATGCAACTAAGTTCTGTTATCAAGACTAAGGAAAAAAACAGCTATTTAGAAGATCAAAAGTATGTATTTTCATGTCATCCTTGTGCAGTGTGCTAAAGGACTGAAGTTTGAGAACTTAATTGTTATTCTAGGATATGACTAAATGATTTTCATTCATACGGTTTACTAATATTAATCAAAATGTTATTCCACTTATAACAACAGAAATAAAAGAATGAAGTTGCATAATTGCAAAAATTATTCATCAGCACATTGTTGTACGAAATAATCCTACTGTTTTAGATAAGGTCAACATTACTTTGGCTTTCCTCATGAAATCTAAGAATTCTCATCATTAACTCCATAAATGTTCCGTACCAAGAAGTGATTACCCATTATTCATAATTTATTTTCACCTGAAAAAGAAAACACCAAAGAACGCCCCCTGTAATTCAGGCAGAAGCTTTAAGTAATGGATTACGGCAGCAATAGTAGAATGGAAAAAGGGAAAGGTTTTGAAGGCATAATGGGCAAGTCAGTGCTGGAAGTCAGTGACAGCGGAGCTCCTCTTTTCTTTTGTATTTAATCCCATCCTTCCATGAACTGCCAACAAAGCAGTTACAAAAACAGTTGATAGCATAATTTGCCTACAGAAATAACAAACACATTCAGCGGTTATGCCTATATGTATTTATCTGCATGTGTATACACAAACAAAAGCAATTAAAGGAAAAAGGCTATTTTACTGGATAATTTATTTGCAACAGATCATTCCACTAACTCCTTAAAAAGTTATTAAAGCGATTCTAAATGAAGTATTAATAAAATATGCAAAGAACACACATGCTTTCTCTGTATTTACACAGTACTGGGTACACAGGGATCCTGACGCGGACTAACAGCTTCTACAGTCGTCATTTTTTCCATTGCTCTCTTCATAAGAACAGATGTACTTCTAGAAATCGTAATGGAACTGTCACTAGATTATGGAATTAACATTAGCCAAATCTTTCTATACAGTTATAAGGAAAATTTCTTGGTGTACTATGTTTACTGCAGTATTTTCAAGAAGGTAACCAAACCTTTGTTTAGTGGAAGTGCTGGGAATGATTCCAAGAGAAAAAAAGATTATATATCTACGTAACAGCAACTTATACCAGTGGGACCTCCGGGTTATGAGGGACAAATAATAAGAAGTGGAAGATGACACCAGTAGATCAGGTGCTGCAAACCTGAAAGCGTTCTTCCCCTGGAAGTGGGAAAGTTATGCATCAAGCAAATTGTTTTTAATATCAATGTAACACACCTTCTTAAAATCGAATTTCAGAAACCAAAGATCTCTGTGTGGGTCTACTTTAGCTACATAGTTAATATTTCAAAGTTTTCTGACTTCACAGGTATCCCCCAACTTGGGGCGTATGCTGGAGCTATGGCGGCTCTGGGATCTCTGGAATCTCTACAGATTCATAAGGGCGAGACAGAAATACACTGCTGCTTCCAGACCTAACGCACACTGATTCATCAGCACACGCTCAGAAGATCGTTTGAAATTATGGAACTAAAAATTGGTCCTGTCAACTTGTAAAAATGTTGGGATCAGTAAACCAAAAGCCTCCCGCACCTTTAAAAATTCTGGGATTTTGAAATAGAAGTGTGGCTTTCCAAAATCCTGCAATCCTGATCCCTCTGACAGGACACTGATAAACCGAAACTCTATGTTCCATACAAACAACAATCTGGATGCTTAAGTTTCTCATTAAACAAAACGTGAATTATAAATTTCATGCCTCTGGGCAAATCAAACTCCACAAATTCTACCTTACTACTGGCCTGTATGGTCAAAACACATACAAAATTTCAATTGGACTGATTGAGAAAGGCTATAGGTTTATTTTCTCTATATCACCCACATAGAAGGTCATTTTAAAATCCTTTAGGCTGTTCATTTTGAATGATTTTGTCATGAGAAATTAATTTACTGGCTTACAGAGTTTGCAGAAATGATAGATCTCTAAAGACTTTTTGAGCAGTGAATAATGAACTTTGTCAGCCTCCTCAACACCCTGAATGATTTAGTTTCCTGAATAAGTGAGGCAAGCGGTGGTCTTATCTCTACACCGAGGTCAAATGACTTCTGGTTGGAAGCAGCAAAAAATAAAAGACAGAAATTCTGTTTTGTAACACATAAGAAGACAGTGTAAGACTACATCACTGTTTATTGTACAGGAGAACAGTTCGATCTTAATGTCTTCAGCAGTAATTCTTGAGAATTATAAACAGGGGACCTCTGCTACAGTCTGGCGATGCAAAGGAAGAGGTTTATTTCCCCTCCACACTGAAGAAAAAATGATGTTTGACATCTAACGGGTACTAATTTTCTTCATATTTTGAAGCAATCCCAGAATCATTTTCAGTATTTGAAATACCTCTCGTCTTTAGCACTGAAGACTGTAAAGACGATCATTTGGGGATACTTTACAGTATTTCCTGCATTAAATCCACTGCATTACTGCAAAGCAAATAGGAGATAATTTATGTCTCTGACACTGAGGAACACTTTTGGGAATTCAATGGTCATAGTAAGAACTAAATCCATGGCATTGGCTTAAGCTCGGTAATAGGCAAAAACCTGAGCAGCTTTGATTGTCCAGAGGTGTTATCCTAAATCAAAATCAGCAGACAGCATGACCGAGGCTAACATCTGTCTATGTACATATTTATACCTTTATCAAACTCTTGCTCTTTCCATTTCCCACTTTACAGCTCTAAAGGTCACCTGTTCAGTATGTTACACTTTATCCATGTTGCCCCGGTACCATCATGTATTATAGATTCCATGATTCTTTGGAATACATGAATTTATAGCCTCATTTTTGTCCCAGAACCAGCTACATTTTGATGAATGAGATCTCAGACTAGATAGGTAAATAGAAAAAGGGTGAAGGATGTAAGCTTGCAATGTATAATTTATTATAAGCACCACAAAATACCAGTGCTGAGAGAAAACAAATTATTGGCCTCTCATGCAGTGACCATGAGAAGGTGATAAATATTTCATTATATAGTACTCATCAGACATTTGAATAGCTCATCTGTCCTATTTATGCCAGCTAAAATGAATTCAACCTATCAGTGGCAAATGTATTTTTAATGTTTCTCTTTACCTTCTGTAGAAGAGGCAGCTAAAAAGTCCATCTTCCACAAGAATTACATTATTCATTTCATTACATACTGTAAACTGTTTATTCTTGAATAGGCTTTTCCTGTTAAAACCAGCCCTTTGCATCTTCAGGAAATTTCATTTCCAATGCTCATTCTAGTTACCAGGAAGCAGAAGTTACCACAGTTGTTTTTATGTGAAAACATGTATTTTGATGGGAAAACACCTATCTCATACTAAATTTTACAAACAGTGGAGACATCCGTGGGGACTCACTCCTTTGGAAAAGAAAAGCCAAGCTGGATAATGCCATTTAAGCTTCTTAAATGCCTCCTTAAATTGAAAAATTACATTATATTTTTGAGCAACAGGGCATCAGCTCTCCTATTAAACATTTCAAGTTGTCACATCTGTGTAATATCATGATTTTTAAACTGTGCCAATTAAACAGTCAAGAAATAAGATATGAGGAATCTGGGATGTAGGGGTACCTCAGCGTCTTAGGATTTGGATGGCATCACACTAAAAGGACCACCCTTCTTCTCCTGTTGACTATAACAGAATTCCACAAGGTCCCCAGAAACTCCGGAATGGTTCTGTATTAAGTGCTCATGTAATCTGCAGTCAGTTGATTTGAATTTTATACCTTCTACTACTTCTTAGAAAGTCTACCTTGAAAATCTGTCCTGCATAGACGCCGCGCCTTTGAGGAAGCTTCTAAGTGAAAACAGAATCATGTTCTTAAAATATTGCAGTGTTAGCCTCTCAACTTCTTGGCATTTCAGGTCAGGATGGATATGGGAAGAACACACAGAACTTGAATTAGCAGCTGGTCGCGGAGGAGCTTCCAGCACGGCCAGAGCACAGAGAAAGAGCCCCCCCAGCCAGTACCATGCACAAGCTTTGCGCAGTAGCTGAAGACAGACAATGCAGAGGCGCACAGGTACGTATTTCTGTGGGAAGTCTGATGTTCACCACCACGTTCCAAATTTTTAACATACTTTTCTTGCCAGCATTAATGTGAAAACGTCTATAGGATACTACTGGGAATCCAAAAACAGGGTTGAAAATCTATGTGCAAAGCTTTTGACTTAAAATTTGGCTCTAAGAGCACATGAGGAACGGCAACCTCGGGATATGTAACTTTGTCACTGATTTTGAAAAACAAATAAACAACTCATACAGAGAAGAGGTCATAACTCCAAGTGGCCTTTTGTAAGAAATACAAGCTTGAAAACCAGCAATTGCCTGAAGAAAAAAGGCTCATGCCAGCTGAACGTGTACCTGTTAACTCTCAAGATTGTAAACATTTGTTTTCCAAATGAGAACAGAACTTTCAAAGGTATTCAGGAACTCCAATAGGGGCATGAAGTTATAAGAACCTGTTACAACTCACTCGTAAGAATAAGTAATTGGAAGCCGTTATTACCAAGCCTCAGTTAATCTCTTTGGCATATGGCAAATACTGTAAACATTCACTTTATGCTGCCCTTGCCATTCTTGACTCCAAGTCCTCTCCGCTTATGGCTCTATCATAACCCAAAAAATGAGGTCAAGAAATTTGAAACTTCTTGTGCTAGGTCTCAATTTACTTTCCAGAATTTACCTCCTATTGCAGTGATTCAGGCTGTTGGCCGTACTGTTCCTAATCCTAAATATAAGCCTAGCTTTGACATGGGCTTCAGATGCCGATATAAATCAAGACTAAAGAATTCAAAAGACATTTATGTCAACTCTCAGTTTACCCTTATGGAACTTCCTGAATACCACTATTCATTCAGGATCAGGAGCTACCAACTGCATCTAGTTAGAGGTGGTTTCTAACCCTAAACTTTTCTGAAATATAGGAACCATTCAGACGTAAAGAATTGTTAATTCAATTCTACTTACAGCAGACCTGTGCTTACATACTTGGATCTTGTTGAATACTGCTCTTATTCTGTCATACAGCCTTTACTTTTCCTAACCCTGTCTTTATTCTGGCCTTAATATTTAGCTTTAGCCCCACTACAATCTAGAGAATTTAATAAGGAATTCAAAGCCAGTTACCTCTCTAGAACTTTGCTAATACTGCCCGCATTGAGCTTCCACAGATGGTTCTTTTCCTGGCTTTATCCCTAGAGATGGAATGGGCAGGGGAGCATGAAGAATTTAGAGTCCTGAAAATACAACTACCAACAGCTATTTCAAGGTTGGCTTTTGGGTTCAGAAATGGGGAATTCCTTTCATTTCTATACATCTCCGATACCCTTTGACTTGCATTACTTATAATCATCCCTCTGTTGCCATGGTGCGCATCGGGCTCGCAATAGTGAAGAGCCTCACTGTCTCTACACCGACAATAACAAAGAACACAGATGGCCACTGCTATTATTTCCACTCTCTCAGTGTGTCCGTGTGCACTTGATGGGCTCTGGAAAATGCCTCTGTTACTCCACCCATGTAATATGGACCACCACAAAAGCTGTTGGAGCAGCAATAACAAGATTGAGCACAAAGAGTTTCAGAAATTTCTGCCTCCCAGTAGCAAAAACATACGAGCTCTTAGATCAGAGACAGAAGGTCCAACAAGGATATTGAAATGAAAAAAATAGGAAAAATATGCTCTGATAACAAACGCCTGGTTAGATGAAGCAAACTCAGAGTGAAGAGTAACCTGGGGCTGCTGACAGGGGCTCGGTTCTCTGGTCCTTATTTGAATCAAATCACCATTGAGACCATGAGGAGGTTAGCATGAAAAAACCAAACCCGATAGCATTGTGCCAAGAACCATCAGCTGCTAAATGAGCTGATTCATCAAAATACAGCAGAGAATACTTCATCTTTTCATGTTCCCCATATCCCAATGAAACTGTATATCTTCCTGAGACTTTTAAAAGGCATTCTGGCTTAGCTATATTTGGAGATCGGTTTCTCTGGTGGAGGCAAACACTAGTAAGCAAAGCATGTCTGTCAGGCCTGAAGGATAAGGTTACTAAATAATTATTGTCGACCAAGCAAATCCGAGGTGTCAAAATATTCTTGTGGGTGATCAAATATTTAAATGTCAGAACAGCTTATTTTTAAAAAAAAATTTTGATAAGATGTAGAATTTTTGCCTCGGTATTTTGTGTTTGAACACTCTGGTTCTGCTCCTCTGCATTTCCCAATGGCCCCTAACATCAGCACGGTCTCCTCTTCTCGCACGCTGTATGTTGTGGATGAAAGCACAGGTGTTTCAGCTTCCAATGAAGTTTGTATTAACTTCAATGCCAGTAAAATCAATGATCAAAGCTCAATTTAAAAGTTCTCTTCAAACACTGCAGAATGAGTTTCCATGTGCTTTCTGTGTGAATACAACAATTTTCAGGACAAGCCGAATTCCAGGGCTGCTTTAAACCAGAATTGGACCAGGGCTCTATAATGACATCTTCCAGCACTGGTAATTACATACAGACCTGCGTTTCTCCTCTAGGATTTTGGCAGACGTGTAGAATCTCTCACTTTTGAGCTGTACTAGCCAATCTTAGCAACACACTGGCTTTCTTTTGTCCTTGTGGCAATACCTCTGTTAACAGTTCAGTAGGTGCCTTTATATTTAAGGAATCTAACGAAGCTTTTGCTATTAAGTTAAGCTACATCAAGATTGGACCAATGGTTTATCTTCAATCTATCCAAATTTGTTGATTCTTGTTTCTGACTGACAACAGAAGAAAACAAAAGAGAGGCAAACCGTCTGAGGTTTTCTTTAATATGCAAAACATAGACATTATATCCACTATTTGCAGGAGAATTTATGATAGACAAAAGTGCTTTTGAAAGTTACTTTCCTTAAAGAATTGATTTTGCTTCTGATGCTCCATTGTTTTGCATTTATTAGCAAGTGATTTATGAAGGAAAGCAGTTAAATATTGGAAGTTCTTTATTTTTAGAGATCATTTTTTTCTCAACAATTCCATATATGCTTTTGCTCTATTATGAATTCTGAGCTCCGTATTTAGTAATCATTCTTTATGACAACCTAAATATGTACTGCATTATTTGTGAATTAGAGAGCAATTTATTTAGGAATCTCAGAAAATTACTTTTCTTCTAGGTGCTATTTTACAGTCTATCCATTTTCTCTTCTATCTACGATTGCCTCTTTTATGTCACATGAGCCTTACGAGATATTTCATACAGATGTGAATTGCAGGATTACAAAAAAGAAGTTTCAAATAAAAGATCCGGCTTTGACTGTGGCCAGAAGGAAAGTAAAAGCTCTGTGCATACTAGGCAATAGCTAAGTAACAAAACAGGACCACTGTAAGGGATTATATAAATATATACATAATGAGATGCCTGCAGTCACACAAGTCTGGATCTGACAATCAATTCTAAGTTCCTATTTCGGTATGAAGCAGGATTGCCCCGACATCCTTCTAGAACATCTGTCAGGAATTTCCACACAGAGAGATACTTTTCCTATGAATTAGAAGACTTCACCTGACCCTAACGTATTCTTTCAGCTGGATTTGGGGAAAGCTCTTCTTCACATATTGAAGTTAAGGAAGCTTTAAAGGCTCAGTTCAAGACTCACATTTCCACCGGAGAAAACTGGTGCATACGTTTAAATAAAATATGGCTACAGAAAGAAAATTCACATTACGCAACAAGAAACACTTGGCAAGCTACACCATACACACAGCAGCTAAAGAGAAAAATATTTTTACTACACATTTAATGTGCTAATATGAAGCAAAGTAATTAACACTTAGAGTTGAGATAATGATTTAGCAGTTCTTTTTCATGTGTAACCCGGGTGCCAAAAAGGCCACTTGAGTTTCTATTGCCTTCTCCCACCTCACTCTAATGAACACTGTATATAATGGGAAAGAACACAAAGGCTTTGTAGCTCCTCATTAAGAAATAAGGTGAATTTTAGCATTTGAAGAGTCTGGACCAAAATCTCGGGCAGCGGGCTTTATTAACCTGGAAATAAGGTTAACTTCATCTTTTGCCTCTGTTCCAAATGTGCAAATTTTACAAAACAGTTTATATACAAAGAACAGAAACCCAACATATGCGAAAGACAACGCACTGGAAGGAGGAAAGACTGACCCACCCGAAAGTAAGGAGCCCCATACTCATCCAGGCTGCCAGCCACGCGAATACCCTGCCCTAAGCTCTTTCCCTCCCCTTGCCACATCCCATCCCCTGGCTGACAGCGGGTTTTGCACAGCTCCTCAACCCTTCCTCTCCGCAGGGGGACTCCCCAGCTCGCCTCTTGGACCAGCTCCCCGCTGCTTCCGGGCTCTCCCAGGAGCCCAAGGGGCCAGGACAAGGTCTTTTGTCTCTGTTTTGACTCAAGTCCCAGTGTGTGCCAGGCCAGAGGGAAGTAAGACTTTGAATTGTCTTCAGCGTCACATAAAACTTCCTGTGACCGTGACACATACGCTGGCAAATGACGGTGGGCCTAATTTATTGATAGTAACTTATTTACAATTCGACTATGAGAAAGAGCTGATTGTAGACGTGGAATAACAAGTTTAACTTAACTCAGCAGCAATAGAAATGACAGGCAGAACTAAATGCCCATCCAAAGCATGAAAGCAGGTGCATCAAACTAACATCCAGCAGGAAAACAGAGTGAAGGCAATTAACACACGGGGATGCGCTGGGGAGGCAGACAGACCAACTGACAAAAAGTGCAAAAACCAAGATGCACCGAATTAGATTCCCTCTGGATTATGAGAATCGAGGGCATGACAGCCCGTCATGGATATTATGCTCATCTCAAGCAACTCAATGAGTGGAGTCTTCTCCCACAGGAGCACCCGTTTGGTAGGGAGGGTTTGCTGCTGCAAAGGTGCTACAAAGGCCGTATGCACCCTTAGAGACTGCTGTGCATAAACCATACTGGAACCTTGGTTAATACATCAGGAATTAGGTTTTGGAAATTTGTAACCAAATTACAACCACATTTACCAACAAAACCCCTGGCCTGTGACTCCTGTGTGTGTTTTTGGAGTCAGACCTTTTTACAGGCTCCTCGGTGACATTTAATTGGAAGTCAGTGGTACATTCAGCCTCATGTCAGCAAAACGCCGTGGGTAAACAGCAGCAGGCAAACTTCGATGGGTTTATTTACCACACAGTTAATAACTCGGCTGAACTATTTGTCTTGGGTCTAATATTTATTTTGGCAGAAAACTTGGTACACATGCTTTATTCTTTTTGACTTTTATATATACGTAAATTTTAGAAATATCCATTGACAAATAGCAAAGTTCAGAACCTTTTCCTTAAAATAAACACTGCTCTATTGCTTTTGTATCAAAATGTTACTAAGCACTGAATTCACTCAACAGAAAACAGAAGATTCTCTTACTATCTCGTACTTGCATCCTTCACTTCTTTTAAACAAACAGTAACACTCTCAAGAGAAGACGAAGCAGACTGAATTGCTTGATTTTTCAATAAAATCCAGCAGTGGTACTATAGTTACTGTCTTCACCGTGATTAATGTAGGAAACATTTAGAAAGCATGTTATTATTATTCTAAATTACATTTTGCTTGAATTAATTTTTATGCATGGTTACTAAGATATAAAGAGTTCTGAATTGCTAATTGTAACATTCATACTTGTGAGATAAGATGAGATTTGAAGAACAAGTACATGTTGCTGAAAGATTTTCGGTTTGAGAATTTGCAGACTGAAAAAAAGGGTGCAACATATTGTAAAAGTCAGTCTACAGGCTATCAAACCAGAAGATTACAGTGCAAATGACATCCTCAATTAAAGATTTCTGTTAAACTCAAAGACCATAATGTACTTCCAGCTTAATGCTGTAACAGAAAACAATTTTATTCTGCACTTAAATGCTGGTTTCCCTCTTATCACTATTGTTAAGTGTTAAATCTTCTCTTTTGCTACAACTGTATTATCTGTTTCCCAGGCAAGGTAATGCACTTACTCGTAAAGTTGTGATAGATTAAGACGTACTGGATTATCAACCAGATAATACACAGAAGGACCTGGGCAGCAGTTCTCACTGTAGATTTTGCAGATTGCTTTAACGACACCTTTGGAAACCCTTATCTTCAGCCCATACCTTCCCCAGTAAATGTAGGTTTTACATATACAGTGAAGTATACAGATGCGATTAAAAAGAATATGGAAAAAACATTAGACTCCCTCTCTTGTACTTTCCACAGCAGTCAACAGTTGATCCTACAGAAGACAGACCCAGAGATGGAAGGAAACAAAACTACGGGCGTATCAGGGACCAGCTCTCCCCTTCTCTAGCGAGAGAGGACCACACAAGCGGGAACTGAAGGTTCCATGAACAGAAAAGCCCATTTTCCCCAGTCTTTCCTAGTAATAGCCAGAAGAAATAACTTCCCTGCTTGTAACCAGCTATGGCCCAGTTACACTTTCCGTGTAAGGATTAGAGCTGGAGAGAATTGAGAGATGCTCAATTCTAATCAGACAATGGATGTTGCATCTGAATTTAGCATTGTCACACAAAATTTCCTTTCAATAGCACTCAATTTATTGTCTGACTACTTGGCCCACAATGGTCCTAAAATCCTAAATATCGATATCAGAAACCTGAAGCTCATCAAACACCATTGATTTTAGATAACTAGCATTAGCACAGTTTTGAAATGTATCTACAGAAAATAATCAATAATCAATAATTCATTTCGTATTCTGAAACACTTAAGTGTGGAATATTCATAGATAAATCAGGAAAAGAAAAAAAAAAGATTTAACCCTAAAAATGAATCTGTTGCTGCAAATAGTCCCTCTCTGTAGTTGCAACTCTGCTTTCTCAAACTTGCACTGTAATTATTCCATGCTTCAATATCCCAAAGGCAATTATGCATTTTTCAAAAGTTATTGGACAGTAATCAGTACTTTCAACAAGACTTCCAGACAAAACCTACCCAATGCTTTATTTATTAATAATGGCACATACTTTGATTTATATTGTATGCATTCAGCAAAGAAACAGACTGTCTCTTGTGGAAAGCAAGCTCCCTCATTTAGTGGATAAAGATGTTTCACCTTCAACCTAGACAGAGTTACTGAGAGGTCATCAATAGTTGAAGGAAGAGCGTGGTTGGTGGTTGCAGCACTGTAGAGAAAGAGCAGGTGTGTCATGGAAAGAGTAAGTTGAGAGCAGAGAGGATGTATGGATTGCATAGAAATGCACGAAGCTGCTGATATGATGGAACAGTGATCCTGTGCGTGATGGTGGAGCAGCACTCCACCCAGTCAATAGCTGGTTCTATTTGCATCTCACTTCTTTGCCCCTTGACTTCAGTGAGCACCGATTCAACTTCAGCGTTTGCCATTCTCTCAAAGACATTGTCCCTCTTCCTTATTGCGGCTCTCCTGTGTGGTTGGAGAGCCAAGATTCACGATTACCTCCTCAATCTGCTAATAACTTTGCTAGCTAAGGTTTTTCTAGACTGCGCTTTCTATAGCCTGGAGTTTATTATTCTTTCCTGCCAGTTCAGGCTTCCATCCGCACTCAGAGGACATTCTCTCATAAACTGCAGTGAGACTTCAGCTTGAGAAAAAGAGGATTTAAAGACCACAAGGAATGCTTTCTCTTCATGAGATGTGGATTGGTCATTTTGCCTGCTTTAGAAACCACTCAAATATAGTGAATCAATTTGTGTAGTTATAGGAGAAAGCATAAAACTATTTAAAAGGAGAGGAAGAGTGTTGTAAGGGGAGAAAAAGAAGAAAAAAACCCAGACAACAAATTTAAAAATGCATTACTGGTCTCTCTCTCTCCTCTGCCTTTCTTTTGAAGAGAGGTAGGGGAGAGCCTCTGTTGTTCCCCCTGAGTGGCCAATCCGGCCCGAACCACGACATCACTTGATAGCGCCTAACTTTTTGGAAACACTTTTATGCTTAATGCATACCACTGTTTTCTTTTTAGACTGAAATACTCTGTGCCCTTGAAACATTTCTCTTCAAATCTCCATTCACAGAATATGGCAGCACAAAAGAATTTGAGAAAAACCTGGAAGGTATCTTACCTTGTCAGTCCACTAAAAATCATTTTTACAAAAAAAAAAAATCAACCGAACAACAAAACAACCAACCAAAAACACCCAAAAAATTTTTGGCTTAGGGCATTATATACTGCTTTATACTGCTGGAGTACCTGTAGGGGTAACTACTTGGAAAAATATCATGGATCCAGCTTGGATCCTGAAAACAGCACAGAAGCATTTACCCAGAGAGCATATTCAGAATGAGAAAAAAAGTTCTGCACTGTTCATTGCAGACATACCCACGCCGTTACTGGGCTGAATTCACGCATCCCCATGATGTACGAGACATTACCGTGAGCTCAGGGACAAGAGTCAAGAATACAAAATACAAAGAAGTTTAAAACACTTCAGGTATTATCTTAGGTACGAGGCCAAGCGCAAGGTCCTGCACGTGGGTCAGGGCAACGCCGTGCACAAATCCAGGCTGGGCTGCATTCTTTCAATTGAAAGAATATTCATCCTTGGAGATACTCAAAACTTGACAGATGAGGCCCTGAGCAGCCTCATCTCGGCTGGCCCTGCTCCAAGTGGGGGCTCAACAAGATAACCTCCAGCAGTTCCTTCCAGTCAACTATTCTAGGATTCTATTTTAAAGTTTGTAAGTATTAAATGGTTTTTAGTATTAATGGTTTTTAGAACAGCCCTTTAACGGAAGCAGCAAGAACTTCACTGCATCAAAACAGTATGGTAAATAAAGGAAAGAGACTGCAGATGACAATGCCATCAATAGCAAAGAGCACGACTCAGTGCTCAAGAGGGCCTCTTCCACTCTTGTTTTCCTAAAAAAAGATATTAAAAGAAATACCAGAACAGAAGATATTAATATCCAATAGACTTATTCATTTCACTGCCATCTGTCCTAAATGTCTTTCCGTTCCACTGCATTATTTGCATTAGTAACTGGCATTTCAAAGGGAGACTTTCCGCACAAATGCCCTATGTCGCTGTGGTTAGTTTAGCTTTTACACTTTCAAAAGTCTGGGTTTTGTCAGGAAAAATGTGAATGCTAACTTAACAGCTAATACCTGTAAGGCAAGGAAAAGTAGTAAATGGTAAGATATTAGTGTCTGGACAGATGCTATTGAGGAGTTCATCTTAAATCACTGCAAGGCCAATATATTTTATGCCTATAATTGCTGCTCAAAGTTCACGGTGGCATTTTGCTGATGTGCCTAAAATAGTCTTCATGGGTGCTGTTAGAGTTGATTTGACAGTAGTTAAGGTATAAGGGGCAACGATCCAGCTGAATGCCTGTCTGAGTCATTTTGATAAGTGTACAGCCTGTGCAGAAACTTCTTAATTGCTCCAATATTCTTCAGTTGTTCCTGTTCATAGAGTCTATGAGAAAGGTCATCAGTCACGGAGCATGTGACGTTTTTATGTTTTGCTTGCTTAACAAAATACATTTTAAAGAAAGTAAAATCAGTTAATAAGAACTTAATGTTCCCTTTTCTAATAACAATTTTGGAACGTGAATCATTTAGTATCTGTATTACAGGGGAGGCACGTGGTTAGTACTAAACTTGCTCTTAATGTATTCTTGCTTTGCAACAGAAAACGTTATCTGTCTTATTTAGATGTGGCAATATTAGTAAATAGATCCACAGTGATTACAAAGCTGTGATATACTGAAAGGAGCTGATACCTGGGTAAGTACGAGACAGGCTATCAGGAAATCCCACATTCCGGTCCTGGGCTTGCCACTGACTCCAGCGGATTTGGACAAGTCATCAGTAGTTTTACGTTTCTGAGTAGCTATGAAAGAACACGGCATATGTGGAGCGGTATGCGATATGTTTACGGAGGTCTGAACACACAGAGCAACTTCATGGCTTTAAGGATGCTCTCATCACTGCCACAGCACCAAGCTCTTAATCTGGGGGCAAAAAGAAAGCAAGCCGAGGTGAATGTCACCTTTTTCCTGGCTACAGTCCAAATGTAGCTGTAAAGAAGGTGACAAAAAAAGCTCGCGGGTTGACTTTATTTCACTGGTCAGTCACTTTTTTTTTGGAATAATCTTAATGCATAAGAAGGCGCTTCCGACCCACGAGAGAGACCAGGTCTGAATTTGACCCTTTGTATCTAATACTGTATACATTTCAGATCGTATCAAGGTTGCTATAGCAACAAAAATATTTGTATTGGATGGTAGAAAATTCAAAAAATATTATGTATGAATCCTGCATAATTTGTTGACACTAAATATTCATTGCCTGAGGCCTGTATCACTTAAAAATTACACATCTTTGCTAAGAAAGAAACAGAAACCTTGATAAAACAGTTAAAATTTTGCAGAATATTCACATTTTTTCCACTTGCTGCTTTTAGAAATACTTATTTTTTTTATCCCATCTCCAGCTGGGGAGTTCTCCCTGGTTCTGCCAGTGGGGGTTTTAAACAGAAAGAAATCTGTCATTCATGTAAAAAAATAGGTGAAATTAACCTCTACCTTCCCACTTCCTCTTTGCATTTACCCTTCCAGTCCAGTCTCTCAATTTAAGAACTTCTGAGATATTATCTCCAAAGACTCTCAGTTTTTAGCATTTTTCTATTCCCCAACGTTAAGTAGCCCAAAAGCTAAACTTTCATTATATTTCCTTTTGTTGCAAATATTTTCATACCTGCAGCTACAA
This sequence comes from Anarhynchus alexandrinus, assembly GCA_008711295.1. Classification (NCBI taxonomy): domain Eukaryota; kingdom Metazoa; phylum Chordata; class Aves; order Charadriiformes; family Charadriidae; genus Anarhynchus; species Anarhynchus alexandrinus. The sequence continues at coordinate 1,196,178 of VUYV01000178.1, read as the reverse complement.
CGTTTCAACTTCAACGCCTTTCCTTATAAACCAAAACCACACCAATAAGTTATTTCCCTCCTGTCTTTATTTGAGATAGTAACAGATGGATCCCAAACTGTGGGAAGACACCCACTGACTTCAAATCTGTAAAGTTTTAAAGTGCATCTGTAACGTGCCAATCCCCACTGCTTTCCACATTCCTATGGACAGTTTTTAAGGAGAGGATTTCAGGCCCCTGACAGAAGCATCCTGAACAATCTCCCTTTCAGCTGCAGCATTTATTCCCTAAAATGACCGAGAAGCACCACCAGCGCATCACCAGCTTTCCAGCGGCCAACTGCAGTTACGAAAATAGAGATTACGTGCGTAGGTGCGACCCTGACCCGATGGCGCTGCACCTCCACTGCGGTACTCCTTACTGATACGAAAATCTGCCCCACACAATCTGATCTTCTCCCTCCCCTTTGCTGCTCCCTCAGCATCTGGCACCGGAGAAATCCCACAGCGCTACGCAGGGAAATTCCTGTCACTGCTCAAAAGCCCAATTGCTTTGTTTTGGGGAAAGGAACTCGTACCTGATGTTTGAACATGAATAAATGAAAAGCTTCAGCATCGCAGTGGATTAAAATTGTGGTTTATGTGTGGAAAACTGGAAAGTGTCCCATAATTCCTGTACACATTTACCAGCAGTTCTTTTTCTGTGCGTTCCAGACACTGACTCATCTAACAACACTGGCACTGGAAGAGGACTGCCAACACTTTTAGAATGCATACTGCGTTTCCACAACTACAGGATGAGGTTTACTGTATGATAAACAACAGTGGAACAGTCTCAAGTAGTTTCACGACAGGAGGAACACGGAAGTCTCCCCCATTCCACAATCGGTCCTAATTAATTAATAGCATTTCATCTCTCCTTGCAATGCAGATGTAACTAGCTATGAGGTTTTCTGTTAAACTTAGCAAATACCTACATAGCGTTCTCCAAAATATTCTGTTTAACTTGTTTCATTTTCAGAACAAGAACTATTTTTTGAAGTATCCTAAAAGTTACGCTTAGAACTGGCTTTATCATTCTTTGGACTTCAAATATCCTCAGGAGCACTGAGTGCAAGAGAAAGAGACATTTTCATATCTATAAAGAAATTCTACTGAATAGGAGATTTGGTGCATTTTTGTTCCTCTAAACAACCTAAGAAACAGAATTCTGTAACTGGAACAGATTCAATCAGCTTTCATTATACAAAGACCAGGTAAAATTTATGGATATCTGGAAGGTCTCGTGCAAAAATTGCTTCAGCAATTAAGGAGTTGAGGAATTTGCTGTAGTCGCTGACAACTAGGGACAGCAGACACAACACGCGCCTTCCCGGCACCCACCGCTGTGAGGACGTGTCACTGGCTGATAGCAGCTCCGTTACTCGCTGTGATTTGGGATTACCACGTTGCTGGCACGTGCAAGCACAGTTTTTCAAATTCTACTGTTACAGCTCTTTGATGAGCTATGCAAAAATTTGGATTCTCCTGCACATTTTTATATTAATAACCTACAGTAATCCTATTTCTGTTTGGATGATATTATAGATAAATGATATTGAGATGAACGTCTAGACCTTTGCCATGCAAGGCTAAAAATTAATTATTAAAATAACAGAGGTCAAGATCACCTAGGGTACACTCTTGCCTCTTCATGAGATAATTTAAGGACTGCCAGTTAGAATTTTTGATGACCTGTGCTCCAGCTGACTGACGTTCTCTTATATGAGCTGCTTCCAGTCTATTCTAGATACCACGTAGTCCTCACAGTACTTTTTCCAGCAATATTAAAGAAAATGTTCACATATCCACCAAGATTAAGCTAATGGAACAAGGACCACAGATACAGGGAGTTTGGTTTTGGTTCAATGATAGGGAAAAATATTTTATTTCTTTAGTTCTTAAGTGAGGATACCTGTCCCTCTCAGCTGTGTAGGAAAATGGAAATAAGTTATTCTGATATTTCATTACAGCTGAGCATTCCTTTCACTAGCAAACATTTCTGCTTCAGAGCATTTGTATCTTGGCCTATGCTATTCACAGGAGGCACTATTTATTTTTAACTTTACAAACAAATAATTACATTTTTCAAAAGCTCTTTAAAATATTATAGTAGATATAAATGGGTTGAACTTTGCCTCTTGGCTGATCAAGAATGTCACCTAATTAAACAGTTTTGTGTTACTGCCATAGGCTTGGCAAGAAACGAAATAAACAGATACCAAGCGATTGTATTTCCATAAACTGCATGACACTGTTGACTTCACTGCATCTAAAGAAAGAAGTCATTACGCAAAGCAGAGGCGGAAAAGCTTTTCTTTGAATGAATGAAATTTGCATTCTACACCAGAAAAAGTAATGTCGAGCAGAGTTGGCAGAAGGTGATCTGCGCAGAGAGGTGAGTGGAGCCACTTTCTGAGGGAGATATAGAAATCTGCCAATTAGTATTTTTAAGTCTTCTCCGTAGCCGGCAGGTTAACTTAGGGATCAGTGCCAAATAACTCCCATATATTGCAGGGTAACAGAAGAGATGAAGAGTAGAGAACAGCATCAGAGAAAAATAGAAATGGCTCCCACTATCAGTGGAAAAGCCAAAACAGTCCAGAACAGAGAAAACCAATTTGTTGATGTTCTCTACCCCGGATAGTGAGCAAAGAGAAGGAAAAAAAAAATAAAAAAAAATTGTTCTGCATCCATTTCTAGACGTGCTGAAAAGCTTATTTGGAGAGGAAACACCCAGTGGATTCAGGGGCTATTTCAGCTATAGGTCTAAGGATATCTAAACATAAGTTTGAGTCTCCAATTAGCCACATCAGCTTTTTGAATGCTCTGTACCTATGGGCACTTGCCCACAATCTCATCCAATATTGAGACACTATCTCACGCTGCTCTTTTTTATATCGCATCTACATACACAGCATATGGTGTTTCTAATCTCGTTTTTGAATTTTCAAAACATCGGGGCTTACTCCCATAGGAATGATCTAAATTAATCTTCACTTGTGCTCTTAATTCTTATGGCAACCGAAAGACAAAACATAACACAAACCTTTAATGCACGTTCTATCGGTGTTTGAAATAACAATGTTCACTTTTTTTCCCCTTTTGAAAACAGCATCACACAAATATTTTGATAACTTGAATAGTGTTATTTTACGTATTCTTATCATATTGCTTAAAAAGAAACACTCGGGTTCCTGGCATGGTTAGGATGGTATCTTGTATTTAAAAATTGCAATCGAGCAGAGACATTTGGCGTAAAGATACCTCTCTGTCCCCCCCCTCCTGGTGAAGTATTATACATGGTATTAACAAGAAAAGCTGTAGCACTGGTTATCTGACTTTTACCAATTTATCTGGCAAATAATCTTTTAGTTTGTCAAACCCATGAATATGTATTGCATTCCAGAATCAACTTCAAAAATTCTTATTCTCGTAAAGAAAACACTTCACGATCAATAGACATCGACCTGCATTATTTCCTAAGACTGAACATTTTAACAAATGGTCCCCACGTGAAGGCAGCACCATCATGTGCTCCAATAGACAAAAAGGTAGAGCCAAGCCGTGGAACCCATGGCAACGTGGCCCTCTGAAGTTATGGTTTGTAAACTAACATCAATAGATTCCTTAGGTCTGAGTGTTGTATCAAACAACCCTAACGTCAGAATTGTGGTCCTGTTGGAGATGTAGCATCTGAAGCATGCCTGGAGGTGAAAACAAGCCGTGGATTAACCCTTTCAGCTCTGCAATCATTTCCATGCTAAGAAAGAGTTAGAGTTGAAAGAGTTGGGGGTGTTCAGCCTGGAGAAGAGAAGGCTCCGGGGAGACCTTATTGCGGCCTTCCAGTACCTAAAGGGGGCCTACAGGAGAGCTGGGGAGGGACTTTTTACTGGGGCATGGAGTGATAGGACGAGGGGGAATGGCTTCAAACTGGAAGAGGGCAGGTTTAGATTGACCATTAGGAAGAAGTTTTTCACTCTGAGGGTGGTGAGGCACTGGCCCAGGTTGCCCAGAGAGGTTGTTGAGGCCCCATCCCTGGAGGTGTTCAAGGCCAGGCTGGACGTGGCCTTGGGCAACCTGGTCTAGTGGGAGGTGTCCCTGCCTATGGCAGGGGGGTTGGAACTCGATGATCTTCAAGGTCCTTTCCAACCTAAACCATTCTGATTCTCTGATTCTGTGATAAGAAAAAGTTTCTGCCTTTGCAAGACTGCCCTACCCACCTCATACACGTAAGGTGAGGATTTGTAGCAATAGGTTGATACGGTAAAGTAATCTGCACAGCCCTGCAGCAGCCCTGGCAGCGAAGTGCTGACAGATGGGAAGTGTCAGACACTGCTACGCCTGCGCCTCACCCCAAACCTCCCCTCCTCTTACGGAGAGGGCCCTGCAGAGATGCGTTGTGCAAGGAGAGCCCCGCTGGCCTCAGCTTCCCCTCCTCGCCTGGCCGTCCTCTCCTGCCCTCTCCGTTGGCACTCTGCGTTCCAAAGGGAAAGGCCGGGGTAAAACGCCTCAGCTGCGCAGACAAGAATGTAGCGATGACCAAAATTCTTAGCAATGTTAGTGTCTGGTATTTTCTCAACACCAAGCATTTTAAATTCATTATCTCTTCCATTGTAACCAACATTATCATATATTATTATTATTATTATTATTATTGCTTTAGTTAACTCTCTAGTTAACTCATGCTTCAGTCAAGTCAAAATTTTACTTCATAATTAGAGTCTTCTATTCTGCCTATTAACCTCTTAACATTTTTGCAAGTAGTTAAACACAAAGAATCTATTCTTCCCTCGTAATTACAATGAATTTTAGTTTCAAGTCTGACCTGGGCCAGCGGGGGGCCCAACAGACCTTTAGAGGTTTATTGGAAGTGAGTTCCACTCTCACAACCGGAGAAGCAGAAGTAACTTCCCGGGGAAGAGCCTTCTGCTCCAGTGCAGCGGTAAAATCGCACGGCAGATCTTTTGCAAAAACACCAGTAAGCGATCTCAATATTTACTGACACTAACAAAAATATGTTTTTCACGTGAAGGAGTCAGCCAATGAAGTTATTTTTCACTGTTAACTATGAAGGTCACAGAAAACTGCAGAGGTTCACAGGCAATAGCTCAGAGAGGTTTTAGGCGGGTGGAACTTCTGTTGTGGTGGCTGCGGAGAAGAGAAGGGATTCCCCAGAAAAGCGTTCTATCAGATGCCGCACTGAGAAGTGCCTCAAATCATGAAATCATTCCTCCTACTTGCACTGGATAAGTGAATGGAGAGAGGAAACAATGCTACACGATCAGTCATTGCCAACCACCATTTGCAGCACCGACTTTGCAGCAATCCCCTTCCACAATCAACAGAATTAGAAAAAAATAAACTGCAAACTTTGATGAGTAAATTATACTACCAAATGAAATCATTTTGTTCTTTTTGTGGACATTCTAGAAATGGAAAATAATTTATTCCCTAATGTCCTTGAATGTTGAATATTTGGATTTATTTCAGGAGGAATCAAAAGAGTCAGAGTGTGCGAATGTAATGAATTTTGTTGCCGATACAGAGTAGCAGTGCAAATGGATCTATCATCTTCTCCTTGCCCATTAATGCTAATGCATGTGCATTGAAAAGAGAATATCATCCATAATATATGCACAAAATCTGCATTATTGTTGGTACAAGAGTTACACTTGTCCTTGGGCTTCAGTAATATTCACTGCTGGTGCTCTTTTGTTTAATAAAAGCTTCATTATTTTTCCTTTTAATTGAATATTTATACTTCAGAGCAGCATTAGTAAGACCATTTTCAACTGAATTTTTACTATAACTCAACCATCCTCCTGTTTATATCTCTTTAGGGATGAGTGAATCTGCCTCCAAAACTTGATAGGAGCCAAACATGATTGCCTTTGAAGGTTCAAAAAACTTCTTTTATAAAATAATTTTCTAATTTCTTCACTTCTTCAGCCTTGCATAGACGATACAAATATTCTGCCAAAGGAAGTGATTCCCAAGACTACCCCTTTCCAGCTGAGCAAAATTCTCACTGACATCAGCTGGGCCAAGATCCTACTCCTTAAAATTTTCCTTAAAACAGATTAAAAATGAATAATTTTAAAACAAAACAACAACAACAACAAAAAAACACCAAGCCACCAAAAAAGAGATTTCCAGATCATGTTTCAAGCCTGAGAGGATTAGAAAGATATTACTCAATGCATTCAGGTGTTTCCTTCACTATTTTTCATGCCACCTGTTGAGTGCACTCTATTAGTTTTCACTGGTGCAGCTGTCACAAGTGTCACCAATTTAAGGTGTTGTAGGATTCTTTTCAGAATTAGGCTGAATGTGCTGAAGCTGATCCGTGCAGGTGCGGGTGCAGTTACTCTCATTAAAGAGGGAAGCAGTGTTTCTGGAAGAACTCAACCGTTTATAGAAACGTGAATATCCACAATGTCAGTTTAAAAACTGCAGCAATAAAGCTGTAGCCCTGGTTGTTGCCTCACAGATACGAGCGTGACAGACACGTGCGTTCAACGAGCGCATTTCTAGCTTGTCCTCTTCCTGCTGCAGCCCTCAGAGCTCCACCTTCCACTGCAAACTGCGGGACTCTGCCACCGGGTCCAGGGAGGACTTGTAGGAGAGTCAGCCTTGCTCTTCCAGCAAGGGTAGCCAGGATAAACAAAACCAATGAGTTTTGCTTAAAAAGCAAAGCAAAGAACAAGAATGTAAACAAAAACAAAATAAAAAAACCCAACCAAACAACCAACCAAGAATAACAGCTGGGATAAAAAGGGAGAGACCATTTTAAAGAGGTGGGAATACAGAAAATATGAAGTCTTTCCTTGAAGCTTTCCTGTGTCACCAATATACTATTATTTAGTAATTCCAGTGGAATTTCGTACCTGATTCTCTGAGTCCAGGAACTGGAATATTAAAAACTACTGGTCCCGCAAACACTGTTTTTTTCCAGCATGTGCTCCCACCTGCTGACACAGACACTTCGATGTTGTACAGCACAGCGCTGCCTTGCTCCGAGCAAACCCGATGCAGCCAGCACAGCCTTAGCCATGGCCTTTGCTGCTCTTGTTTTGTAGACAGAAAACAAGCACTTATGTCTAGCACCTGAATGCAGAATCTCCATTACATTGGAAATGCCACAAAAATGAGGAGTTAGTCTCAATAAATAAAGATTTTAAACAAACAAAAAACCCAAGAATGACAAAAAAAAGAAACAAAAAACCACCAAAAAACCCCCAACTCCCCAGTCTGGGCAACACACAGAAAGAAAGGAAAAATCTGTCTGTGCTTGTTCTCCCTGTTTTTTCAGACCTCCTAATTACAAATGGGATCTCGACAGTCCTCAGCACACTCTTTATTCTGTCATGGTCTCCAAGCTAAGGTGGGAACGCACTTTGGCTTGTTCTAGTCTCATTTTCCATTCCTTGTTCTTTTGCGAAACAGAATTGTTGTTTTCTGCAAGAACACAAAAGTAAATGTTTCCGCCTGCACAGAGGGAAAAAACCCACCCTGACAGATCTGAGCAATTCACGGGCAGAGAATGCCATCTGGGAAAAGTGCTTCTAAAAGCAACAGTGGCTGCTACAGTCAGGTAAATTACTACATGGCTTCCCCACGCAATTTTACATGTTTCCTTCTCTCCAGCTGAGGTACCCGAGGGGCAGATGTCTGCATTTCCTAACAAATAAGTATAGCAAGTAGTGTTTTCACCAGTTTCCCTATCCAGATTTCTATTACAAATATTCTACAGCCGCCATTATTTAACAATTCAGTCGATGACAGACAGTCTTCTGAGCCAAATACCTCCCGTCTGCTGAGCTCTTCCAACTTCCCGCTTGCAAATCTTAGATGGGAACATCTCATCTGAATGCTCTTCTAACACACCTGCACAATTACATTGCTTTGGTTTCTCTCCTTGGATGGATTTGGAAACACAGAAACAAACAACAACTCCCCCACTGCACACTCCAAACTCTGCTGAGTTTAGGGACAGGTTGAGACCAAAGTTGCCCCTGAAAGGGAACAGGGGGAAAAAAACCAGCACAAAAACTCCAAAAAAAACCACGTTAAAAATTAAATTATTTTCAAACCACTTAGGTATTGCTTCCTACTCAACCGTAATGCAAGGTTCGGAAAGGACTCTGACACGATTTTGTCTTGTGATATGAATTCAATTTTCATTTCAGGTCCCATAATGGAAATGACCCTAATTCAGATTCTCCAGAGAAGATGTTTGCCCCTTGTCATCAGCTTAGATTTAATTTAAGAGAACATAAAAAAAAATTAAAAAATTAAAAGGTATAAATCACATTCCTGTGTTTGCTGTGCTAACATGATTTGTGTGAGGGAATGCTGGAGAAATAAGGAGCAAAAAACCACTTGAAATGTTTTGACTGCAAAAGTTTGCAAAAATGGTTTCCTCCTGTTAAAATAAGATGTCATTAATAGCCAACTTTCCTAAAAATGAGACTTAAGAACATAATGGCCGGTATATAAATGAATGGGGCGATTGGCCCCTTGCAGTTTAATGGGAAGGGAACCCAAGATTTCATTCCCCACTTTGCCAGAGTATAAAAACAAACTTAACATACAGGAATAAAATTATTGTTTTTTTTCCTAAAAGAGACAAGAAATTAATAAAACCATCCCAAGAAAATACAAGCGAAAGCCAGGTGACTTATATTAGCGGAGAATCACACGTAGCAGTTTTGTGCTTCACCATAACCATCCTGTTCCCTCTACGTTCTTCCACTGTATTCCGCCGGCAAAGCCCCAGCGTGGCTCTCCTTCCTTTAGCCCAGGGCACAGCTCACGGGGGGCTGCAGAAATCGTACCGGTAGAAATGCCACTGGCGGAGAGCGGGGACACTCCGCGCAGGGCTGGAGCGACAGCCAGCAGCTCGGTAACGCTACAGAGTGACCTCGAAGCTGGAAGGGTTGGGTACCGTATTTCAGCTCCGCAGCGTATGAAAATCTGAGGCACGTTTTTGCACGGTTATGAATCGCAAAGCCACACAAAAGCCTTTGAAATTCTTCTTCTGCTCTCACGTGCGTGTGGCTGAGAGGGCACATACATAGATAAGGGCATAGCCAAATACGCTCTTATCAATCAGGTCAGACAATTCCACTGTTCAGGGCCTGCTCCCTCCTTGAAGATATTTTTCAGCCACTGAAATGACATTAGGTGACCGATTGCTCTGCTCGTCATTTGGGATGCAAAATAAAACTGGTTTGCTTCAAATATCTCCAATTTAGCACCTCTGTGTTTAGGAGTGTGTACCTGCATAAGCTATAAGAACAATGGGTTTAGTAAATGAAAACAATAAAAACGATGTGAGCACAAACACCAGAAGGGCAGTTAAATGTTTTAGTAGGTATTAATCCCACAAACGGCAGAACCAACATCGCCTTTGCACAGACCTACCAGAGTCTGATTGTCAACAGCTCCTGTATTGTGTCTTAAATGGTGACATAATTAGAAACTGGATGACATTCTTAAAATCTGCATTTAGATTAATAAATACAGGTTGAGTGGATGCACTTGAGGCAATCATTTTGCGAGAACTCTGTCATGGTTTTTTTCACTAGCAAGTTGTAGTTCTTACTGTCAAGTTTAGCAAAAGTGCACTGAAAGGATGCCAACAAACACACAATTAGAGATGATCAGAGTAATCAAGTAAGAAAAGTTTTGATTCCTTATTTTGCTACCTTAAAGTAATACAAATGAAAAATGGCTCTGATAACCCACTTTCAAAATACATTAGAGAGAGTAACATTTCCTTCCGCAAGCTTCCTGCCGGTAATCAGCATTCTGCACGCAGACCTACAGCACACTAACACAATTTATTCTATTTAAATGTAAAAAGATATATACAAAGCGGAGTCATTACCTACACTCCTGAAAGGTATTTTTTCCCAGTTCAAAACCCCTTGAAGACGTTTTAGGGCAATTAGTTAACAAGCAAGTTCTGATTTTCAGGTTTCGGTGCATGCAGACAGCGTTTCAGAAGCAAAGTGGGAGCGGTGGGGCCCATCGGCATCGGTGTGACTTCGGGGCAGGGGGCGGCTTTTCTCTCCTGCACTCCTGCTGGGGCTCACCAAAGGAGGGAAAGAGGCCTCAGAGCAGAGCGGTTTCCTTCCCCAGCAGCACAGGGTCTGCCCGTACCGCTCAAACCGCCTCGTGCTGATGCATTTAACAGCTGCAGTCGGAGGCTGAAGCCGCAGCCGAGCCTCCTGTCACTCCGCTGTGTTCCCATTATGTCAGGCAGTGGCCAAATCTCCAGGGGCGCTTCGCAGCGGCTCCGCGTGCTGCCGTTTCTCCGTGGCATACTAGCGGCTAAATTATTTCTAAAAGGCAGCCCCTCATGGGACACAGTGCTTCTTGATGGGAAAATAAAGTTTACTGGCCAATACTGAAGTATTCGATTGTGTTCCGTATACACGGACAGAACACACACTTCCATGTTGTATTGTGATGTCTCATCTCCTGCTACACGACAGTATCACATTTAACTCCGGTCAGATCGGGGCGGGGTGGAGTGACAGGGTGTTTACAAGTATTTTAAGCTAATATATCCCTTTAGAAGGACCAGGGTTATTTTAACCTCTCCTGTCCCACTGCCACTCCCCTTGGTTTGCGTTAGCCCTCGTGCCTTTTTGGCGGGTGGCAGAAGCACAGCCGGTGTCTGCTCTGAATACAAACCGGTTCTGTTCAGCATGAAGTTCAGTGCAGATCTGTACAGACATAATTTACGGGGAAAGTTGATAAAACACTTACGAATTTGTCTCCCAAGGATGAATTGAGATCGAGTCTTTCAACAAATGCTCACAAGCTTGGCTACAGATACTTTCCATTAAAAGAAAAAAAAAGGAAAAAAGAATTTGAAAGATGCCACTCAGACAGTTCTCACAGGCTGCTGTTCCGACGCACAAGGAAAACAAAAAGAAATGAAAAAACATATTTGTATCCCAATAGTGCAGAATAAAATAATAAATTGCATCAGACAGTGTACAAGTTACTGTCCCTTTCTATTAGCAGTAGTTGTAGGCAGACCCAGCACTACAGAATGCTTCATTCTGCGGTTTTCCTTTAGGTGTCACATAAATTAGCCAGAAAAAATATTTAACTTTCCTCAGGAACAAGCTGTCTTTGTCACTCTGCCTTGACTTTATCTGTGTGCATTAGACTCTGCCTGAAGAGTTCTTGAAGGCTCCTCAACAGCAGAAACAGAAGCTTCTCACTTTAAATCACAGTAACAGCAGTGCCCGACATAGCTGGCAAAATGGAAGGAAAACTGTCTCAACTGCACCGTCCCTGAGGTCTGTGCTATGAAATCCTGAGAATATGAAAAACAGGAGCATTTGTCCACTCTCCCATTCCAACTGAAGGCCAAGGAGAAGTGACTGCAGAATAAGAATTTTTCAGTGACTTTTTGTTTCAAGTAAGAAATACTCATTTGTCAAAACTACAAGATTTACAGAAATGCAATGATGACTATGAAGCGTTTTGGGGAATATAATTTACAACACATTCAGAATTTTTTCTTCTATACCAAGTTCTTGTCTGTCTTTGTAATGTTGTGACTAGAAAAAAAATATTGAGCCAGGCCTTTATATAGTAAGGTGAACACAAAACCCACTGAGTTAGTACTATCTTACTGTGATTCAAGACAATTCAAGTCATTGAAAATATCGTCACATAAGTGAATGATAAAAGGGATCTAGATCTCTCTGATGAAAAGCACTTCTTATTGAATCAGATATGAATGTTAAGTACCTTTAAAATGACTCTTTGAAAGTACTCTTTAAAAAAAAAAATTTAGCACCCACAAAATACAGATAATTCCGACTTGGCAAGACATGTTGAAGTACATTGGCTTTACAAGAGTAACCATCCATCAGAAGAAGAGAGCTGTTTGGGAATGGATTCGCAGAGCACGGGGTGTGTGGGGGGGGGGAATGCTCATGCTGATGTTATACTACCACAATGTGTTATTTATCATGTGACGTGTTATCATCACAATGTGGTATTTTAGTTCTAGTACAATGCTTCCTCTTACAGAAATGTCAAATACAAGATTTTTCTTGCAATTATTGTCTGTTTCGATAGATAAAAAGGATCTGATCTTAATGATAAAGGAGTTCGTAAAAGGAGTAATAGTCTCCAAAGATTGTATATATACTTGTGTATGTTTGTACAGAAATGTAAGTGGAAAAAACCCTATGTGAACAGTGCCTCCTTAAAATAATCCTGTATTGACCAAAAATATTTCAAATTGTATGTACCTTTGTGAGCTAAGAGATGACGAAATGCATTATGTACATGAGTACATTCCAAAAAGAACTTTGAGGAAAAGATAACAAACACTTAGAGCTTCTTCACTCTACCTATGTAAGCATTCATTGAGTCAGAACCTGAAGTTAAAATCTCTGCTGTGTACGTGATGGAATAAACCTTGACAGCAGCCGCCCGCCCCCCGGTCAGTGCTGCGCACACTCAAGCCTTTCTTCTGCTCTCTCTCCCTCTCATCCTCCCCACCCCACATCAGAACAGAGCGTTCGAGCCCCATACAAAAGCTGAGGTTTCTCTGCAAAAACACTTATGTCATTCCATCTGCTGTGACAGATGCACCATCATCCCGGTAGTTAGCGAAATATGGCAGCTCCAAACAAGGCCAAAAAGACACCAACATGAAGTACGTAACCTTCCACTGGTCCACCTGCCAGAACATACCACATGTCCTCCAAGTCCCAACAAACTGCCCCACAAATTCAAACCTTAGAGCTTCTTAGGCTACACGTTTTAAGTGTTGCAACAGAATACATTTAAGATTATATGATGACAACAGCCTATTATACAGAGACAGGCACCAAATTTTACGCTGTTACCCACGTGCTGGTTTAATGACACCTGTTAATGTGTCGACGTTTCATGGTGTGCTGAACTGAGAGAACCAATAGTGACCAAAATCTACTGTTGGTGGGTACATTGTATGAGGGTATTTCCCTGTGATTGATCAGGATTGCATCACGTATCTAACAGGTACAGGAGTTTGCAGTGAGCTGTGCCCGCCTGTGAGGACAGGGTTGTGAAGAACACTCCCAGCAGCTCACCCGCACCACCACCCCTGGGAGGACCTTGCTTTACACTATTGTTCTGTCTGAAGGCATTCGCAGCCAAAAAATTGCCCTCTCCATCTAACTGCTCAAGTGAACATTGTTAGCTCCTTTTGTGGCTGGATTTTGGATATACAGAAACCTATCTTTAAATATAGAGGAATTACCACATTTCAATGAAGGACCTTTTGTGTGCAACACTGTATGTGTTAGGTGCACTGTTCAGACCCCACCTGAGTACTGCCTTCAGCTCTGGAGCCCCCAGCATCAGAAGGAGATGGACCTGTTGGAGCAGGTCCAGAGGAGGGCCACAAATGATCTGAGGGCTGGAGCACCTCTGCTATGAAGACAGGTTGAGAGAATTGGGGTTGTTCAGCCTGGAGAAAAGAAGGCTCCGGGGAGACCTTATAGCAGCCTTCCAGTACCAAAAGGAGCACCTACAGGAGAGGTGGGGAAGGACTTTTTACAAGGGCATGGAGTGATTGGATGAGGGGTAATGGCTTCAAACTGGAAGAGGGGAGATTTAGGTGAGATACCAGGGAGAAATTCTTGGCTGTGCGGGTGGTGAGCCCCTGGTGCAGGTTGCCCCGAGAAGCTGTGGCTGCCCCATCCCTGGAGGTGTTCAAGGCCAGGTTGGACGGGGCTTGGAGCAACCTGGGCTGGTGGGAGGTGTCCCTGCCCAGGGCAGGGGTGGGACTGGATGATCTTCAAGGTCCCTTCCAACCTAAACCATTCTATGGTTCAAGAAATTGCACACGATAACTGGGGTATACAGGAGGCTTATTTCAGCTGAAGCTGTTTTACAAGAAGCATTTTTTTTCCTGATTGTGCTCCACTTCAACAGTCCATACATAATTTAAAAACAATATATTTTCAATTATTTTGAGCTCCCTAAACAAGAGAATTTTTATGGATGTTAAATATAACCAGGTAATCATTAAAATGTTGCTTGTGTTGCAATTTTTTTGCAGTTCAAAAGCAACGTTAAAATTTCTTAGTAGCAAATGAGACCTCTAGGGAGGAATGGTTAGAAACAGGTTTAATCAGATTTTCCAGAAGGAAGAGGCGGAAAAAATCCAGCAAAATAACCTTCAATTTTCCTAATCTTTTGGAATCAAAGTCAATCCCAATAACCCATCCATTCTAAAGTTATTCCAACAGCAATATGGTCCTAATTTCATGAAAAAGCACTGTCCATGTGAAGGTAACTGCATGACCAGAAGTGTTTGGTCTGAATTGTCCAAAATGTTCTGGTTTGTAGTTTGACATGACCTCATTATTACCAAATTAAATCAGAGCCTTGTAGCATGTTTTGAAACGCCTGCCCGAAGTTACTGAGCTGACAGCCCAGTAAATCATATCTCAGTGACACCTTAGTAAGAAGTCAAAAGAAATCAGCTTTATCTTCCTCAAGTAATAGTTCAGTGTTCAAACTATTAGTAGGCTACAAATGTTGGGCACGCAAAAATATGTCATCTATCAGAGATGGACGGACACGTCGAGTCTCACCGTTTTCTTGTAGGTATAAATGAATTCTCATTAAAATCCCATATTCACCTGTAGCATATCCTGGAAGATGATTGCTTTTTACTACAGGGAAGAAATCGTGCATCATGCATTCAGATCACCTGCTGCTCTGATTCTGAACCACCAAGTTTTCTCTTTGCTGTTCCCTTTTACATTTCTTGAGGTAATATTTTCCAAAACACTGAAGTAGTGAAGATTCCTTGGCTGTTTAAGTACTTTTGAAAACTGCGGGGTTTTTTTTTTACATTTAAATGGGATTGATGCACTGAGAAAAGCTCAGGATAAGCTCCCAGTTTTCATAGCACACTTTGAGACTGGTAGACCTTCAACCTTGTGAAACAATCTTCTTCATTCACAGGCTGAGACCACAGAGCACTGTTTAAATAGATGCAACACATCCTAGAATTCCTCTCATTTTGCAACTTGCAACTAACTTGCCTATGCAAGTTTTCTCACCTTTGCTTTCTGCATGGGTGTATCAAAGCCAGATATGTTAAACAGGACATCTTCAGAAGTCTGACTCGGAGAATCCCTTATCTCTTGGCATTATTAGACACAAAAAACGTGCAGCTATTTTCTTATCCACAGTAAATGGTGAGCTCTGGGCCTTTGTTGTCAAACAACTTGATATAGGGAACCAATATTTGAAAGCAAAATACACTTTCAAAGAAATAAAAGAAGGAAGAAAAATTACATCACTATACACCAAAATACCTCCTTGCTGTCTCAGCACATCTCAGATGACAGCTTTTACCTGCTTTCTTCAGAAATCCTTAGGGAGGAATTAGGAAAACATATCTCGAGGCACATAGTTACACGGTGCATAAATTACATCATATGCATCCAGGGTTAAGCTAAACACAGGGGCAACAAGAAATGTCTCCACACTTCCGGAGGTGTTTTTTAAAAATCCTGCAGTCTTTATGCAAGGACTGTGCTTCTGCAGGGGGGGACTTTCATTTCATTTTCCTCTGTTGAACCTCGGAAGAAAAGAACCTAACAGCACCTTGATTTCAAAAGGTTATTTAAACTGCCGTTGTATGTACCAGCCAACACCACCATACAGTCATGGGGCTTTGTGTCTATCCTGTGCTTTCTTGGCATTTAAAAGCAACTGTACAGGAGTATTTGGCCAAATTTCATAGACCATCAAAGACAAGACAATAAATATTAAATGAATGCAGGTGAATAAGGGATGCCCTTTTAGCATGGAACTCTCCATTTCTGTCACCAGAAAGAGGAGGAAGAAAACATGAGCTCCATGAGACAAGATGACTGTCAGATTGATCAGAAGATGAGACAAGTGTTTGCTGTCAAAATAAATTAAACTGTCTAGAGTTCCTGTTAATTTGTTTCTTGTACATTGAAGGAATTAGATCTGAGAGGAATTCAAAAGAAGAAAACCGATCAACAATATTAATTTTGGTGCGTAAATAACTTGAGGATAAACAGTGATAATCTCCAGAGTCATGAGGATTTTATTATTTATTTACTGAAGAAAACAATATATAGCTCTATAAAGCCTGTTCATAGTAAATTAATTTCCTCTTGATGAAACATATATGGACTTGCCTTATCAGCAGCACTCGTGGCTATCGAGTTACGCCCTTTTTAACCACATCAAAGCCCCGTCCTTTTGGGGGAACAAACCAGAAGTGCCAGAATTTAAGTTACCACGGGAACTCTGATCCTTTTTGTAGTGTTTGCCATTTTACAGGTGTATTTCCAGGTAAATTGTGTAAAAGGACTCAGTGTCCCATCTTCTCTGTGAAGAAATTGTTTCTAACCAAAAAGTCTGCCAAATTTGAGGGAAGGAGTAAACATTTTATTTGGTGCAATCCAAAAATTGTGCAATCATATATTTTCACATCAGTTTAATGTTTAAGCAGTATATTAGCACTAATTAGCATCACAGAAGTCGATGGCCAATTTCTCTGCTGCCATAAGCAGTGACATTGGCTTCTGGACTGCATTGCTTCTGCTGCTGTCCACACAGGGATGATAAAACACAGAACCAAAAAACAGACCCAAAAATATATCCAGAGTCTAGATTATTTAATAGTTTTAGTTTTGCTTATCGTATCCACAAAAGATATTGACGGACTCTATCAATTCCAGTCAGGAAGTCACTTTCTTTTCCATTTATTTCCAGACAGAAAATTTTCCAGAGAAAGAAACCTTAATGCAACCACACTTTTCTATACCTATGTTCCCTCTCCTGCGGAAAACTGATGGCACCGTTTGACTGAAGACATTCATCTGCTAGTGTGATGGTCAAACTTCTCCGAGCATGTTATGTACTTCAGAAAAAAACTGGGAGGTAAATTTCTTCCCATTTTTTAGATTCCTCTTCAGTGCTTTCCCCTGTTGAACACAGGGATCATAGTAGCCATTTAATCCATTACATGAGCTGTTGCCTTCCTCTCTTAATACTGCATCGGTAAACTTAGTGAGCATGAAATGCTCTGGTAAGGATTCCCAGCAGTGACACTTGGCACTGGGATTTGCTGATGTGAGATCAGCTTTACTACATGCACGAAGTTTTAAGACCGGATCTTATGAAATTAGCTGGAGACATGCTCTGCAGTTTCGTGCTGGTTGATTTATTTACTCTTTAAAAAGCTTAACATACAGTTCGGAAAAGTAATAGTCAGCATGGCAACTTCTTACTCAACAGATCTCTTCTCTGTGTGCATTCAATCAGTTCTGCTGACTAACTTGCCAAAACCCAAGTTTTGCTGGTCTAGTGTTCCAAGTCCCAAGAGCATTGCAACGAGCCAAGCGAAGGCTGGACCCATTTCTCACCAAAGACGAGGGAAATCTCAATTCGGTGAAAGGATGAAGACACAGATTAGGAGGTCAGGATAGAAAAAGAGCATTTAGGGAGGAACTGTGAGGAGTGGACAGAGAGAGAATGGAGAATCAGTACCTGGTTAAAAAAACAGAGTGAAGACATTGGAGAGAGAATAACAAATCTGAAAGGATGAATAATTGAAAATAAAAAAAAACCCACACAGAGGAGAGAAACAAAAGAACACTGTATGACATTCTTCAAAAATAGTGATATCTAGCTAGCACAGAAGAAACAGGAGAACTGGAAACAGAGAAAAAAAAAACAACCATGCAAAGTGTCCATAAATTATTTTGCAAGGTATGGTATTATTTTTATAGGAAATTTAATGCTAGGATGTTACAATAAATAATCCACTAAATATTAACATTCCTATATGGGATAGAATAAGCTGGGATTGGAACACATACTGCAGTTCATGGGGGGCAGGGAAATACCTAAAGCAGGGCTGGTGCGATGCACCATTTGGGGGAGAACAAAGCAAGCCAGAAAGCTATCTTCAGTACTGTAAATGACAGGAGTTTCTAAAATATGCATCAAATGCAATACCGGAGAGATGAAAAAGGCCCTCTTCAGCAGTAAACTCTAACCTTGCTGCCAAGAGCGAATGCTGGGGAAACAGCCACATATGGGTAGCTCACTGCAGCGCTGGCTTCTCTGCCCTGCCTTGAGGGATGCTTCCTTATCTGTGAGCACCATTTATTTTTCATCTAGCCTCAATGAGCAGAAAGTGATATCCTAAACAGGCAGTATAGTTTGTTCCACTAAGAGACCGAAGATTTGCTCCATGAGTACTAAGGATTGTACTCCTAAATTACCTGATTTAATTTTTATTTTACCAAAAATCAGGCACCTTAGTGGAAATCAGGCAGCGAATGTAAGTCTTCTGAATATCTTAGGAAAAGTTTTTTCAGGCTGAGAATATGACCAGAGAGGACCCATACGGTTACAACTGGGGAAATACAGTATTTGTTACTATTATCACAGAACTCCTGTATCTGATTTAATACCACTTAGGACTCTCTTTAATCCTTATTTCTGAATATTAGAACAACTGCTAGATATCTCTCATTAATAGAAAGAGAAATGCTTCCCACGCTTACACAAAATTATAACCTAGATAAACATTTTTCTAGGGGTTGCTATTAGTAGACATTGTGTCCTGTATGTTATGCACTACGTTACGCTGTGTTTTATGGTGTTATATGCAATTGAAACTACAGGGAAAAAAAATCATCCAAAGCAAGAAAGAGTCACATAACTTGGTTTTCAAAGCCCACGTTCCAAATGCAAGCTGACCAATAGTAGATTTTGTAAACAAGCCGTGAGCCAAACACTAGTCCTAACGTACTTGGTAAAAGCTTCTAATTGCAGAGTATATTAAAAGAACACAAAAACACTAGGTCTATGTATAGATGTACGCATATGGACTGTACCTAAAACTCACCAAAAAAATAGGAGGTGATTCTGCCCCTCTACTCCACTCTCGTGAGACCCCACCTGGAGTACTGCGTCCAGCTCTGGAGTCCCCAACATAAGAAGGACATGGACCTGTTGGAGCGTGTCCAGAGGAGGGCCACGAGGATGATCCGAGGGCTGGAGCACCTCTCCTATGAGGAGAGGCTGAAGGAGTTGGGGCTGTTCAGCCTGGAGAAGAGAAGGCTCCGCGGAGATCTTATTGCGGCCTTTCAGTACCTAAAGGGGGCCTACAGGAGAGCTGGGGAAGGACTTTTTACTAGGGCATGTAGTGACAGGACAAGGGGGAATGGCTTCAAACTGGAAGAGGGCAGGTTTAGATTGAACATTAGGAAGAAGTTTTTCACTGTGAGGGTGGTGAGGCACTGGCACAGGTTGCCCAGAGAGGTTGTTGAGGCCCCATCCCTGGAGGTGTTCAAGGCCAGGCTGGACGTGGCCTTGGGCAATCTGGTCTAGTGGGAGGTGTCCCTGCCTATGGCAGGGGGGTTGGAACTCGATGATCTTCAAGGTCCTTTCCAACCTAAACCATTCTATGATTCTATAGTGGTCTTGTCACTCAATAACAATTAAAACATTAAAGAATTGTGCATTAACAATCAAACACTAATACGTCATCAGAAGACATGTAAGTGGTTATATGTGTGTGTATATACACATAAAAATGAACTTGTGCTTCGTGAAACAAGCCCCAAGACATAATCCTGTGTCTTTTTTTAAACTTTCTAAATTTTTTTGTAATTTTTGTAATCTATTTTCTCAGAANACAAGCCGTGAGCCAAACACTAGTCCTAACGTACTTGGTAAAAGCTTCTAATTGCAGAGTATATTAAAAGAACACAAAAACACTAGGTCTATGTATAGATGTACGCATATGGACTGTACCTAAAACTCACCAAAAATAGTGGTCTTGTCAGTCAATAACAATTAAAACATTAAAGAATTGTGCATTATCAGTCAAACACTAATAAGTCATCAGCAGACATGTAAATGGTTATATGTGTGTGTATATACACATAAAAATGAACTTGTGCTTCGTGAAACAAGCCCCAAGACATAATCCTGTGTCTTTTTTTAAACTTTCTAAATTTTTTTGTAATTTTTGTAATCTATTTTCTCAGAACTGAGGCAGGAAAAAAAGCAGATGTGGATAAAGAACAATGAATCTGAAATAATTCGAGTTGAGTCTCTGCTTAAAGAAAACAATTCAAAACTCATTTTGAGCCACATGGAGGTGTTGCCCAAGTTTTACCTTGTATGTCAAGCTGATTTGATATTTAACATTCAAAGTAAACCAAACAGTGCAGACAGGCTTCCTTTAGAACTGGAGATGAAAAGTAGAGAGAAGCTTATTGATTCAATGAAACTACCATTTTAGTACAAAGTTCAGCTTTAAACTTCAACCAGAATGACTGCAATGGGAAAAAGGTTATTTATTTAAAACATACACATGAGTTTATTTTTTGGGATGACGGGAGGATGACTGGGGAGGGGAGAGGGAATGACAGATGGACAGAAGTGGTGAATTCTGGTTTTATCAGAAAGGAAAAGGAGGGGGGGGAACCAACATATAAAAATTCCTTTTTCAAAAGAATCTTTTCTGCTGTTTACTTGACATATCCAGACCAAATTTGTTTGGATGAGTTCTGTACAAGAAGCAAGCTGCAAATATTTAGAAGCTCACCTTGAACTACTTCCTCCTAACTACATGAAGAGCTTTGCTTCTCGAGGGCAAGGAAGCCAACGCTTTGAATTTCCTAAAATTGTAAGCTTCCGAGGGAAGAACGGGGGGCAAGAGAAGGGGGTTAATCTATAATGCTCTGATTCTAGCAAGATTTTAAAATCCACTCCTACCAGCTTTACATCCAATAGCCAGAAAACAAACAGAAAACCAAACCACAACGCCTACTGAATCAGTACCCAAAGTTACGGCAGTGAATAAGTACGACCTATAAATTGCTTTGCTGAGTACAAGAATGACAAGTAATTTAGTGTTATGAAACAGTAAGTACTTTCCACATAGGAATTATTATTTTTAATGAAATTTCCTAAGCTGGTTATGTAGATATCAGGCTACAGGACTACCCGAACAGGGTAGAGGCAGAAGCAGACAATTTGATCATCATCACAGCACTTCCAAAGTCTTTTTTTCTGGGTACGGATTACACAGACACAGAAGTGCTCTCTCTCTTGCACAAGCAGTTGCAGATGGAAACGCTGCAGAACGCATACAGAAAGCCCACTCACCCACAGAGTATTTCATATTCAAGCTCTGTGTTCCAAACATTGATTCATTCTATTTTTCAATTTTTGAGCAATATATTGTTTATTTAAGAAGAGAAAAGTCAATGTATGCATATCTATATATACATATATATGTATGTACGTTGTGTTTTAAAAATCTTGCTCAGAGAAACAAATTGAATCACTAAACCAAATGTAACACAACTTAAGCATTACTAAATTTCCTGTCTTTTCTGCATAAAAGTGACATAAGTGGGAGTCACTGGATACGCGTGCACTTGAGTGACTTGGCAGATACTCGCTCTAGGCTTAGTGTCTGACACTGAAACCTCACAGCCCTCCCTCTCACACGTTCTTTACGTTGAGACAAACGTCCATGACAGTTCACCATAACTCAAATAGCAAGGGCTGAAATCGCCCCTCCTGACCCAGGCCATTGCTCCACAGAGCTCTCTGCCCACACTTCCCAGGAGACGGCTAGCACGTCTTGCATTTCAAGAGTTTGGTTTACTTCAGATTTAGATAGCAAGTTTTTTCCAAATCATACTGTCCTCTCTACGGGTCTGCACACAGGAGAACACAGTAGCTTTCAACTCCCAATTGTGCATCAAAAATTACTGATAAATGAGAACATGCGTTGAATATTACATCTGTGCAAATGCACAATATTCAGCTATGAGCTGCAGTATCAGAAAAGTTAAATCTCTTTATGCATAAGCTGGAGAAGATTCCAGCAGTTTTTCCTGTTTAAGGTTTCGGAAAAAGCAACATGAGGAAAATTATTGGTTCATTACCAAGTCTTTCAGCTTCCCACAATACTCCACTGTATATTTCTCAAGAACCCAGTACGCCCCGTCAGTGCTACCCCGCACTGACAGCTGTATTTCTAATGTACCATTCCCAGCTCGCTGAGATAGAGCACTGGAAAGTCAATGACAGTTATAGGTACTCACCAGTCCTCAAGAACAAGTTTTAACGTGAATTTGCACACAAACCCCGTGATATATCCTCTTGAAGAATGAAGTTTGTGCAGGAAATTATGGGTCTACACATTTGAAAATGACTGCTCTGACAGCAACGTATTTATGATTAAAAAGAAAGGTAACAGAAGGGACAAATTTCGTTAGCAACTAGCACAATGGGAAATTATTTTGAGAATCAAAGTCCATTTCAGAGAGAACATAACCTGTTGTGCTACCAGATTCATGGAGGAAAGGGGTGATCTACTGATTAAGCACTGGCAGAGCAATTGAAAGCGGCACCGGGTCGGCTGCAGTAACGTCTCTATCCAGTTTGCCTCAGACAAAAATAAACTTCTGGCATTATTCGTGTGTGCGCTATATTTACCGCTTTTGCTACTTACTTAAATCCTTTTTATTTTCATACAAGGCATATATTCTAGACACAACAAGATTTTTTCCATTTAAAAAATACCGAACCAGCCAGGCTTTCCAATCACATTGCATAAAAGTCTGAGGTACAGACAGTAAATACTATTATTTCAGAGCTTTCAGATCTACAAATCAAGGTTATATATTCGCTCCTGTTTTAAGAAAATAGGATAGCTTTCTGCCCTACTTCTCTTAGTGCTTCTGAGATTAAAAACGGGGAACTTGTCTCCTGAGCTGCACTGCAGGGGGAAAAAAAAAGTCTTTTAAAGTTTTTGCCGTTTAGAAAGAGGATGCCTGATCACGTGGCAGGTTTAGTCACTAAAAATGTGAAGTGATCACAAAACTGAGGAATGATGGTAATTACAATCCGTCACATAGGTCACTTCAGATCATGCCAGGTCATCTTAGCAAACCACCGAGCCCCAGTGAAACAGAGAGAAACAAGAACTTCTCAAAATGAAGGACCAACTCCTTTGATGAAGAACTCCTGTCCAACTTGAAATCTGTCAGGACACCTACAAGGGAGGACTGCCTGTGGAACTTCAGATCGTGTGCTTATCCTTTCATCATTTACTCGCAGTCTGAAATTAACCTTTTCAGTATTTTACCTGGGATTGATGCTAGACTAGTCCCTAGATCCCCGCACACTTACCATTTCAGGATGTATTAATACTTGTCCTTTCGGGACTTGAAGGCTTCCCCAACCCCCTGCCCCTATTATCCCCCCTTCTTGGGGTTTTTTATTTGTTTTAAAGAACAAATGATACTGATCCCAAGAGCTTTCAGCTTACTCCTACAACTAATCTGAGCTTACTGATTTCAACATGTTCAATTTTACCAGGCTTCTGCCTCGCTCTTTCCTTTCCTAGGGATGGCATGTTTATTCATAATGTAATGATAAATGCTGTCTTCACCATTGGCTATGAAGAACTGAAATAGCAACTTAAACCTTTGCCTGTTCTGCATTGCTATTCTTTTTCCTTCTATGGTTTGTTGCTTCATTTTAGAAGAAAAGGTATCTAACCAAGTATCCAGAAAAGACTTCATTTTATAAAGTTTACCCCAAAGTTATATCACAGAGCAATTATAGCAACGTTATAAATTATAGCCATTGTCGTAGAAAGTTTTGCCTTTTCCAGGGATCATCTGCTCCAGCAAAGGGCAGCCAGAGAAGAAGGATGCCCTAGTAAAATATTTCAATAGTAGGTAGATAAAATATGTGAGAATAGATTTTAACTAACATATATGAAAAATCTTAAACCACATCTCATTGGGTATTTTTGCTTATGAAGTGAAAGGAATAAAAGCCCATCTGCTCAGTAATAACCAATTGTTCATGACATACCCGCATATTTTGTCTGATTAAAGTGGACTAATTTTTTGAGATAAAAAGAGAGAAAATTTTGAATGAGCCACAGAAGACATTCTGAACCACAAGTAATAAAACAGATGTAGCCAATAATGAGATTGGGCTGTAACCAGCTCTATAACACTATTGCTGAACTTTCAGAATTTGCTTTCATTTTTGAATAAACTGGTTTTCCGATTAAGCTCTCCACTAGAAGAAACACGTTCAAACAAGTTAATGGGCAACATCTCCTTATTGTGTTTTGCTTCCTTTGTGTCCGGGCACCTAACTCTAATGATTAGCTGCAAGTAAGCGGTCACATTTGATGAAGAGGGATCTGCAACTGAAAATTCTACTTACGGCATCTAATAAGTAATTTGACCGCTTTCAGAACCGAGTACATACAGAGATAAAGATTAAGTCCAAGAGCAATTTATTTCTTTAACGCATGGTGTGTTACGATTTTACCCCTCCACCTGGATGACTGCCTCATTCAGCAAGCTTGGCGCTCTCATGTTTTTAGGTCTGCAGACATTATCTTTTCTCACTCAAAATGGTGCCTGTACAGGAGCTCAAACTGCTCAGAACCACCTTTCCTTGCCCAAACAAGGTGTAAAATTCATAGTTCGTCAAGTATTACAAAACCACTCTATCCATTCCAAACAGAATGAGACTATATTGCAGTTTGGATGACTTGCATGCAAGAGCTTAACCACTCCTAGATGTTAACAATAATTTTTGGTAAGTCAATTAGCTGCTTCCCTTAGTTCTTCCCTCACTGAAGACTGACAAATACTGCTATGGCTTGCAAATATTTTTTTTTTTTTAATTATAAATGCAGTTATAAAATGTGACATGCTTATGTACTGTACTTGGGAGAAAAGAGGGCATAAAAATCCCTCAGATATTTTGGATTTAATCATTTAAGTTTCTTTTGGTTTGGGAACTATAAAAATCATCTACAACAAAAATGGAAGAACCTTAACCTTTACAGTCAGCCAAACAGAGAACGACGTCGCTGTTCTCCACCTGACAGCGGTGCTACCGTGCCATGCGCTCCCAACAACAACCACCATTAAACAGTCATTGTTCATATTGTCTAAATGCCAACAGGAACATTACTGTGCTGTCTTTTGATCTGACAACGTATCACCTGCAGGTATCTTCATATCTCTCAAAACAAATCTCAAAGACAAGTTCAGGGTTATGAATCATCCTTATAACCAGATAAATACTGTCCTGAATATATCTAACAGATACAACGCACCATATTAAGACATGTGTGGGATGAAGGACTGGTTGGCTTCAAAATAAGATGTACTTTCAAATCATAAATCCATTATATATTCATTGTTAAGAATCTTGATATTTTACAACATCACAATTTTCAATTATTTTTTAAAACAAATTTACCTGAATGGGAAAGGGATTCTCAAAACCAATCCATCAATCTCTCTTCTAGATAATAATGTTCAAACACATTTAAAGCACAATGCAATCAAAATATAACCCCCTGATTAGCCAGGTCACGAAAATGATGGTAAGCTCAGCAAGATGTCTCTCTTGGGTTCCATTTAATTCATGAAGTTCATACACAGTAAGCAAATTATTGATTAGATGTAGACAAGTTATTTATACTATCGTTGTTCAAGAGAATTTCTCAAATGCTGCTTGTCACCCACTATGTCAGAGACATTCACAGTTCCATATTTGATAGAGATGCTGAAGAAAAGACTGCTTTGTCTTTGTCAGACTGCAGCGAACACAGGAGAGCATATGATAGCAGTCTCTTTACAGAGATAAGCAATAACACGATCTTGGATATTAATACATCCAGTCTACCAGTCTTTCACATTACATAAATAATTCCATTCCATTTTTATCAAATAGTAAACATCAAGGTGGAGAGATGAAACTAGTATTTGTCAAGAAAGGATCAATGAAAATGAAAGCATTCCATTTTTTGGTTACTAGATGTTCCTTTGAATTAAAACACCACTAGATAATGTCTCGATGTTTAAAAAGTAATGATTTGCCATTTTTTCCTTTGGTGTGAGATAGTTGCTCGATGAAATTTTCCTGTAGCCAAACGGCACGTATTCAGAAGTTAATTGTTTTGCTAATTCGTCTTTGTTAAGCTGTGTTCTATGTTACTGCTGTCAAAAACATACTTCATTTCTATGTAAATACTTGAAGTGGGCGTCTATGTGCTTAACCCAAACCTAGTTTACAAGATTTGCTCAAAGTTCTTCAAAACCATAGAAAAACCAAGACAGCCGGCCATGGGTTTTACATCATTTGAACATTCAGGAGACAGTAACAGGTTAAGTTGCTCATGTAGACTTAAATAGCTCCTTGTGCAGACCTATATAGTCAGAATGATGTGCATAATCTTTGAATTCATCCCTCAGAGTCCTCCTGTATTTGGCCCATTGATATGCAAATGCATTTCTGTGTAGGTGCTGGGCTCCCTCCCTCCTCTCAGGGGTCTGAAGGAATATTTCGTATGAGCCGATCGAAGAGCTCTTCATGCCACAGTACCTCTTACAAGTTTCCGTCTGCTCTAGAAGAGCACGAGAAGGGTTTTTTTGTACCAATATTTACACACAGTAATTTTAGTTCAAGCGGTAAAACTCTGTCACGAAGAGCATACGTGACCCAGACTGGGAAAAGCCCAGTCGGGAAGCGAAGCACTGGAGTTACTGCCCAGGCCACTTGCGATTTGTACTGAAGCAAGATGGAAAAAAGAGAAGAGATCATTGTGGTTTAGTTATTCAAGTCTTGCAGTTTTGCTGCCACAATTCATTTCCTTAATTATACTGAAAATCATTTGCCCTGAGTGTTAACAGATTATTTTTTTTTAAAAATGGTAATATATGTAAAAAGCCTTTGAGGTTTAATGAATTATGTAACATATGTTTTCCTTCACCAGGACTGGAGATCACTTGTGGAAATTTCATAAATATAGGAAATTATTATTATAAGAACTTGGGGAAGTCAGGTTAGTGAAGTGCCTGCCTTTTTTTTTTTATTTTATTTTTTAAATTCCTCACCCTTGTTAAATAAACATATCCCCCAAAACAAAAATAGTACAGCAAATTCAGTGTGGCTTTTAGGTCACACTGTGAAGAAGAGTATACGTCTGTAATAGCACATCCATATATTCATATATTTTCAAGGATGATGCTGCACCTCCTGCAAACCTGAGAGCCAGACAACATGTGAGATTCTGAGATGCCCATATAGGGTGCAAATAAATCTGGAGAAGTAAGCAAAACAACTGCTGGCAACCCCCGTCTTGCCGTTCCATTCCCTTGTAAGTATGTCTCCAAGAAGCTTTTAAGACTATAGTTCCTTCACAAACTTTGAGTCTGGAACCTTTCTTTATTTAAAAGGAATGTTTATGGTTCTGCATTTGCTGTAAGAGCTATGGACTTTGAGACAACTATGGATAATATGACAGGAGACAGAAAATAAAAACTTGTCTCTTGATATCACAAAGTGGGTACTTAAATGCTCTGGTTATCAGCAGAGATTATGCGCTTTTTGGGATTTTTTTATCAAAACCAGAATTCCTGGAAATACAGCTTTCCAACTTATCATCGAAACCAAGTTAACTTTAAATGTCTCATGTTCTTTTTCTGCTCTATGGTATCCCAACGTCATTCTTCCCAGGAGGTGGAACGTGGCACAGAGGGATGCACAGCCAGGGCAGAGGCATCTGCCAGTACAGTCACTTCAACAGCCCAAACTACAACTCCCACGTACACCTTTATACTGTTGCAGTACCAGAATGCTTCAGGTTTTATGTCAAACTTTTTGGATTTTGATTTCCAGGGAAAAGGCAGATTTTTAAAGTAGTTCTATCCACAGCTAATGATAATGATAATTCAGGGAACTTTTCACATCATCTCATTGAGTAGAAACAGCAAAATACTGCTCTCAAGGAGACAGAAAATACACACAAATTCAAAACACAGAGGCCTGAAGTGTCAGTTTTCAAATCTGATTGTGACAATATCAGGCAACTGCTGGTATTATGTTGAACGCTGCTCACTGATGTGTTTATGGAACGAAAAAAAATGGTGTCTATTTGCCACAGACAGTGGAGTTCCACTAGTGCTCCTTTCTTTCAGTGCTAGGAACAAAATAGAAAACATTTAGAAAGGATTTCCTTAGCCCAAGATACTTCTGGTTTTATAATTCAAAAATCTGTGATATTGAAATACTCTAGAAATAACCAAAATGATTGATCAAATGTAGTAAAGAAATTGCTATTAAAAAGCAAGCTATGTCAGCTGTATCGCGTTCAGCAAGGTTATACCTTCTTCATGAGAAATTCATCATGGCTGTGAAGATAGCGTTTGAAAATTAGGACTCAAGCATTGCAAATAAGGAATGAAAATACGGAAGACGGGGGAGGAAAAGGGAAACACTAGCAATTGAAACTGGGCGTTGGGCTTTTTTTCTTACCATTGTTCTGAAGCCTTAAGTGGTCTCAGCATAATACCACCTCAGTAACCGGTACCCATTGGAGAGATGGTACGTTTTCCTTCTCAGAACTATTAGAACCATACGTTTTCCCTAACTCCACATTTATAGAACGGTTAAAACATTAGAGATTTGTAGCAGTCAATTTAAGTACACAACCTCTTCTTTAAAAAGGCAAGGGACCATGTTTTTCTCTCTGGAAAACAGAATTGATTGGTGTTATGGTAAGTACCAGTCACCTCATTTTTCTTTCTAATCTCCAAGGACCTCGATGTTGTACTTAACTCAACGTACAACCTGTCCCCACTCCCCAAGAGCCACGCGTTTTAAAGTCTATGAATATTTGGTTGTGCCTTTAGTGAACATGCAAAAACACCCCAGCTTAATTTGCGCGTGTCATGAGGTTCACATTGTCACTTTGCTTCGCTTTCTTAATATTCGTAGCCTTGCACTTGCTCATTCTACTGCGCTAATGATATCAACAACACTCAAAAATAGCTGTGCAAATGACGCTGCCTATGGGAGCAAAGAAAAGGAAAACTGGCAGGATATCAGAAAAACACATGAAATAAATAATACAGTGCTTTCTTGTGCTCTCTCACAGTAACCGGACACCAACACTTTAATCCATTTTCACAAAATCTCCACAAAGTCTGATTTTACAGCTCTAAAGTCACTCATTTCCAGAAATCCTCTCTTGTCCCCAGTCTCCCCAGCAGAGCAATGGCCAATGAGCTGGATTATCATAAATTCAGCAATCAAATTTACACGGCTCTGGAGATGCAAGTAAAATGAGTATTGTGTCTTCATTTCCTTTGTGGCACTTTATCAACCTGTTCCTCTGCTGATGGTAGAAGTCAATAAAATCCTATTAACACTCAGATCTTGTATTAAGTTTGACAGTTTACAAATTGCAGGGGTTTTCATTTCAAATATGAGCAGCTTGAGATACTCTGCAGTTCCACTGCATAAAATTGTTAAAGTTCGAATAAAGTTGATAAAATAATTTGTGTCTATTTTTTCCTCCCCCTTCAAAGGAGGCAGCAGAAGCAAATCAAACAAAAACCCCTCTAATCCTTCCTGAGAAATTCACGCTATTCTAACCGGGAAGATCAGAAGAATCATAACAGGTCTATATTTAGAGCCAAACATTCACCTGATCTCTCTGTGGGTCTGATCCAACTGCTATTCGAAAATAACACGACCCTTTCTCTGGACTTCACAGGTTTTGTATCAGCCTCTGTTGCTCTCTATAATCACAAGTAACCACTCGTGCAAAATGGGTAACACACCCTAAGAGAAAAAGCCTTAAAGCAACTGAACCTTTAAAAAGGTAAATAAATAGAGATCCCAGCAGCAGGGATGGAGTTGGCACCTGCAGAAGCAGCAATCAAGGGTATGGCTGACCAGCTGGTAAATGAATTAGGAATCATGCCAGAACAAACTTGGGGACAAATCTAAAGCTATTCCTGCAATTAGGCAAATTGCCATAATTTCTGCACTTATCCACCTGGTGATTTAAATTCCTGTTAAATATTATTTGAAGAAAACAAACACCAGTCCCAGCTGGTGCTATTCTTCCAGTACTAACTTTCTTCATCAAAGAATGTTCCCTCACAGAGGAGCACGGTAGCAGAAGGCAGTTAAGCAACATCGAGAAAACTCTCCTAAACAAGAAATGTAAATCCAAAGCAGGTGACTGGAAACGTGAAAGAAGAGAGGAGGGAATATACAAATATACAAATTTCAGTGATTTCCTAAATAGCCTATAAGGGGGAGGCATCTGCCAGTAATTAAAAAAATAAGAAAAAATAAAGAGGGAAGCGGAAAAGGAGAATGTAAACAGAAGTAGAGGGAAATGCAGAAGAAGGAGACAGACAGAGAAATGTAATAACAGCAAAATTAAAAATGGGGTCCAGGACACTGATAAGAGTCAGCAGAGAACAAGGCTAGGCAGAGAAGAAATAAGTGAAGCAGTGGCTGAGAGAGCAGCTTCCCTTCACACTGCTGCTTTAGCCTTTTTTTTAAAAAAAAAGAAAGCGCTTGGCCTCATTTGACACGGACTGGGAGCTGTGGAAGAGGCGCTGTCAGACTGAACAGCAAGCGGGGTTTAACACAGCTTTAGGTTAGATGCTGATATCCTTTTCAAAATCTTCCCCGAGCCCACAGTCCCATTTTTGAACAAGTATGTAATATCCTTTACTCCTAGTAAAAAATATTGCAAAATTACTTCTTTTTTTATTTTTTTTTTTTTTTAAAAGAATAAGGACTTCCCAAATATTCCCCCCCCCTACTTCGATGTCATCATTGCTTTGAATAGGCTTTAAGATTCAGGGAAAATCTTCATTCTTACATTTCATTTCTGTCTTTACTCTTGCACTTCTGCTTAACAAAGGAGAGCTCTTCAAAGCTTTTTTCTTTTTTTGCCCTTTTTTTTTTTTAAACTACACTTCCCTTTTAAGTTTACAGTCTCAAAACCTGTTGAAAATTTAGGGCTTATGGACACCTGAAGGATGTGGGTTCTTCTAATTGTTAATTAATGTACTGAATGAGGATAGCACCACTCAAATAGATGATCCGATCAGAAAATAATTACGGGGTTTGTATAACACCCTGTTCAATACCAACAGTTCCAACCACCGCACAGTCTGTGGGGACACACAGATTCCCCAGACCACCGCTCTCACGGCGTGAGGCAGTCCTGGACCGCTCTCAGGGCAGAGTGGGAGCGGTTATTTTGAAGCAAACACTGCCTCTAGTAAGGATGTTTGCACACAGCAAAAACTTGCCAGTGTTTAGGGCCAGAAGCACCCTCACACCCCCTCGGAAACATTCAAATATCTTTTTTGCCTAGAAACTGTACTTTACGACAGAAAACTTTTCCTGCTTCAAGTAATTATGTCCAGATATGACACCACTGAGCCCTCTATCCATCACACTGACTATGTGCGTATCCATACACACTAACAGTGCATCACATATCCACAGACACTCTCGAGGTTGCTGCCCTGATGCTGTCTGCTCTCCTTTTGCTGCCCTTGAGCTCCGGGTACAAGGACAGATTGGCAGAATTCTCTGAATTCAGCTCCCCAGTTAATTTATTGGCACTATGACTTTGCTGTTTTAAGCGGTTAGAAGTACAATCTTGTAGGCTTAAATTTCCCCCTAAGGAGCAGAATAAAAAGATGCCTTTCTATGGTGCTCGGAGAACATAATCTGCTTGTGCAGGTAGAATTTCAGGAGTGAAAACTGAACAATATATGTAAGTATTTATTGTATTTATTTATTTGTAATGGATGACCTACCTAAATTGCCAGTTAAAGTAGGACAATTGAACCTTTATACTGCCTGTCTACACCCCAATACCAACCATAGTTACGGTGAGGATTGAAAAATAAAAGTCATAAACCCAGGTAAATAAAACCACCCGAAAGCCTGTCTTCACAGGACTGGTTGAAATGGTACTGTGTCACCCGACCAAACCTTTGCATTCAAAGCTGCGCATTCAACACGTAAGCTCTGGTGAGCCACACTCCTTTACTGCAGGGACAGGGGATTTTTGAGCAACTGGTACATACTGAGAATAGACTGTGTTAAGTGCCCCAACCTCTGAAGAAAGGAGGAGATCTTAATATTGTTCCTCAACCAAAACTGAAATAACCGTATGCTGTCAAGTTAGCAGTGAGATATAAATACAACGCACAGGGCGAACCTTCTTTCTGCCTTCCTGTGATATCATTATGAGTGATGCATTTTTAGTTTTATGTCAGGAGACATCATCTCAACATCCTTTGGTATTTTACCACTGTGCTGACTAACAAAACGCAGCATGTGACCGCTTTTATTTTCTGGTTCATCAGTTTCATGTTTTTATTTACTTGCCACGCGATTTAAATCTGATGGTACCAGCGCAGGCAGTCAGAGTATGCTCTATTTAAAAGATATTGGCTGACTTAGTCCTTGATTTCATAAAAGTCTACTTTCAAAAAATCAGCTGTGCATGTGTGTATTTTTTCACTGCATAATGTAACAGTCAAACAAAGGAGAGGCAAAGAATATAGAATGACAGATTCTTCTGCATTTTCCAACCTGGGGAAACACCCCGTGTGCCCTTGCAAAAGTTTATTTTGTACGCTCTGCTGGAACAGGCACGGACTTTGTTCCTTTGCTGCAAAACCTGACAATGCCATGGCCTCACATAGAGGGCCAGATGCTCAGCTAGCACAAAGTGACAGAAGCCCATCAATCTTCACATCTGACTGTGCACACATCTAATCGCACTCCGAAGTTCTACCAAGGAGAGACAAAGTCTCCAGCGCGTTCCACTATTCCACCAAACTCTGCTTTGGCTCATCCTGTGGTTTCAAACAATGCTGGGAAGCCCCAACTGCACTACTGCTTTGCAGTAAACGACAAATAAGAATCTTCTCACAGTTTGCCACTATCATAACTGGAATGATTTTGCTTCACCTACCAGAGTAATTGATTTTGTATGATAATCAACAACTGTGATATCCACTGACAGACTTCGCGCTGGTTAGCAGTGTCCTTCTGTGAGCGGCTGACAGCATGCTATTAAGTTGCTAAAGAGGTAAAAGAGCCATGTTTCCAAACAGGAAAAATGGTATCTAAGAACTGCTTTTTTGTTCTTCTCACTGAAATAGTTAACATGTTGCAGAGAACACAAAATAATGAAGTTGAGCCCAAACCACCATTTCCTGCCATTACTCATTTGGCCCTAGGAATAACTACCACGCACAGACGGGGACAAACTCCACACCAAACTGAAAAATCTGCTACCTGTAGATGACAAACTGTAACTTTAAAAGTATGATTTACTTTTTTTTTTTAACAAAAAAACCCATGTTAATTAAAAGCTCTAAGTGTACTACAGATTTGTGTGTTGGTGTTTTTTGTTTTTTTTAATGAAGACTTCATTCTTTCTTCAGTTAGGCTCTTTTATCTATACAACATATATTTTATTAGCATTTAAGAGAAAAGTGTGTATTGAAACAAACTCCATCCTGTCTAGATTAGTTGATTAACTGAAAGCCTTTATTCCACGTGAATCTAGTATGCCGGAATCCTTGACTTTATCTCCTCTATGTAAGAAAAAATAAGAATGTTTTACAACATTCTTTAAAAGGAAAGTACTTTGCAAGGTAGTGGGAAAGATTTAGGTATACAGCTGCCTGCCTTTGATTCTTAGTTGTTTGTTGTTTTGTTGTGTTTTTTTTCCCCCAGCACATCTCCCTCCTCAACCAACAGAACTAATTTGTTAAGTCTTTGACTTCCTTAGCCCCTCATGCTTTCCCTGATTCAGCAGGAGCACTGTCAGACACCTGGTGCTTTGCTGTTCCTGAGTAGTCCAATTATCACTTGGATTGCATCAAAATTAGGTTCTTTTTACAAATGGCTCAGCTGCCCTCTCTTGAGATTATTTTCATGCTCAAACAGTGGCTCTCGAACAAGGGGTGCTGTACGATGTCTCTAAAGCAAATTTCATCTGCCTCTCTCTTTTCATGGCTTACAGCTACGCCGAGTAACTGAGCCTGAGAAACCGAGGCAAAGAGGAGCAAAGATGTGAGAAACTGGAGCACAAAGGAGACAGAAAGCCACCAGCACAGAAAATAAGAGACAACAGGGCAGCTCCAGAACAGCTGAGAATCACTGCAGTAGAACTGCAGGACAGGTTAATCTTCTCTAGAACAACAGCGGCACCGCCGCTCGACACCATCCTTCTTCCCACCGCCCCTCGACATCCTCTGCTACTGCGGCCGCAGGTGACGCTCAGCAGCACGCAGCTCCTCCCCTCCCACTGCTGCCCGCCAGCAGTCGTCTTAAAAGCGTTCTGAGAAGGGCTTTACTCTTATTCTAATCATGCTGTCACAGATGACACCTTAAGGCAAAGACAGAGCATGTTCCATGCTGCTGTATAAAAAAAAAAATCTGTTCTGGCTACTAGTCAATACAGTATAAACAGAAAATGGCAAACTTTTCTAAAAGTGAGATTATTTTAAAATATATTTTCTCCACTTAAAAAAATCAAAACAAGACAAAACTTTACCCCAAGTCAGTTTTTAGAGGCAGCTGATGATCTGAACAGCATTCTTCAAGCAAACCATAAGTGTAACTCAAACCACATTTGTGATCAGAACAGAATGTGCAGCAGGGAAACACTCACAAATAACTCCGCAGTCTTAGCTTACCTGCAGCATTCTTCTTTTAAACAAGTCTCATCAGATAAGTAAGAACAGTTTACTGCTGGAATTGGATGAATGGTAAGGCATCCAGTTTAATAAAGTGTTCATGTTCTTGACCAAAATATTCTATTAAAGCTGTGGTCAGGTTAAATTGAATTCTTTAAAAGAATAATGAAAGAGATTTGGCCACAGTACTGAGAAAAATGATTTTGTAATAAACCAAAGTACAGAGCACATATCTGAGGTAATGTTAGGAATCAGTGAATTCATGTGCTTCTCCCTTTAAGAAATACAATTTGCTATTACACTAATCTGATGCTTTTAGTTTTCTTTATGAATTAAATTGTTCTCTCTTTAAAAGCTCAAGTTCAATAAAACTCTCCTCTAAACATTAAGTAGACATAACATTTCCTCATAAAAACATCATCTTTTCAGTCTGAAGAGACTGCAGCCTAATTTGAATAATACCAAGTAAGACAGGCACAGGGGTAGTTGCCCTAATTTTCTCTGAAACACTCAGGATAACCAGCCACGACAACCACAGAGTTGCTGGAGTTACAAAATCTGCTAATCTGGATATCAAGACAAAAATCAAAAGAAACAATCAAACAAAAAAAAAACCACCATAAAAAGCTTGCTTTTAGAGATCTGCTATATAAGTTTTCAGGTGCTGTGCTGGGACAGGCTGGCTAAATCCTGTCTGTGCGGTCACAACCAAAACCTCTATCTTAACTATAAATACAATTAGTAAAACTCTGCCCTCAGCAGCCTTATGTTTTTTAAAAATCTCAAACCATTACAAAAGAATTTGAGGCTGATATTATAGAACATTCAAATACTTATTTCAGGCTTTGTCCTTAATCATGCATTCTGCTTGAATAACTTCAAATATAGAGCTCAGTTCACATCCAGTGATGTAATAAAATAGTCACTTCCTATTTTCAATTGATTTAACTCTCCCATTCAGTCATTTTTGTGCCTCCCCCGGTGACTAATTACTTCTGAGACAGTGTAAAGTGTATAAAAATCATGTTACATAAAAAAACACTTTTCAAAGTATAGTGGACATAAGAAATGGTGCCATTGACAAAAGTGACAGGCAAGTAAATTCTCAGAAGTTAATCTATTATCTAGAATAAGAGCAAACTTTAGTTTCTACAAACTACAAATTGGTTTTCTCATATAGAAATATATGCAAGAAGGACCTAGGAAAACACCTAAAAAAAAAAAATTCTAAAGAAAACCAATACTTATGCAAAATAAATTTATAACTTAACACAACGTTGCAAACGTTTGGAGTTTCATTCTCCTACCAAACTCAGAGGAAGTTTTGCTACTTCCACCGCCACCAACTGGGAACAGAAGCAGAAAAACCAAACAAAACCCCGTACTCAGGAACTCCTATATACCCAGTTTGGACTATCAGCAAGACAAATCTTTAAACAATAAATTCAGGGCTTTTACTATTTCCATTTAGGAGTCCATGTCTATTTAGGAATGTACTTGAAGAGAATTTAACACAGTAATACAATGCAAAATGTGCATCAAACATGGCACAATAAAGTCACCAGCTACAGCAGTGATTTGCTTATCAACAGCTACTGTACAACACTGACCAGGATTAAAAATGCAGCTCCAGTTATGAAAGAACATCTCTGCTTTCACCCTCTATTCCCATATGTTTACACTGTCTGTTCAAAGACCTATTAGATCTAAACTCTTTGGCCATATGACCAGCTACTTCTGCACAGTTTTTTGTTAACCGAAATCTAAACCCAGCAGGGAAAAGGACAAATCAGGTCTTTTAGCAAGTGTTTTCAGTATCAATTTACAATGAGAAGGCAGGTTCTTTGCTTTGTTTTTCAGTGTTCCGGTACACTATGAGTTTAGATGAAGGACAGAATTCAGCTCTTTACTAATCATTTTTAAATTTATTCTTCCTGTCCAACAGGTGAAAGGTTCTAATTTTGAATAAGGAATCCAGTGAAAAGTTCTGGACATACATGTTCGATACGGACACTTATTTCTCCTGACAAACACCGTTCCTGAAGCGAAAGCCGGTCTGTTGGGACCTGGTCATGCAGAGGTAACTTCTGGAATTAGATCCTCCTTATGCCAAATAATTGATTTTAAGAACTGAGAAACAAGCTTCAGATTTAGTGCAGACATCTACCATTCATACAAGAAATGAAAGGCACATTAAGTCAGGTATTAGTAAATAATACACACCCAGCAAATCTTCATTCACTCCTTGAATGAAAAGAGATTCTCTTTCAAAACTCATGAATTTTGGTGTGACTATGCTTTATCGTGTCTAGTACATCCCAGAAACACAGCCTAGAACTACAGTATACCACTACATATAAAAATAAAATCAAACCATCACCAAAACACACAAAAAACCCACCCCACCCCCCCCATCACACTTCCAAAGCCTCATTTCAAAATGGAAAAAGTAATCTTCCAACTCAAAGGCAAAACCAGACTCAGGATCTGCGCAGAGCTGAGAAGTGGGTCTCGACTATACACACATACACAGTATTAACTACCAATCACTGACAGCGTTAAAAACAAAGCCAAACACCGACAAAATGAATTCTTCATTATTGGATTTGGATCTTGGGGTTTTTTTTTTTAAATAAGGTGTAGTTCTGAGAGTGAACAGAGCACTGAATATAAATTGCTCATCTTATCAATAGTCCTAAACCACATCCACAAAACAGCATTTAAAACCTGAATTATTTCTTCAGGAAAGGGGTCCTCACACAGATCTCTCTATCTCTCAGCTCTGAATTTTAATTGAGTGGACTTCTGCAAACTAACTAAATGATGCATGAATGCGTATAGATTCAAAGTTCAATTTCTTCAATCACAACTCCAGAAGGCATCGCCAAAGCAGGCCCAGGGAAAAAAAAATAAAAAGGGAAAACAGCATCTGCTAATATTAAACTCAGACTTTGCCACTCCAAACAGAAATTACAAAACCTCATCTAATGACAGAATAATTAGGCATACATAAAGCAATCATTGGTACATTGTCAGAAATAGAGTCTTTAGAAAAAATTAAAAAGAGATACAAATATCAGCACTTTCACCAGCATTCACCAAGTCTGTAGCTTTTGCTTCCCCTGACTAACTCCAATCAATGAGTCAACTGCAGCAGGTCGAAAGCAACTGTGATAAAATGCCACCTTATGAAGTAACTGCCTCCATAGATCTTACCAAATGAGTCATAAAACTATTCATCAATATCACACCTTGTGCAGCGCAGCACAGTTATGAGGGAAGCTCGGGGAGT
This sequence comes from Anarhynchus alexandrinus, assembly GCA_008711295.1. Classification (NCBI taxonomy): domain Eukaryota; kingdom Metazoa; phylum Chordata; class Aves; order Charadriiformes; family Charadriidae; genus Anarhynchus; species Anarhynchus alexandrinus. Next base: position 1,158,213 of record VUYV01000178.1, on the reverse strand, counting down.
TCTCTGATCAGAAAAGCTTACACTGTTATTCCATTTCCAGGCTATAAATCATGATTTCTTACATTCAGTACCACCATTAAGTAAGGAATGGAAACCTCCACTATCATTAGTCGACAGCTAACAAGGCATTAACATTTTCATTAACAGTGTTGACAAATTCAAATTGATTTTAAAAGCTCATTTGCATCATATCCTAAAAACGTGAAGGAGAAGGCAATAGCCTGACAACTTGATTATATGCTATAGCTTAAATTTTTGTTTTTCTACTTATGTATAGATGTGAAGTATACATCACATCTGGTTATGCCCCGCTGCCCTTCGATTTTTAGTTTGCAACTGCTGTATTAAACTTATAAACTTATGGCCAGCAGCTATGCGATGTTTCAACTGCAACTTGCTTAAATAAAGGCTTACCACCACTCACAAAAGATGGCACACATAAAGGAAATGCCAAAAACTTCGGCTTTTTTTTAACCTGAGGAACAGAGGAAAAAGGAACTCAGATAACAACATCAGATGCGCAACATCCAGAAACACAAAACTACAGGTGTTTCGAAATGTAGAAATCCTGTTTCATTCCAGCTTGGAGTGGCCCTTATAGAGCAATTAATTTACCTCTGAGAGCAATGACTGTTCTCCGTTACTGTTATCAAAATTGAGACTATGTAGAAATTACACATCAAAAAGTGTATAACGAGGAACACTGCAAGTGTACACAAAGACCCGAAATAAGCAGGGGTGATCGCCTTTAATGTATTTAGTTTGTGAGAGACCCCAGTTTGAGCCCTCGTTTCACCTATACTGGACCAGAGAGGGGAACTGGTTCCTCCCACGCTGTGGCTCCTGGCTTTTTGGATATGTAGAACCTTTTTCAAGGGATTAGGAAGATACTGTCCACGGTCAGTCCTAAAGGGGGCTGTACAGCCAGCCAAAATGAAAACCTACGATATACACCAGCCACTGGTGAAGTTTTCTTTCTAGGTTCCAATAAAATATCTGCTATTGCTTTCAAATTCCATTCAAACCCCCTCACTCAAATTAAGCACTGCTACAGAGGAATAAAAAAAAATCATTTCATAATTAAATAACAGCCTCTAAACTGGACTAATTAAATCATGTTTCAATATTCCAGATTTGGTACATAAATACAATTAATCTTGTTTCCTTTCTGCAAAAACACTTTCGATATGACAGAAACCAAGCAACTCTGAGAAACAGATTCATGGGAGTGTGTGTTCAGGAAAGGAAGACTATTATGCAACTTCAAATTTATAGATACCTTAACAGCAAAACCTGTAGCGCTTATTGTGGTCATTAGGGAAAATTTGCTTTTCAGTTACACAGTGTTTGGCTTCAGTAAGGGATACATGCGTTTGGCAACACGATCTTTTAATTCCAAGTAACAGGAACCTGTCACAGTCACAAAGAAAACGACAAGATAGAAAAATCATGGGAGAATTGGCACCTGGGGGGCTGTGGTGAGGCAGCTTCACCGTGAGTCGCGGTGCTGCAGAGACGATCCCGCATTGCTATTCCCTAAAAATTCCAGACTGCCCCTGTTCAGCGCAAACTCACAGTGCCCACAGCGGCCGTGCGCTGCACGGGCTCCTTCGGTTGCCTTCCTTTGTCTCCAGAGGAGCACGCAAGCAGGGATCGGCGGGGCATTTACCTTCTCCCATCTCCAGCTGTAGCCATCAGGTTCAAAGATGAAAGGAAAACTGCTACTAATTAAATGGGCTTTGAATTAGACACTGCTCGCCCAGAACAACTGCTTCATAATTAATTCCCTATAAATTAATCTTTACAGTCAAAGCTAGCACGCTTTGCCACTTTGGCAGCTGGAAGCTGGAGAGCATCCCGGGCACGATGTGGAAGTCGGTATCTTCCTCTCACCGAGTAGGAAAACTCTGAAGCCGAGCGCTCTCCGGCCGCCTGCGCCGACCGTAACAGGCACAGCCCAATCTGTGCTGTCCCCGTAGCGCCGCGTGCCCTAAGCCGGACGAGCGCTCAGGAAGGGCGCAAGGCAGCCCAAAAAACCACCACCAACAGCCAAACAGAAAACTACTGGCAGCACAACATACTGTTTGAAGATACTCCAGAGCATTTATGCCAAAAGCAATACGACTGATAAAGAATCAGTACTCATTTGAAGCTTCTGATATTTTAATATTCTTAAAAGTCACACTAGGAGATCTCTTTCAAGATCCAGACAATTCTGCTGGAACTGCCCAGTTCTGGAGTGTTTGTTATTTGGTACCGGTTTCCTAATTGCTTCAATTTACAAGGTTTTTTTCCTGAGTAATCTTTCAAAAAAAATACTTTTTTAAAAAACACCTCAGAAATTTTAATTTTCTATTTGCCAGTGCTTCTGCACCTTGCAATCTTATATATGTTGATATTTTAATAATTAACATCAGTCAGCCTGTGCCTTTCCTTACATTGCTGTAATTCAAATTCATAGGATCCTTGCTAAAACTAGTGTTCTTAAACTGCAAGAGAGAAATAAACCCCAAAACCCCTGTTAGAAAAAAGCTGGCCCGCAGCTCTAATTAATTTATTTATTTTTTAATTTGGACTGTAACATTTTTGAAGATTTTGTAAGAACTTCAGCTATAAGGTCTACATGACGGTATTTTTCTAAGCACAATGAAATTTAAAAGGAAGAAAAGTTGCGCAGAAACATGAACAAAGACAAAACTCCACTTAAAGAATAGAGTATTTTTCAGCTAGCTCTAATACTGGTTTCACTATTGTTAACCACTAGTCCTACCTGGCTTATAAGAAAATTTGACACATGTAATCAGTGTTAATACCAGATGAGAAAGAATATCTAAGTAGTCGGTTATTTCATACATATATGTACACACGTATTATTTCTCTATATAAGGAAACGGTGCCTTAGGTTGGCTCAAAAAGTAAAAGATCAGGTTTACTGAAATAAACTATTAAAAGAAAAAAAAAATTGACAGATTTTCCAGAAAAACTAACATGGACTACCAAATTATTTTTTTTTTTTAAAGAAGCCATTTTCTGTAAAAAGGCTTATGATGATTAAATAGTAATGTAAAAGTATGAGATGCATAGTTACTTCTGATCACAATCTCTGAGCTCATGATCAGTTTAATGCCAGCTGCCCCGAAATATTTTCCATAACTTGCAATGAATCATTCCTCCCAACAACTCCCAGATAAAAAACAAGTACAGGCACAAAAATAAATTCTATCCAGAACATTCATTCAGTTTGGGTACAAAAAAGCGCATTTATTAATCACTTTCTCCATAGTAATTCCAAGGTCTACCTCAATTTACATCATTTAACTTTCAAGAGAATTAACATTTTCCCACACTGCCTGGCCATAAAATGGAAGAATCGAATAAAACTGCAGGAATCATACGTTCATCTAGTCGGGGAAATACAGCTCTTCTCCATCGGCAGATTTACAGCAGTCTGAGACAAATGACATCATTTGTTAAATGAAGGCTTTGCAATCTGGGAATTTTTTTATTTCATACCCAGACATCGTAGGAGAGCTGCTGCTCGTGCCTGGTCCACAGGCACTCAGTCGCCTGAGGAACACCAGCCTCTGCACATGCTCCCTGGTCAGGTTCACTCGGGCTCTAATCAATACGTTCCGTGCATCTTGTCTATATCGGAGCTCTTCTTATTACATGCTCAATTGATTCACTGAGCAACAGCAAGCTGTGGAAGGCTGTGCTCCCGTGGATAAAGCAGATGTTGTTCTGACCTCCACCCACTGACTCCCATCGCTCGTTTTCCGTCTGCTTTCGGTAAAGAAAAACATCCCAGCTACACATTTTGCCCTTGAACAATAGGTATTACGTACATTATACAGAAGTGCCTGCTATCTTTCCCCTTGTTTTATTTACAAAAAAAAACCCACAAAAACCCAAACACCCCCACAAACACCCACCATGAAAATCATAGTAAACTACTTACTCCTAAGGGTTTTAGAGAAATATCCTCTGTTTTGAAAAATTTGAAAATTTTGAGAACATGCACACCAAATTCTAGAGGGCAACACTAAAGCAAAACAAAGAGTCAGTTTTCTGAAATTACTGTAAGCTAAAGATTAACACAGAAATGCCACAATATTACAAATGCCATGGAATGATATAGATCTAGGAAAGCTTCTGGTATTCGAATTAATTGTTATCTTTAAAATTAAGGCAGTACAAAAAGTAGAAATAAAATCCATCAAATAATATATGAAAGTTGGAAGAAAAATCCCCTTCTTGGGAGAACAAGGGAATCTGATAAAAAAATAGAAAAAAAATGAAGCTGGAGGTACAAAAAAAATCCTAAATATAGCAGCGATAAAGGAAATGGAGGTATAAAGAGAGAATTGTGATCTGAAAGGATGGGATATTGCTTTTGAGAATATCTGATATAAGGAAGACCGAGTAGAGATATTGATATATCAAATATTTGTTATATTTAGAAGACTATTTAATAGGTTAACCTGGATGCTGGGAAAGCTGAGGGGCAGACATAAAACACTAAGGTCTCCCAATGCACACATAAAAAGTGAAAGAGCTTTTAAGCACACTACTGTGAAACAATAATGCCTATTTCTGCACTATGAGGGTCACCGCTCGTGTCTTTGACTGGCAGAGAAAACAGAGCCGTGAGGAAAAAAAAGGGTTTCTAAGACAACAAGACGCCAAAGAACAAAATATATGTAATTGCTCAGCCCTATTAGTACCACAGGAATTAGTAAAAACCCAACAAAACTGGATAAAGTTTCATTTCATTACCATACAAAATTTGTGGTCTGTTTGCATTGAGACACACTTTCTCCCAGTCAAAATGCTGCCAGTTAAATATTTCTTACCCACAGCACCTTCCGCGCTCCATCTGCCGAGTGAAGCGGAGGAAACAACCCCAGAGATGAAAAGCACTCACCGTTTAATTTTAACAGGACACCTGTGAACTTGAGGACTTCACAAGAAGCTCAGCTGTTATAATTAGTAAAGTGCTTAACACAATTCTTTACCAGGTCAGGGTGAAATTCCTGACAGATTTCTCTGACCATGTTTGAGGAATTTAGAGTATCAGGTGGTTATTGTGCTAAAACCGAAGGGAAGTGTTTGGCGAGTGCCCTTCCTGGGCTGATGACGGTGACCCGGGTACTTCAATGCCATTTATTCAGGATTAAGGCTTAAGCTTGTTTCTAGTGCAGTCAGTGGAGTTGTATCTGTAAATACGCATTTCAGGCCCTGGCTTCTCATTAAAAAATCATTTGATAGAGATAAAATTAGAAAAAAAAAAAATCATCTGGTTTCTTCATCCCTAATACATATTGACAGCATATTCCTTTCTCATGTGTTTTGATCTATCTTCTGTCAGATCCCACTGTGTCTCACCCTTCCAGCTTCTAGAGCACAGAGTACCTAACACAAAGGATCAGAGCACTTTCTCTCGCTGTCTCTGCGAGGGACGAGCGAGCGCCGGTGAAGGTTCCGACCCTCCTTACCTGTGCCCTGGGGGGATGGCAGAAGAGTAGCAGCTACAAACTTCAAAGCTGAGCTCCTGGAGAATTTTCACAGACAGCTTCTAGAATATGTCTGATAGCGAATAAACCAAGGAAAATCTCATGGACAGTCTGACTGGCAGAAAGAAAAATTCTGGGCTTTAAACTGTAAACTCCCTGAGGCGCCATCCACATACGTACATATTTTTAAAGAGGCCGGAGAGGAGGAACGTGTTTCTCCTCCTCCTTCTCCGTATGTTTTGAACTAGAGTACCAACTTCTAAATCTTTCATACAAACCAAAGTCCACATGCATAGGGGTTAGCGAAGACCCGCTGAATCAATTTGGAACTAATGTTCTATCAGGATTTTCATACATACTGTGCTGTTAGAATGTTATTTTAATGTACATTTTAAAGTGAAGCTTTTAATTTTTTTGTGATTAAAGAAAAATTTCTTTTTAAATTAATGCAGTTCACGGTAGCTGTACAGAAGCAGTTTCTTTTGTAACTCTGCCAGGGCTAGACCTAAAAATGTATGGTTATTAGAGTGTTCCCCTTCGGCTGGTAGTCTGAATTTCATCTTTTTCCCCTCCCACACAACGGTCTAGCACTGCAAAGCCAATGGAACAGGAGAGCATCAAGGTGTCTCATCAGAAATTGAAAGAAAGTAAATGGTAAAATATAACTGCCTAAGTCTTTCTCTGACTAACACCATACTTAGATTTTATTTTTTTTCCTGGATGGCAACAGTAGTTTCATCTAGTCCTTAACTATGGCAGTATCAGAAAAAGAAAATGAAAAAAAATGCTACAATTACTTGTCACTCCTGCCATTTCTCCATGCTAGTAAGCAGCTCTGTGATTCATTCAAGTGGGCTGTAGCTTAGATCAGGATGTGAAAAATATTCTTGTCTTAAGCTTAAGAAATTCTTGTGTTTATAGGTAACAAAATCCAGGTTCCATCTCTGGAACACGCATGTTACTCCTTATTAAATTTGAAAGAGAATGTCTATAATTTCATTATGTTCCCTCTGCAGGTGTAGGTGTAGATAATCTTATTCACTTGAGTGGAGGATTGGTGAAAGAAGCACAGAAGACAAATGTATAGCTGAGGATATTGCAAAAGTGATAGGTATTAATTATACTGCCTGATGGGATGTTTGTCACTTTTGTTGCCTCGTTTAATGTTGCTACAACGATATAAATGCATTTTTCCTCTCTACAAAACATTTGGAGCATTGATGTTTGTTAAAGACCAAATGAATTTTGGTTTAATACAACCAGGAGTAGAAAAATGAGTGAAAATCTTCATTCTTGAGATGTTCTTAATCTCTTGCACTTGCATTAAGAAGGAAAAAGAAATCCACCAAACCCCACAACACCACAAAACAGAAAAAAAATAGGTACAAGGGGATGCTAAAACATCTCTTTCTATACTATGCACAGAAAGCCATGTGAAAGTCATGTCTGAGACTACTTTAAAACCACGTTCCCCAAACTTTGCCAGAGCACGCTCTAGAAAGAATACGAGAACTGTTTGTAGTTTGGCAGTATGGCAGATGAAGCAATAAGCCCACGGAGTAGCCCAGGTCTGGATTAGAAGAAAGGAGGGGCTGATTAGAAGATAAATTTCCTAAATAGCCTAGTCTCTGCTTTTGCTTTGCATTTTGACACACCCTCTGTGGTCTAGTTTAAAAGGTTATGATTTACACTTAAGCCATGAGAAGAGAGATGTCCCCTTTATAAAATATTACAAATACATATGCCGTGGACAACTTGCCATCAAGTTACCACAATTATCGTGATCTCTTTAATCTCCTGTGCTTTCCCCTGAGTATTTGCGTGTGTTAGTCATCTTTCACTGCTCACTTACATTATAACCTCTTTGTGACAAACCCTGTTCCTTACAAGCAAAGACAGAGTTCACTGGAAGGAAGACCTGACACCCGGCTGAACTCTCACCACACTATCGCATTTTAAACAATTATGATGATAAGCAAGATGCGATGTGTCTGAAAGAAACTTGATAACATAGTTATACATTCTATTTCTACTCACCTACAGTTTTAAATTAGATACATCACATTTAGTATATTTGATCTAGTCTCTGGATTTGAAATAGCATTAACTGATGTTTCTCCCTTCACTTTATTTTTTTTTTCAAAGGATAAATAGCTTTTTCCAGCTGGGGGGCAGGAAGGGCAAATGTTCCTTTATAGAGCAAAGGGAAAAGGAGCTCCCAGATAATTACTTATTATTCTCTTGTCAAGTGCTATCATTGTCCTGCCTATAAAGTGAGAGGAGAAGCAGCACTGAACTGGTATTTTATGATAAAATAATAATTGATACAGGATGGGCTGTATTCTTGAGCTTTGTTACAAGATCTGGCGATCCAGGGACTCTACTTCAAACATTTAATGGTTTTTGAAAAGAAGTCAGTATATGCTTAATTATCAGGAAATTAGTCATAAACAACAGACTTCTTTTCTATTTAAACTTCTAATTTAAAGGATGCACTAAGCAAAAGAGAGATCATACATAATTTAATGTAATTGAGGAAGGGAATTAAAATATAATTTTCACTCTTCCATCTAATAACACTTCTCTTTCAAGCTCTGGGGATGTTGTTTAAGCCAAAGGTGGTGGTTTCCTTGACAATGCTAGGTAAGAATAGATATCTTTAAAAGAAATGAATAGAATAAGAGGGCATGAATAAGCAGCATTTACTAAATTGAGGGTTAAGGAAATTATAAGAGATCCCTGAAGAAGACTTAACATTGAAGATATAATATTAAAATGAAGAACAAAATGAAGATTAATCTTGATAATGAAGGACTTGAACCCAGAGAAAATGTCATTATCAACATGTTAACATGTGCAGAGTTGGGGTGAGAATTGGGTGGCTTGAGACAGCCAATGATATCTGTAGCTTTTCATCTGCTGCTTATTAGGATGAACGTAAAACGGGTAGTAGAGAGTGGCTGCTTGGGAGAGCACTTTAGTGAAGGTGGCGGTCTGTCCCAATCAAGATGGGGACAGGAGAGTTTAACAGAACAACCAGTGGTTCCCCTGTAGTGCCCTGGGGGATAGGTTTACTTTTGGGTGAAAGTTGTTCTTTATTTTCCAGTTATTAAAAGCCCTGACCACAACTCTGATCTAATATAAACATTACCCCATTACCCTACAATGCACACCAAGCTTGAGAAGACGAAAACTGACAATTTTAAGAACAGCGAAACACCACCGGCTCTAACAAATACCTGACCAAACCAAGTTACAAACAGCTCATTGCACCCACGGGGTGTAATCACGAGGCAGCATGGAATACTGTTCCATTCTAATAAACAGCAACATTAGTCTGTTATCAACTACTACCTTTGAGCTGGAGTTGGAGAATTCATTCATAGAATCACGGAATGGTTTAGGTTGGAAGTGACCTTGAAGACCATCTCGTTCCAATCCCCCTGCCCTGGGCAGGGACACCTCCCACCAGCCCAGGTTGCTCCAAGCCCCGTCCAACCTGGCCTTGAACACCTCCAGGGATGGGGCAGCCACAGCTTCTCTGGGCAACCTGAGCCAGGGGCTCACCACCCTCACAGTCAAGAATTTCTTCCTAATATTTAGTCTAAACCTGCCCTCTTCCAGTTTGAAGCCATTCCCCCTCGTCCTATCACTCCATGCCCCAGTAAAAAGTCCCTCCCCAGCTCTCCTGTAGCCCTTTAGGTACTGGAAAGCTGCTATAAGGTCTCCCCGGAGCCTTCTCTTCTCCAGGCTGAATACCCCCAACTCTCTCAGCCTCTCCTCATAGCAGATGCGCTCCAGCCCTCTGATCATCTTCATGGCCCTCCTCTGGACCTGCTCCAACAGGTCCATGTCCTTCTGATGCTGAGGGCTCCAGAGCTGGACGCAATTTTCAGGTGTGGTCTCACAAGAGCAGAGTAGGGGGGGAGAATCAACTCTATTTTCTGCTGGAAAACAATCAAATAGCTTGTAATGTTTGTGCTGTTTGGGATGAAATTTCTTCACCTCTATTGCAACATTCCTTTAACTAATCATTTGGGTTGAAAAAAAAAATGTCATGGGATTTACACCAGGTTTTTTGGCCTACCAGGTTTATAAACGGGTTGCAATATGTTGCAATTTCAAGACAGACAACAAGACAGGTACCAATAAACATAGACAACTAATGGTTGTAACTTTGGAGTGCGATGCAACATGCACTTTTGGCCACTTGAGCAAAAGCACTGTGATTCTTTTTTACCCTACGGTGTTGAAAAAATATAATGCAGTCTTGCATTTCGGTAATGCTCTCTCTAAAAAGTGCCTCCAGACATGGAGCGGGGATCATTTTTTAGATCAGTAAGAGATATAAAATTAGGACGGTGAGAAAAAAAAAGGACCATTTACAAATTTCCCAAGAAGCCTATAAACTAAGTACATTTTATACTGAAAAGCAGAAGTGGTGAATAAACACATCTTCGGTTTCTACTGGTGCAGTGTCCCTAAATCTCATGATGAGAAAATAGAGAAGGGAGACTATTCCTCTGACGTGCATTCCCGCAGTAAATAGGGCTCCTGGCTTTTGTCTGGTAAGCAGTACGCTTCTCCTGATTTCTGATGTTTCCCTTCATTTCTTTGTTAAAATAAAAATACAGATTTGGAAAGTTTTTTTTCTTTTCCCAAACCTTTTCCTGTCTTATTAATCAATATTAGAATGAGTTCAAATTCACAGAGAATATATGAGATATTTTGTAGTTTCTGGTGCACTGTTCATTACTACCGAGTGAGTGCTCCTGAATTTTATCAGGAAGAAAAACATGCAGAACCCTGATCATTTGTAGAAACATCTGTACAGCCCCTTAAACAGCTTTGCAACTTGGTGATGGGCTCTTCAAAAAAGTAGAATACCGCATTAAGAGACATATTAAAGCAGTGATATGTTTACAATTTTAAGTTGGCCACAATAACACAATTTTATTAAAAATCCTCTTGAAGGGAAAGTTCTGCCACCTTCTGTTGAATAGTACCTGGATTCACGAAGAGGCTGATGTCAAAACTAGGGCTGAGAAAACTCAGTAGGCTTTTCTAGGCTTTTTTTGAAGTCTTCTGCTAGGATGAACGTATCCTTGCTATTGCTTCATGGCATTAGAGCAACGACACACAGAGTGGACTCCTTACAAAAGTGGAGTTCATTGATATCGGTCTCATAGACCCTAGACAATATTTTTTGTTCACATTTATAAAAATATTCCTTAGAACACAGACATATAAATGAATTAATACTGGCGATACCAGAGAAGCATCACAATAAACTGGCATGGCTAAGACAGTGAGGGTGGGAGCTAGGACTCCAAAGCGCCTTTAGAAGTTTGAGATTATTATCATGACTAAGCATTTCTAAAGCTATTGGCAACTCAGGAAAAAATAGGAAAAAGAACCAAGGCTGACTCGACTGATGAAGTTCTACTGCAGATTTTGATTTTTACTAGCCATGAAAATGGACAAAACCTTTCCATTTCAAGAACTGGCCAGAACAAACCCCTAGCATCTCAGATATAGCCTTTTCAAATCATTTTTACCCCAAAAAAAAGCATTCTGTCAGGAGCTTGCCTGCACTGATTATGTCTTAATGGCCTCCACTTACACCCCTGCCCATGGGCACAGGGTCATCAGTCCCTGTCTTGGCCTCATCAGAGGTGTACTGGTCTCAAGCTCAGCCACATCTCGGCGCTCCCCACCGTCGGCCCCCGAGGCAGGCTCGACCTGTGGGCTGCTGTCCCAGCCTGACCCCGTCACCACAAACTGCCTGGTGACCCGCGCTTTTGGTTGGACTCAGCTGACATACCTGACCTGTCCTGGCAGTCCTCTTATCTCCCTCAGCTCCCCGACCCCCGGAGCAGCCGGCTCCCACTGTGCCCTGACACATTAATTAGCATTCAGTTTAAAATATTCTGAAAACTTATGTTCTCATGACCATTAAATTTTGCAAATAACATTTTCTGTGTTTTGATAACATCACTGAAACACAGTGGGGTGACCTGACTAGGCTTTAGACAAGCGAGAAAGGGATTTCCTAATGAAAAGAGGTCAGTCTTACTGTGCTTATGGCCAAGAACATATTTCCTTAACACAAAATAGCAGAGAACTATGAATTTCAGAGTAACATCCTAACAAGATAGACCAATTTTCACATGCACTCCTATATGCTGTTTTTCATGGGCCGCTGACAGGTGCTTCACAACAAGGACTACGAAATAACATCCCAATTATATACTATATTTAACTGTCCTTAGAGAATATCTTCCAACCTGCAATATTATGGGTCAAAAATCTCTGAGTTTATTATCTCAAGCTTTCTAACCATGGTAGTCATTCTGGGTGGGGTCTTCAATGGTCCAAACTGAAACAGCTTGGTTTATTGTTGTTAATGGCAACTTAGGGAACGTATGCAAATCAGAAACAGTTGAGGATCAGAAAGATAAAAAACTTTTAACAATGATGTAACTGCCTTGTAATGATCAAAAGTATTGCTATGGATCAGATTGTGCCTTCACGTTCTAGGTTGAACTCTTTACTGATCTCACCAGGGAGCTCTACTCAAAAAGGTTTGTGAAATATCCTGGCCAACAGCAAATTAAGATGTTTTACCACTTAATTCTATATGGGCATCTTAAAATAAGTCATATTACCCTTCCTAAAAAATTCTAAAGAACTGAATTCTGCCCTTATTTGTCTCTGCTTTTTCTTTTCCTTTTTTTTCTTTTTTTTTTTTTTTTAAATTTTGTATTTCTCTGTTTCTTCACATCTGAGGACAGTAAAGCTTCACTGTGATCCACTGTGACCATCTGGTGTTTTTAGTGACACAAAAGACAGGTGAAAGCAGACTTTTATCTCAAGCAAAGGCAGAGTCTAAATTATTGATACCTGTCTTTTATCAGTGACATGAGAAACCGCAAATAATGTGACAATTCCAAAGCGTAAATCATGAAAACAGTAACATTTTGTGATTAAAATAATTATAAATTGCACTGTAAAGTTTTTCAAATTAATGAACTGCATGAATGCAATTAAATATTTTAAAACTGTGAAGAATCTGCAAATATCCCTGTCCCTAGAGGTTCTTCAAGTGCATGGCTCGTTCTATAGCAGTAGAAGGCAAATCTTGTCATTTCAAATCATGTGTTTTCCATTTTGGCTACAGCATAACACATACAGATAACACATGAACTAGCCATTTTTTTAAAACCACTCAACAGAATATGAGAGTTGCATAATTAATAGGGGTTTTTAAATTCCAATGAAGAGTGGCAAAGGAGAAAAAGGATTAAATATCTGTTTGGAAAAAAACGGACCACATTTTTTCCTCCGGAATATCTGGTTAATGAACAGAACTATTTGAAATCCAAGGATAATTTTAATTCTCTGGAATATATAATTTTCCTTGGTCATTCTTAATAAAAATATATTCAAAATAGGACACCTACAACACTTTTACAGACCAGTATTTTTAAAATTCATTTGGATGTAGAATGCCTATGTTCAAACAACACTTCCCAAATCACAAGAGAGATGCAAACATTAGGCGTTCAATGAGTACCTTGATCAGAGTGGTCTCTAAAGAAAATGTAATTAGTCCATCTCTGGACACATACGGACAAATCTGCCCCAAATTTTCCTGTATCATGCAACCAAAGGTAAACTAGTGGATTATGCCTGAAGAGAAACTGTGATTGACTACAGTGCATAACTGATGATGAGTTCTTTATCTAATTGCCAAGTGATTAAGATTCAGTTCCTTACCCTCTTTCTAGTTTATTTCTTCACTTTCTTGAGACATTTAGTACATGTGTTTTGATGTTTTTATTTCATTTTCTAACATTTTCCTTTAAATAAATGATCAAGTGGGTATTCCAAATACCAACTGACAATATGTTATCAAAGGACTGGATGCATGAAAAGGTTCATAATTTATTCAAATGTCTCTTTCATTTAGACTTGAGGAAGAAGAGATCTGAGCCACATCTGACTTCCATAAAACAAAACCTGGTCATGTTTTCCAAGAGCACTGACAATGCTAATCATCCATTTTCTCGCTATAGCGCAATTTGAATGGTCTAACAGTCAAAACATTTTAAGAGATTGAAGATTTACATCAGCCATAATTATTGAAAAAAGATCTCCTGAAACCCAAATTTACAAAAGTGGTCTTGTATTGTGATAAATAAAGTCTGGGTACTTATTTCCCTTGAATTAGTTCTTTTTTCTTTATGGAGGAACAAAATTCCATAAAACAAACAGACACTTTTCAAGTTATATTCTTTCCTCTCACAGCAAAAACATATGTCTTGTGTTGAAGACCAATCTTTTGTTTAAACTGTCTCCCCCCACTCCCATACTTTTCTTATTTATAAATCTGCCCATCACTTCTTCTGGAAAATTGCTACAATTTATCTTTTATTATTCTTTTGGTTCGTAGAGTTCTTTTCCGTTTTCCTCTCTTAATTACTTCTTGCCTCAAAAACCATAATTCCCTCTTTTTCTGTTCTTCCCAAATCTCTGTTATCTAGATATCAGAGTCAATGGTACAGCATGTGAGACCACTTTCTTGCATTGCTTCCAGCCTCGATTACTCTGTATGACCCATTCAGATGGAATGAGCTCCTACTAAGTTATGTTCTTCCTTCCGCACTGAGAACCGCACTCAGCTTTTCAGAGTGGGGACAGACGTCTGGCTTCTGCTGCCTCATCTCTTTAGAATCCTTTCCCTCTGCCTCTCTGGTCATTTGTTTCCTTTGACTTGAAACCTCTTTTCTCATACAGTAAAAGCAATTAACGTGTATTGAACATTCTGAAAAATATGCTTCATTTTTAACTATTATTTGACATGCAATTGCACGAGCAAAATTTTCACTTAGCTGCTCACTCCACGTTGTTTGCACAGTGAGCGCGATGACACCTGCACACCAATGGGGTAACTGTAAGTTCAGTATCTTAAATGTATTACGGCCATAATATTTTTTGTCTTCTACAGCATATACTGCAAGTTTTACTGGTATTGACAAGTTGTAAAGTGTAAAATGTACAAAAAAATACATCCAGAAGTTTGCAACCTTGCCCACCTGCTGCTGCCAGCATCTTTAATTTGCTCCCCCCCCCTCCCAAAATCAAGGTATTTGTTACCCTTCCTAAAGTATAGAATCTCTTCCTAAAGATAAAGAAATTAGGCTACTATGTAAAAACATCTTGGTGGGGTTTTTTTAACCGTAATTGATGAACTTCTAGTTGTTAAGAAGATCTTGGAAGTGTAAAGCGATATATCTAAAGTTTCAGATACCAGATGGAAAACTGAAACATTTTAAAAAAATACTAAATTTTGAAAATCCAGTGTTTTAGTTCTGAACAAGAGGCTTATAATACTGCACAATCTCAACTCTTAGCCATAGGAATAAATTCAAAACCAAAAAATTCCTCTCTCCAAAACAATCACTGATAAGGCATCGTTCAGCTTATAAGAACGAGTGGATTTTCAGGCTATGTAGAATGTTGCTAGCAACCAGAAATACAGAAAATGTTACCCAGATCTTCCTCTTTAAATTGGGTGTTTTGAGCCCCCCTCCTGAATGCAGCTGCCACCGCATTGCAGAGGAAGAGGCAGTTCCTCAAGCAGCAATAGTTGGTGGGTTATGGTTTTCATTTTGTTTGTTTAGGTTTTAATTTTAAATATTCCTTCAATCCATCCAAAACCCAAATGACAACCCCTATGGCTGAACCATCAGTTTATAGATCTTTTTATTCTGTAGCATTTTGCCTACATCATCATGACTAATTTGTTTTAAAATCATACCCTTTGGTATTTCAGATATTCTGTTAGAGCAGGTAGGTTTTAGTATTTTCCTGCACTGTATTATTTGCCTTTCCTTTCAGAAATATGCAAAACATAGCTGAGATAATTGCTGTATTTTCTCAGCAGTGATGATAATATACGATGGACGATATTTGGGCTTGTGGAATGGGAGGAAAGGGGAGCACTGCAAAACATTCCTTATGCTGAAAAAGTCTGTAGAGCTCAACTCAAAGGGATAAGGAAATATTCCTCAAATTGTAAGTGAAAAGAATTTGTCATTTAAGTGTGTGACAAAAGAGCAAGTCATTATGGGTTACTCTTGTTTAGATAAATCATAGGAAACAACTTTTCACACTGACCTGTCAGCCATCAATAACTACTACACTAGATGTTATTTAGTCAGGTAATTTTGAGCTCTGAGCAATGTCTCCAGCAACACAAACATGACTATCCAGTTCTTCAACAAATATCTGCAGTTTTCAGCAGCAGACAATTATCGATTTATCTCTCTTTTTCCTTACAAAAAAATCAATGCAAATGTGCAGTTAAGACTCTCAGCACACTGGAAATAGTGAGCAAAGGCAATGACTTTCACTTTATCAGCCATTCCATCAGGGAAACCTTCACAAGTGTTGGATAAAACTTTGCTGCTCTATACCTGTTTACAGCAGTGCTCAATACATGGAAAATCCACCTTATGCAGTATAACAAACCTCCCTTCTTTGCTCTGTTTAGGAAAAAGGCTGGGATCTGCTGATGGTGTGAAGTTCATATCAGTTTTACTCATCATCATGAAAGGTTTTAAGTTGATGATGTTTAATGAGATCTACATCATTCAGATAGCTTTCAAGCTGTGACTCAGCAAGACTTCACCAATTCAGCCTTTATAAACATACCTTTACCTTCCTTTCTGTGACTACTTCATGACACATAAATTAATGTTTCATTGAGCTAATTGGATCCTTGCAGCTATTAATTTTTTGCAGATATACTATTTTGAAAATAAACCATGAAATTTCATCTTTGAATAGGAAAGCAAATGTTCATTCTAGTTATCTGCTCATGGTAATGTGAAACTACATGTCTACCATGTCATGGAAGTTACAAGGTTTTTGCTTTCTCGTACCCCAATCTAGATAGTCTTGGTTGGTTAAGTAAAGTTTTGTTAATTAGTATAAACAGGCAAACCCATGCAAATGATTTACTGGGCCCAGAAAATGACCACAAGTAAATATAAGCACTTTGCTGCCAAACCTTGCACTTTCCTACACAGCCATCACACACAATGGCACAATTCACACAACTTCATGTTTCGTCTTTTTTCCCCACAGTTTTGTAAGACACTTGTAGCCAATATCTTTTAGGATATGTCTTCAAGGTGTATTCTGCAGACCAAGTACCCGCCTCTGTGCATGCCCCAAGCTGCCTGGACAGGAGGCAGCTCTGAGCCAGAAGCTGTGGAAGTCATTTTAGCACAGTACTCAGCTCAACCTATACTCACATCTCAGTGGATCATTAGGTTCAGCAACCAGCTACTTGC
The DNA here is from genome assembly GCA_008711295.1 of Anarhynchus alexandrinus. NCBI lineage: Eukaryota > Metazoa > Chordata > Aves > Charadriiformes > Charadriidae > Anarhynchus > Anarhynchus alexandrinus. The sequence goes on along the minus strand of VUYV01000178.1, from coordinate 1,141,337 downwards.
ACATGCCCAAATTCTGATATGTAGCTGGCTGACTTCAAACAATACTCAGATCAAGTCAATGAAGGCAGAGCTCTGTTCTGTTTCCAAAGTAAAATCCCACCTTGGGATATAGAGGAATTTAAAAAGGAAGTCTTTAATTTTAAGATGATATTCCTTCTTTGATATGATATGCTCCCCTGCAGAACAGTCTGCAACACTACTTGTTCATTCTTAATATGAGCCGACTATGACTTCTCCTGCAGGACAAGCCATCTCTGTTCAGCTCTGGACAACGTTCTAACACAACAAAACCATACAAATCTCCTAGCTGGTTTTATAGTTTGTTGGTACTTTGAGAGCTGGGAAGAGATTTTGGATCTGCCTGAAACAAAAGAAACCCATGTAGTCAACTGTCAGAAAAAAGCAGGTTGACAGCTCTAACAGACAGATGGAAGTCTTTACAGGGAGTCATCTGAAATAAAATTTACACCCATCATCTTCACTCCCTTTGTTTTGTAACATAGACAGAACCACCCAACTCACTGAGGCATGTGGTACAGATGAAACGCATCCTTTACTGTACAGCATCTCCCTATATTCAGAGATCAAAATGAACATAATAACCAGACTTTTAAAACAGGCAAAGAACGTACTTGACTGGACTCTAACATCTGCTAGTGCTCAATCCACCAGTTTCAGTATTTTACTAAACAGTATTTAAATCAAGATTGTATGACCAGCCATAACTCAGTAGTCAGTGAAGATTTTGTAGGGTTTTCTCTTTTGACCTGTCATGCGAGATGTTGGGCTGGGTGACTGTAATAAACACTTACGTATGTCAGTCTTGAGCTTTGGAATTCTGCCTTTCTGAAAACGGCATTTTAATAGCAAACATTTTTCAAACTCTCCAGAATACTCACATTGAGCCCTGAATTTTCATAACTTTGTGATCAGTTTGGCATATACTGTTCTCCAGACAAAATTACTAGGGATCCTAACCATCAAGAGAAAAGCAAACAAATTTTCTGTAAAGTCAGCTAATTGAATCCGACATCTTTTTTTTTACAATTGGGACTTTAGAGTAATGCTGTGTCCATTTCAACAAACTAAAAACAGTTCAAGGTGTTCCAATGCTTGAAAACAGAGCTACCATTCAAGAAAAGGAATAGAAAATTGTGTATTTCAGGGGTGTCTCAGCTCTCCGCATCTCCACAGGAGTAAAGAAAAGAAGTTAGCAAAACCTTTTTCTTGTCCTGCAAAATTTCTGCTGAAGAGCTGTGCATAAAAATGGTAGGGCTCTAACCTTCTTCTGAAAAGAGCGCTCAGCATGATGCACTGCAGCATGAGAGCATTAAAAATACCGCTATTCTGAAATCCTTCGTATGCTATACTGAAATACTTCAGATATTATGCACAACAGTATAGCTTAGGAGCCCAAATGTTTGCTGAATAAGCAAAAGTATAATATTCAATACTCAAGAGATACCATTGAATAAATAACAACTTCACATAGAATTTTGAATTCACTTTAGTCACTGTAAAATCTGAGAAGAAACACTCACTTCCACAAATTGGGAATTTGGTTCTTTTTGACATAACAATGCTTAATGGCATGCTTCCCCCCTCCCCTGTCCATAAAAATCTACTAGTTTTATGAAAGCAATAGACTGTTTCTGAGCTAAAATTGGCTGACCTAATAATTTTCTAAGCAGAGTGTTTCAGAACCATAATAGAAATGGCCATTTCACTATGTTTCTGAAAAGAGCAAACCTGATGCACAGAAAACCCATGACACAGAAATATAAAGTCCATAATTAGACAGTGTTCTGTTACACTCCATTGCAAAGTATGCTCCTTGGCATAATTTGCAGATTTTCACACTCCCATTCTGTGCTCTCACCAATTCTTTAGAAATGTTTCAGACAAGCCTTCAGCTGTCCAAAGCCTTTGTACATCGAACCTTTCTCCTACAGAGCATTTAAAACATACAATGAAATTATCTAGTGAAAGACTTAGGGTTTCTTATCCTATTTTTATTGGACAGATGACTGTGTCCCTAAAGTTTGGGTCATATTGATCCAAAAAAGCTGTTCATACGTGAAGGCAGTAAACTAATATTTGTGGCTCACGCATGCAACAGTGCTACAAACAGGCAAAAAGAAAGGTGGGGGTTTAGGTTTCTGTTTTGAATGGCTACACTAAGTATGCAGGGGTTTTTTACTATATCAGTTGGAGCAATGACTATCACTATATTTATTTTTTTTTCCAGTCTCTTTAAAATGTAATGCATTTCAGAATAGCAAAATTCATGGACAACATACCCAATTATCGAGCCTTTAAGATATAAATACACACACACACATATATATACTGGTGATTATAAATGTGATTTCACTGTTATCACAATCAAATGAAAAACACATTCCTAGTGCAGGATGATATAACGTCTGCTTTCTTTGCAGAAACTGTAACCTTAAAGGTACTAACAAAAAACCTGTCAAATCTTTCAACTGCTGTTGATGACATTAATTATCTTTGACGGCAATTTAGCTTTTGTATGTTCTAAATAATGCAAAACACTAACAGAATGCTTTATCAGCAGGGAAATTGCTTTGGGGTTTTTTTTGCCTTTGAGCTGCTCATGGCTTGGACAGGTGTACTCTTCGCTGGGTAAAGCACTGGTTGGATGGCCGGGCGCAGAGTGGTGGTGAACGGAGCTAAACCCAGCTGGCAGCTGCTCACAAGGGGTGTTCCCCAGGGCTCGGTGCTGGGGCCAGTTCTGTTTAATAGTTCTATCAATGATCTAGACGAGGGGATCCAGTGCACCCTTAGTAAGTTCGCAGATGACGCCAAGTTGGATGAGACTGTTGATCTTCTGGAGAGTAGGAGGGCTCTACAGAGGGATCTGGACAGGCTGGATTGATGGGCCGAGGCCAACGATATGAGGTTCAACAAGGCCAAGTGCTGGGTCCTGCACTTGGGTCACACCAACCCCATGCAGCGCTACAGGCATGGGGAAGAATGGCTGGAAAGCTGCCCAGCAGAAAAGGACCTGGGGGTGTTGGTCAACAGCCGGCTGGATATGAGCCAGCAGTGTGGCCAAGAAAGCCAATGGCATCCTGGCCTGTATCAGAAATAGAGCGGCGAGCAGGACTAGGGAAGTGATTGTCCCCCTGTGCACAGCACTGGTGAGGCCCCACCTCGAATACTGTGTTCAGTTTTGGGCACCTCACTACAAGAAAGACATTGAGGTGCTGGAGCATGTCCAGAGAAGGGCAACAAAGCTAGAGAAGGTTCTGGAGCACAAGTCTTAGGAGGAGCAGCTGAGAGAACTGGGGTTGTTTAGCCTGGCAAAAAGGAGGCTGAGGGGAGACCTTATCATTCTACATCTACTTGAAAGGAGGTTGTAGCAAGGTGGGTGTCCACCTCTTCTCCCAATTTACAACTGATAGGACAAGAGGAAATGGCCTCAAGTTGTGCCAGGGGAGGTTCAGACTGGATATTAGGAAAACTTTCTTCACTGGAAGGGTTATCAAGTATTAGAACAGGCTGCCCAGGGAAGTGGTTGAGTTACCATCCCTGGAGGTATTTAAAACATGTGTAGCTGTGGTGCTGAGGGACATGGTTGAGTGGTGGACTTGGCAGTGTTAGGTTTATGGTTGAACTCAATGATCTTAAAGGTCTTTTCCAACCTAAACAATTCTATGATCTCTGTACCTTAGAAGTATCTCTTTTCATTTCAGTGCTGAAAGCCATCCAGTATTGTTTCAGTGAAAAATTAATATCCTCTATGATGCAACAATCCTCTAAGGGAGCAGGGAAGAATGCACACATATGCTGAAAGCCACTATATACTTATCCTCACCAAAGATTGCAACGCATGAGGGACTGGCACCTTTTCATTATCATTGTACCATCGTATTAAACAGAGATTATTGGCCAGAGACAGTTTTCATATAAAATATTCAACTTTTAGGATCTGAAGGCTTTACCACAATTTTTACAAGTCACACTTTTGAAATGTGGCCTTCCTCTGGACCTGCTCCAACAGGTCCATGTCCTTCTGATATTGGGGGCCCCAGAGCTGAACACAGTGCTCCAGGTTGGGTCTCACCAGAGCAGAGTAGAGGGGCAGAATCCCCTCGCTCGCCCTGCTGGCCACACTTCTTGTGATGCTGCCCAGGATGCGGTTGAGCTTCTGGGCAGCGAGCACACATCGGTGGCTCATGTTGAGTTTCTCATCAGCCAACACCCTCAAGTACCCTCAGGGCTGCTCTCAATCCATTCCCAGCCCAGCCTGGATTTGTGCTTGGGATTGCCCCAGCCCACATGCAGGACCTTGCACTTGGCCTCGTCAACCTTCATGAGGTTTGCACAGGCCCACCTCTCCAGCCTATCCAAGTCCCTCTGGATGGCATCCCTCCCCTCCAGCTCCACACAACTTGGGGTCATCGGCAAACTTGCTGAGGGTGCATTCATTTTTATGTTCTTTTAATTCTGACCACTTACTCAGACCTAATAAAATGCAGTTAACAGTAGAAGGTGACATTCTTCAAACCAGTGTCACAGAATCACACTCATCTTTTTATTTTCTTTTATAAGCTACAGAAAGGAGCTATTTTATTGAGTTGTTTTTTAAACAGTCTTCGTTGTATGAATACCGCTGTGCTAGCTACAATCTCATCAGCTTGAGAGCTGTTCTTCAGACACTTCAAATGTTTGTAGTGTAAACCATCTCTTCCCACATCTACCTGCCAGATGACTCAAAGCCTGAACATACTGTGAGAAGTCTGGCTAACCTGAGTATTACAAGTAACATTTGTAGTTATGCCTGAATGCTTATATGGGAAGACTGAGTTCCAGGGTGTCAAAGTGTATAGAGAGTACTATCAGATGTACTTCCTTGTTGCATCACTGCATAAAAAGGTGTCCGCGAAAATATTTGGTTATTGGAAGGTTCTGAAAGCTCTGACTGACTTGTGGTCAAGTGTATCATGGCAAACCAGATCTTCAGATATATACCACTTTTCTACACTACGTTACTTTGCCTATTTCAATATGATTAGTTTTCAAGAGATTATTTCACACATATTTGCAATATAGATTGTTAGAAAAATCTGATGAGTATTCAGAGATCTGTTAAAATTAATTTTAAAAAATCGTAATGCAAATGATCATTAGCAGTTTTCAATCGCATCAAAATACACCATAGACACTGTTCAGACTTCTCTTTCCAAATCTGCTAAAGGATTTATTTGAAAAATTTTAAAATAAGATGTTCTACTTTTGGCCATTGTTAACACTTACACTGAATTCAAATTCATTCATGTAAATGCAACGTATTTTCAGAATAAGATAATGTAACTTCTATTTTGGAGTTTTAAAACTTTTTTAAATGACAGGAATACACCAGTAACAGTTTGCTAGAGCTCCATAAGGAAGGACAGAGCTAGCATAAGCAAACCAAGAAATATCCTCTTTATGCGGTACTCTCCTAGACAAGGACACAGATATTACATGTTCCTGTGCTCCAGGCAATCACCTTTTCTGTCAATATGGCATATCCAACAAGAGGAACAAAGATACAGAATCCTGCTGACACTTGAATGGTTGGTGGCGTCCTTCAACCAAAGGCAGGTACCAATCCAGCCTGTTTATTGACATCCACAGAATCACAAAGAATCAAAATATTCAACTACAGCAATCAGAAGTCCTCTTTTAACATGTGTTATTTGCAGCAAGAGCAATATGATACAGCCATATTTCATAGGATTAAATCTCCACTCTGGAATGTCTCATGAATCAATAAAACCTAACAAAACCTAAATTAAGGGGGCAATACTACTAAAAATTATGTTTACAATGAAAAAAAACAAATGTAAACAAAAGATTGATATTAAACAAAAAACCCCAAAAGATCGAGAGCAGCCCTGAGGAGAGGGGCTTTGGGGCATTGGCTGATGAGAAACTCAACATGAGCCAGCAATGCCCGCTCACAGCCCAGAAAACCAACCGTATCCTGGGCTGCATCAGAAGAAGTGTGGTCCACAGGGCAAGGGATGGGATTCTGCCTCTCTGCTCCGCTCTCGTGAGACCCCACCTGGAATATTGCATCCAGCTTTGGAACCCCCAACATCAGAAGGACATGGACCTGTTGGAGCAGGTCCAGAGGAGGGCCACGAAGGTGATCAGAGGGCTGGAACACCTCTGCTATGGGGACAGACTGAGAAAATTGCTCCGAGGAGACCTTACTGGGGCCTAGGAGAAAGCTGGGGAGGGACTCTTGATCAGAGAGTGTAGTGATAGGATGCAGGATAACGGTTTCAAACTGAAAGAGATTTAGAAAGATTTCGATTGGATATCAGGAAGAACTTTTTCTCTCTGAGGGTGGTGAGCCCCTGGCACAGGTTGCCCAGAGAAGCTGTGGCTGCCCCATCCCTGGAGGTGTTCAAGGCCAGGTTGGACGGGGCTTGGAGCAACCTGGGCTGGTGGGAAGTGTCCCTGCCCAGGGCAGGGGGTGGAACAAGGTGATCTTTAAGATGCCCTCCAACCCAAACCATTCTGTGATTCTACAAAAACTAATTACCCTAGTGCAATATTCCATGTAGCTATAATTCTACAGTCTGTTAGTATTGTACAATAAATGTACAGTTGATGAACATAAATAGATTTCATAGCCTATTTTGATTACCAAATTTATTTACTTATTTAAATTGCTGGTTTAAAAAAATGCAAACAAATCCACAAACATGCAACTCAATTCACATATTACTAAAACTACATTTGTTATCTACAGTTTGGGAATTTCTTAATTGTTAGACAATCACTTCTGCAGCTTAAGATGCTGCCAATGCTACTGGAAACTAATGCGATTTTTTCCCCCAGAAAATAAACAGCTATGAGTTTTAAATGTACACATGTCCCTCCACAAATTGAAATCTTTCTACCAAGAAATCCTAAAGTACCTAAAACATTAATTTCTTCCCTCCTCCCCCCCTCCCCGAGTTTATCTGCCATCCACTGGGGGTTTTGTTTTGATTTTGGTTTTGGCTTTTATTTACTTCTGGAAAAAAGGAACCTTAACTTCACCTGCACTGATGCACATGGGTTACAGCTTATCCTCTTCATAACACAATATGCAATTCAAATTCAGCTTTTTGCAATGCATCGGTCACTCTACTGTATGAACAGTAGTAGCTAAGTGGTTATTATTTAGGGCCACATTAGCTTCACAACTGTTCTGCCGTTAATCAGCTTCCTTCTCCTTTACTTAGTATTTCCCCACATCCTACTGCTCTGAACTGAGGTCTGAAAATAGCTGCCTTTTATGCAGCGAATCATGGGGGTCCAGCCCTTATTTCAGTATGTATAGATCTAAAAGACCAGACTTTTTCCCCCTCTATATACTGTACTGATCCAGCTATACAGAACTCTTAAAATAGTATTAAGTTGCATGTAAAACAGCAATACAGACTTTATTATATTCAGAATAAGATAAAAAAACTTAATGTAAATCTAAATTAATCTTTCAATTTTAACACAAAATAAAATACAGATTGTGGGTATTTGTTCAGCAAATGGCACTTCTGAGAATTCCTTGTGCCCTGATTTTTTTTATTAGAGCGCAGCCAAGCAGTGTGCTTTATATTCTCCGCAATAACTTCAGTCCTTTGGTTTCTCTAGGGAGACAACCTGACCCATGAATCTACATATATAACCTGGCTAATGTCCACGCTGGCCAGGGCTAAGCATCTTGTGGACAGTTTGGCCACAGCCACATCACACAGGATTTGGCCAGGTTCTCTCGCAATCCCAGGTCCTGCCCCTGGGACCCTGAGACACAGTGTTTTTGGGGGGGTCAGTTCAGAACACTTGCAGATTACCAGTTTGAGAGGCTTCTTATCGACTGCGCCCTGCCTGGGTTCAGCTGAGAGTGAGTTAGTTGATCGGAACGTCTAGAAATAAAGTCGCTGTAGACTAGGGCCTAGGAGCAAAATAAGAGTCACATTTACAGCCTAGATACATTTACTTAGTAGACTTTTGAAAATCCCAAGGAGCAGACAATCAAAGAAAACAGGAGCAGTTTGGGATCCTGATACTGAAGAAAAGTGTGCAAAGAGCAGCGCCACTCCATGTCCTTCCTGGATCCCCAAATTTGACACTGATTATTTAAAAAGCAGACAAAGGAAGCCTTTGAAAATATAAAAATCCTCTAAGATGACCTGAACAAGGGTCTCGGCTCCCAAAAGTACATCTGATTTTTCTAACTATATCAGATGTTCCAATAAAAGATATTTCCTCCTGTCCTGTCAATGACCTTTAGACCGTAACATCTGAAGCAAAATACCACGGCAATGGTTCAGTTCATCATAGTACGCCACTACTCAATCTCCAATTTCTCTACTTAGGTGAAAAGAGGGGGGTTGGGGAGTGCTGTTCATTTTAGCCTTCACTTTAACCTTTTTAACTGTTATGAGAAAACAGTTCTCTTTCAATGTTTGTCCTGCTGTTGTGTATTGTGTTAGTCCAGGAAAGTAACTCTATACAACACTCTCAAGGATTATGTGTGTTCCCAGACTAGAGGTTTGCCCGCAGCAAGCACTTTAGGGAAGTGATGTTGAAAAGCAAAACCGGGAAGACTTGAAGGTATGAAAAAAATACAGTCCTTGAAGAACAGGTAAGTCACAGGCTGAGGTTCACAGGAATTTTAAACATAATAAGGTAAAAATACAGAATTAAAAGGATTGAGGCTTAAAGATATTTTTCCAGTACATAAGGAACAAGATTCTGACAAAGGAGAGAATAACGCTTCTGAAAGACAGCAAGAGATATCTACTGCTGAAAGAAATACACGTTCTAAAATTAATTTTAAGAAAGCAAGGTGTGCGATAGATACAGAGCAACTGCATTTAGTTAAGTTTAGATTATGTGAACACCTCACTTAAGAGTTCCGAGCCCTTTAATCCTTTTCAACGCCCAGTCTATAATACCTCCAAGATCCCTTGCTAGTACTGGGACCCAGCAACATCCCAAAGGAAGTCAGATGACTCATTTTCAAAGAGTGTAACACTGCCATGGTCGTCAGCATCCAAATACAAGCAGTATTAATAAACCCCATAGTCAGAAAACAAGCAGAGCCTGAAAAAACATGATGTGTTTTAAAAACTGTGGAAGTTAAATTTTTTTTGTTTGTTTGTTCTTTTATCTTTCTTCTTCACGTGTTTTTAAGGGTTTGTTTGTTTTTAACTTCAGGGTATACTTGGGTTTGTGCTTCATGCTTTTCTCTGCAGCTATGACAGCCAGATATTTACCTGGAAAGGAAGCTCTGATTCATAATCATTTAAAGACTCCCGAAGGTAAACCTTTAGGAATATCACCAATTACTGCAAGAGAAGAGCTAGGTGCCTATAGTAGTACACGTGTATTTCTACACTTGCTAGCTCATGCAACAGATCTCTTACACCAAAATACTTAGTTTTCTTTTCCCCTGTTTGAGAAATGCTGTTTGCTTTGTGGTACAGCAGTTGCTACACAGGTAGGTCAGAACAGATATTGTAAAATGCATGTAAAATTTTAAAGATGCACTTCATTTGCGTTCCTGTGTTCATTTCCTAGAAAAACTCTAGTGAACAGATATAGGAGGAATATTTTTGGATACGTAAGAAAATGTTTGAACTGTAAATATGGAGATGCTTTTTCTGTGAAAGTTTCATGTAGTTATCCTATTTCTAATTGGAATAAAAATACAATATGCGACATAAATGATCAATCTAGTCAAATATTTCCAACTCACTTTCAAAAATGCATTATAAACCAATAATTGTTCATACTGAAATGTATGAAAAATACTGCAAGCCATTTTTGTGAACAGAAATGGAATGCATAAAGACAGTTACTTGTCAGGAATTACTTTTCCACAGATACTAGCATGTATTTAAAAATCCCATACCTGCTGTGCAGCAGCTGGAGAGTGAAAGGAGAAAGAGGTTAAAGATGGCCTTNAAATGCTTGAAGAAAAATACAGAGATATTTTCCTCGGGGTGTAAAAATTCAGCTGAAAAGGGTTTTCTGAGATTGGAGGGGGACATTTATAATCTTCAGCAGAAACTCAGGATAAATGTGAAATGAATTGTGGTAGAAGAATAAAATGTTGTCATACAACCAACCTAGGGAAAAAAGGTTTCAGATACAGGCAAATCTCATCAGTGGTAAAACAGACATAGTATAAAGCATACAAATACCTGTAGGCTTGTGTATGGTGGTGTATTGCTTGAGTTTGCATTTTCTGTTTGAAAACTTGGAAGAAAGGAAGTTAACAGCAGGTCTAACACCCTCCCTTGTACTGACTGATTTTTTTTCTGCAGCCCTTTCAAAGCAATAAAATATTTAAAAGCAAATTGAAGAAACCATATATTTCTATGAGACCTTGATATTACAATATTGCAGTTTCACAGAGACAATTTTTGACTCTTGTCTGTTAAAGACAGCCATTACTGACTACAGAAGTTTGGTAACTGAGCTGAGCACTCTATTCAGTTTATTTGCAGAACGCCACAGTTCTGACAAATCTACTGCAGCAGTTTGGTACCAGTGCCACTGACCACACTTCCAAAAAAGCACTCGGGATTTCTTCAGCTTATTCTCAACAAATCGAGTTTGGATGATCAGCAGCACTGTGGCTATAGGATGACTGTTTAAAATGCAGTATTGCAATGTTTTTTAAAGGAACTCAGCTTTGTAAAGAGAAGCATATGAAGTTATTAAAGATGTGTTTAAACATTCTGAAGGTAGGAGACAGGTTAAGTAAGTGCCTTAGACAAATCTAAGCACAAAGGACCATGAACTTTAGGTGAGCAAGATCTGGTCATGTAAATAAATTTCCTTCAACTAGTATTTTGTTAAACTTGCCATGACTGTCTATATGGACAAACAATTACTAAAGGCAACAGCAAGAGTAAGAACTTGTAAATAAGACTGAGAAATAATACAAGTCAGGTATCAATGACAGCAGTTATCCTTAAATAAAAATGGATTGTACACTGGTTAAGAAAAGACATAATTTGTCTCCTTAACAGTACTCACAGTTACCTCATTAAGGTTAACAATCGAGTTTTATACTCCTCTCACAACCTCCTTTTTTTTTCCTTCTTTAATGAAGAGGCGGCAGAATATCAAAACACCTATTTTTTTCTCCCACTGTATTCAAGAACCAAAAATTATGAGTTATTCCTCTTCTCCCAAAGAGCATAGTTCAAATTTGACACAAAGCTTCTGATTCCTTTGGTGTTGGAGGATTAAACTCATCTAAAATCTTCAAGAAGCTCTGAAATCTCAGAACTACACATTCAGTCCATGACAGCACTAAAAGATTAAAATTCAAATTTGAGAAGACCTAGGATACAAAGTGTGCACATTTAACATGGGCATTATTTAAAAGCCTGTTTGGAGCCAACTGATGATTTTGCAGTTGATTTGATGAATTTTGGAGTAGGACACACGAACATATTATAGAATAAAAATTTTATACAGTTAGTTACACCTGTCAGTAAAGTGAGACCTTCTAACAATTCATGTGGCTCAAAAAAAATCAGCCCTATTATAGGAAGAAATCTTAAAATAATCCAAATATAGACAATCTTGTACAAAGGAAGACTGTTGTAGCCTCTGTAAGATGCTATCTATTAGAAAAATGTTAATATTAAGCTTCTGATGTAGGTGTTATCCTGATTTTTATGCTAATTGAACAGAAAATTTTTGCTGATAAGATTAGGTTAATTATAGTTAATTGGGTCCATTAAACCGACTATAAACATGTTAACAATTTTTAGACCTCAGTTATCAGATCTTTCTTCATCTCAGAGTTCCTTAGTTTTGCTCCATTGCCTCACCTCCGATCGTGCAATCCTTGTCAAAGATAGACACTCCTCTGCCAATACCTCTTTCAAAGTTTCATCCAGTAGGCATTGCTTCTCCAGTGAAGTGAAAACAAAATGATCTGGGGATCCCTTGACATGAAGCATATGAACATAGCTGAGCGAAGGAGGACTGCACTAAGCTTAACTAAAATTGTATGTTTCTTACATTACTCAGTCTGAACATCCTACTTCAATCTTGATAATATACCAGCATTCTAAGTCTTGATATTTAATGTAATCATATGTAATCACTATGACTGACAACCATAATTGTCGGCCTTAACTTAGTCTCCTTCCACAGCCAGTAAAATCACTTTAGAACAATCTTTCCTCTTGCCTTTCAACTGGCTTTGTTTACTTCCATCAGAACTTGAATATGCTTGATCTTGAATTTTCTCATTATCTTACAGAAAATTTATCCTAGAAGGTCTTTTAAGACTCTTGAATGACAACAGCAGGAGAATCACGGATGCTAAAGAAACACTTGTACCATGCACATCTTTTCCTTTGTAAAAACTCCAAAATCTCCAGAAGCACCTGAATCATAAAAACAGGCTATCAGCAGCTACACATAAACACAGTTCTCACGATTTTAACTGTTATGCCTGTTCACACTTTAAATGAAGATTAAAAACATCAAAAGAAAGTACATCTTATCTCCAGTCAGCCTAAAAATAGTACAACTTTTCTTTAGGCCAATATTTTCTCTTAATTTTTTAGAGGAGAAAGCTTACAGTCCTGAACTCCTAAGTAATGCGTAAACATTTTAAAGTGAATGAGAACTTAAGAAGGAGACTGAGAAAGTCTCAGATCTCTCTTGGTCTCAGATCAAATTACAATTCTAAAAAAATGTAACCAAGCTATTGGGACTCAAGATGCACCAAAGTTTAACATTACTAAAGAGCAGTGAATTACGATAGCGAGAAATTAGTTTTTATGTTGTACATATCATCCTTTCTAGTTGTCCTGTTATGTAGGAGCTACGTCTTACAACTTTCAAATGTTATGAAGTTTCTGTGTATTTATATTTTGGCTTTCATTTCATAGCCGCAGCACCACCACGAAGTGGTGCTCAGGTGTACAGAGTCCAGCCAGCAGTTGTCCAGGAATGTTTTAAACACTCCCTTTGGTACAAAATTGTCCCTATCTGTAAGTCAATTAGGAATTAAAGCATTGTGGTCCATTAAAAGGGAAAATTTCTTTTGAAAAACTTAATTTTTGTCAGGACTTCAGCAGAAGTATGTGACCTTATATCACATAAGAATTAGGTTCCTGAAAACGACATGCCTTATATCAAAAAAGTCAGTTTTGATTATTTGCATGTTATTTTTGATGCCCCCGCCATTAAGGTAATTTCTTTAAAGCTCTGACCTCAATGAGACTCTTCAGTGGAGGTCTAAATGACAGAAGTACAATTTTGGCATGCATTTTTTTGCCTGATGCGACATGATATACCTCCATTCTTTTACAAAGGACCATGTTATTTCAGAGCTTGAGAAATGGATACCATGTGGATATTGTGTCTGAGAAGCAATAAGTATATACAGATATGAAAGGAAACAACCTTGGAAGAAAGACTCAGAAGTAAAAATTTAAATCTGTCTGAATCAATGCTTTTCCAAAGACAACTTGCATGTTTATGTTAAATAGATATTGCAAGTGATAATAAAGTAAAATTGCTCCTAAATGTTCCGCTGTATTCTATTTCTTATTGAAAGCTCATAAATATAAATTCCTCAAAATATAGTATGTATAAGGTATATGATTTAGTTTCAGACTATGTTTATATTACATTTCTAGCTCATAATTTGATTTTTCCAGCAGCTTTCCTCAAATTTGTGTGACCTTACAGTGAACACAGAAGAAATGTTCTAATTTAAAATGCTCTAAATGAGCTTCGACTTTACACTCATGGCCATATTGGATATGAGCATTCCTTAACTCCCGATAGTCTGTTATCTGTAAAAAAAGATATGAGACCATTGCAGTATAATCTTTTTCTGAACTATTAGTCTCAAAGAATGTGTCATTTTTGCCAGCTACTCAGCAGCAAAAGGCACATGGGAATAACTGCTTTTTCTAATCATTCAACCATTAAAAATTAGAAGAAAAGTTGGTTCTCTTTAAATTATGAAGATGCAATAGTAGATCTTCATTGAATATCTGAATATTGATATTTATTCCTCCGATTGCTCTCTTCCAAGGGTGAAGTTTGCCTGTAACTCTATCTCCTATAATGAATAATGTACTTAGAAAAAGGTTTGGTCACAAATCATTAAGGTTTTCAAAACAAATGCTTAGACCATTAGATCTCTTACTCCACAGATTCACAAGATAGTGAGAAACATCCTTTTGTCCATAATTATTTTGCAAGGGTTTTTTCACTTTTTCTCCTGCTCTCATGACATCTTGTTAAGAAATAGCAGTTACTTGGGAGTTTTGAGTTCCACACTTAAAATATCTAGAGCAGAAGGAGAGAAGAGGGTTGGGGATTTTTTTGGTTATAATTATATCCTTATAGAATGATATGCAGCATTGATATTCCTTCCTAGCGGTTATCAGTTTGACCTCTAATGAATAGAACAGATTTATGGAAAACTCATTTAGGAGTCAGGTTATGACTTCAGTGATTCATACTGGCTGGTAATTAACAGCATATACTGAACAATTTATGAGCTCTAGAAATTGAACTTCTGCACCGTAAACTATAGTATACTACAGAGACAAGACGCTTTGGGTAGTATTTACTATTAGCTGTGTCACAGGAACAACAGGAAAAAGCTGTGGTCAGTCTCATTTCCCACAAAGGTTTCTTTTCCCCAAGTGCTGTTTTTTACTCAGTTACTACAAGAACACATAGCAAATGACAACCAGCAGCTAAGTATCAGTAACTTTAACAGTTCAGTGTACCTACTACTTTTACTTAGTAATTATTATATAATAAAGTTGTTTACTGTAACATTATTTCAAATAGTTTAGCCAAATAGAGACCCAGAATTCTAGTAAACTATTTGTTAAAATAAAAAGTAGTGCTTAGCTACCTTTTCTGTTCCTGTTGGCAGATGTATGCACACGGTGTGACTGCTTTCTAGACTCTCCTCTACCTAAGATTTCCCGTGACAGTGAACTAAATTGTCACTTGAGTTTTCTTCATATCTATATTCTTCACATGCATCATTATTTTATATATGTAAATAAGCATATACAAACATACCAGGCGTACCAAGAGCTGCGAATCTAAGGAAGCATGGGTTCCTACCGACTTGTGGCCTGTGTTCCCTACTTTTCCACAACAGCCTTAGGTACCTACCTACCACACTCCCTAGATGTCACCTAGGGTCTGATTTTTCCTTTGCCTACCAACATGCCTTGACAGATGGGAGCTTTTGCCTACCTTTCTGTATAGAACCATGCTAAGAAAAATGTAACAAGATATGACAAGCAAATCCAGGCTTCTGGTTAGATGCTGTTCTTCACGCTAACAACTCATGACCTTTCATGAAAGGTCTTCAGTAAGTGCTTCTTTAAAACAGTAATGTTTCGCTGTATTTCAATATTTGAACTGGAATAACATTTTTAAATATGCTGAGGATCAGGAGGAAGTTGTAACTTACAGGTTTCAGTTCAGTCTTTTCCTCAGTTTCCCAAATGTCCTTCAGATTTCCGCACCACTCAAGATCTTTCTTTTAAAGCAAGATCTGTCTGACAGTGTTTTAAATGGCAGGCAGCCTTCCTAATTTTAAGAACTGAACCCCAAAAATTCTGTATACTCAAGAGCCTCAAGTCACATATTTCAGGAGATGATAATCGCTGTATAAGAGAATGTAACTCCTTTCCATAAGTCCCAACACTGTTGTGGGAGTGGGATGAAAATGCAGCTGGTTCCAAGGATGACTCAGTTGGTTTAACTCCCTCAAGCCAGCTCCAGAAGGGACCGTGCTTGCTTCTCAAGCTGAAATTTCTACTTTCACCAGGAAGCCCATTGCAGCCTCTGAGATGGAGGTCGGTGGTACCCAAACTGCACAAAAACTGTATTCAAGCGGGCCACTCTTGACTGAGTAGACTACTGTTTTCAGCAAAGGCTTTAGTTTTTCTCCACTGCCTTTTTTCCTCAACTCTAGAAGTAAAAATAAACACATCTACTTTTAGCAATGCAAATGCAGAGTTAGTGGCATCCCATGTGGCAGCAACGCACACGTTAAAAGACAGACTTATTTAAAGAGGAAACTTCAGCTTCTCTAGATTTTAAAATTCTGAAAATTGATCAACTGAACGCTAAAAATTACACAAGCACTACTACCTCATCCAGACTGAAAATGTACTACGGTCCTTTCTAATAAGATGTTTAGAGTGTATTATTCATAAATTGCCACTAGAGTACAGTACGATGGTTAAAAAAAATTAAAACATTTTTTATTATCACTGTAGAAAAATTTCAGACTTTCTGGAGGACATGGCCCCCCTGAAATCACCAAGAATCCAATTTTTATAAAGTTTTATATTAACTGCTATGTCATTTTCTTACACAGAACCACTTAGATAGATCCAGTGAGGGACTGGGGCCCTCCCTGTGTGCTCCTGCTCAGTCTTGTAAAAATTAAAAACCTGGCTTTACTCAGGTCAACAATCTCATTGATGTCTCCCATGCAGAAAGCTAAAAACATGACTTTCTTTTTTCCAAGCAAGAGTAGAACTGATGCTAATTCAGTCCTGCAGTATTATTCCAATTCTTGTTATAAGAAAAATACATCATCTTGCATCTTTCCAATTGTGAAGTACAGAAATAGTTCTTTATGAAAAAACTTTAAGAGCAGAAGAAAATCAGTTCCCTAAGTTTTCTCCAGATTGCACAGCAAAGTTATATTTGATCATCTTGAAGGAAAACTTTTTCTTTAGAACAGAATAGCAAGATACGCACACAAAAAAAAAGTGCGTAACACATCAATAATGAAAAACTATTCCAAGTACTAATCAGGGGAAGGAAAAAGATAGCCCGTTAGCATGAATTGGGTAAACCTATCTTTCAACAGCTTCTGTTGTTTTTACTTCAGAGTGAGATAGTGGAAAGGCATGAAAGATTACTGACGACCTCTGTATTTGTCCTCCTTTTTTCTACTTCAAACACAGACTGACTCCTGTATTCATGTTTTCCTGAGACAAGCTACAGATCTAATGAACTGCTCTAGTTTTATTTCCTTTTTGTGAGAATGTTTTTTGACATGAACAGCTTTTTTTTAAAAAATAGGTTTTTTAATTCCCACTGTTGGAAAATGTGACAATTACACTATGTAGACAACTACAGCTGGATTCAGAGCAAAGTTACTTTGAATATTCTTTATATTCTGAATTCCTTACTGCGTTATATACTAAAACGGCTGTGGGAAGATAACTATAGTTGGATCCAAATTCCAATTTGAGATGCAATGTAAAGCATCTTTCCAAGAATGCATAATTAAGCAGCATTTGTTAGACTCAATTTGAGTGCATAAATTATTGAACATGGGTTAATTTTGGTTGGATTAAAAGCACCACCTGTTCTCTCCTACAAAAAAGTGCCATAATTTCTGTTTCAGTGAAGTATTTAATCCTTACATATTTGGTTTCTTCCTTTCCATATGCGGTTGGTTTATGAATACCCTCCAGTACTGACAGAGTCAACATGTGCCCCATTTATTTGCTCTTCGCATGCCTGATAGGGAAGCACTACAATTCCAAATGTGTTTCCCAGGTAGGGAAAGCAATATAGATCAGAGTAGCTTGGACACATGTATCAGTGTCTGTAAAGGCTTAAATGGCCGCAAGGCAAACTGCTGTTCATCAATGAAGTTCAGAGCAGTAGTGGTTGTTACCACTTTACATGGCAACCCTTGAGATGCAAGGCTTAATGACTGCTAGAAAACAGCTATTTAGCAAAGCCTTTCACCCGAGTTGTAGCATTCTGCTCTTCTCAATAGCTGTTATATACCAGACTGCTGTGGAAAATGTTCCTTTTGCCTTCTCATGTAGAGTTGTTTCCAAATGACAAGCTTAAAACTGGTTTTACAACTGTGAAGTTTAAAAAGGCTCAATAGACTGCAGAGTCACAAGCAATCACTATAAATGTTTCAATGCAAATCTTTTTCCACAGAATCTTTCATCTCTGGTGGTAGGATGAACCCTTGACTTGCTTAGCATCTGATGAGGAGACAAGAAAATTCACGATGGGAAGAGAAAGAGAAGATTACAAGTCACCTACAAATCTGTGGATCCACAGGACATGGATCCTGTGGTACTTTAACCACATTCATTTTGTAAGCAGAGAGTCACAGCCATACCTTAAGACACAGACCTGTCATACTCTACTCTATCATTTTTATCTTTAATTAGTGCAGAGTGTGTATCCTATATATTCCTTTGTACCTGAAAGGCTATTTTATCAAGGTGGAGGGTTAAAAGTTTATATGGTAACATTTGTTGAAATAAGCTGTTCAAGGCAAATATTCATAAGATGCAGTTTGGGGGAAAAAAAAACAAAACAAAACAAAACGAAAAAACAGTGGAAGAATTTATCCAAGAAGTTCTCCTTTTAAAAGTATTCTAGGGATATTGTCAGTTCTTAGAACTAGATAAAGTGAGTTGTAAACACTACAAAAGCATTACAGTCAGCAGCATGAGATGTTCAAAGGAGAGACACATTTAAAGCCTTTGAGTGTAGGGGGCACTGTGGGAATTCTGTGGAAGCTGGGATCAGAGACACCCTCTCTCCTCTTCTAGCTGTCGAATTTAAAGCCTCAAGTGTTCAATTTCATCAGTAGAGATGTTGAAAAAGGAACCCATGAAAACAAGCCCAGCACAATAAACCCAAGGCTGCAATACATGAACACACTGACAAAGTGGCAACAAGATTAAAATATTGCTCAGAAAAGGAAAATAATAATTTTAAGTTCCCTGACAGAATAAAGTGAGAGCACAAGACAGCACGTGGGTGTAGGAACCCTCACAGTAGCTGGCAAGGCACCCCATCTTCCGCCTGCTTCTGCTTATTCTCCCGTCTTTATAGCAAAGTTTAATTCTACGTCTTGAGTGTTTAAATGGCAGAGAAGTGAAAGAAAGTAAAAGCATTATGAAGCACGTGTATGACAGCAGAAGTAACAGGGACACAAACGCAAGGAGAACTAAATCTTGAACAAAAGTGAGTCACTCAGTTTGTCTTCGCAGGAGTTTGGGCCCTCATGCTTAAAATATATTACTGCGTGTAGCTGTAGTGCCGTAAGCTTAAGCTTATCATTACTGCTCTGGGACCTCAGTCTGAATTCAATAAACTGATATGTAAAGTACCGGTCCCTCAAATCCCTGAAGTCTTGCCAGAATTACATATCCTTATTCATAAAAACTCTGGTATCCCATGAAATTCACTTCAAGTCCTGAACTTCTAGAAACTCACTCAGCTGAACAAAGAGTATAGACCTTTCTTACAGTACATGGTAGAGACTGGCACTAAGCACTGAAGATAAGTGACTGTTGGCGATCTCATCCTGTACTTGTTCATGCAAAAAATTGTTTTTCTCTTTCACTTCCCTCAGATCCAGGCCTTTTGATTTTGGTTTGAAGTGCGGATTCAAAAACATAACTGTGAAATCAACTTGGTTTTACCTGGCTTGAAGTCAAAACCAGTCAGTTTTATTCACTTCCCCCAACACTTAGAAGCCTGTTCAGGCCAGCCAGTCTTTTCTTCGTGACCCCCATGCAAATTTCCAACTTGCTGCTGTGTGGAAAGCAAACCTCATTGATGTAGGAGGCCTACACAGCCTCCAGTTACTCCAAGTCTAATTTACCTAATCAGCACTACAGCTTACAAGCTCCAGCATTTGTAAAGCATTTACCACCTAGTTAAAATCAGTATCGTATGTTTGTTAAGAATATTTTTATTTCTATAAGGTACCAGGAGAATATTTTAGCTTTTTTTTGATGTCAAGTGCTATCTACCAAACAAATCCCCACTTTTTTTAATTCAAAAGAATGCAAAATAGGTGGAGAGACTGCATTTGTAGGTTTATGATTCTTATTTAAGTAGCTGCTTACATAAATCCTCAGGTATGTATGATTAATTATTTGCTTTCTAATCCCTGTTCAAAAGAATGCATCTGCTTTTATGTTTAAATCAGGTTTTAGCATCCTTTTTAAAGCATTTGACAAATTAAAAATGCAGATACCTGTACATTCAAAAGAATTCTTGTAATGCTATTGATAAGTCGTCTGCTACTCAGCACGCCTTTGCGAAAGCTGCGATGAGCTGTCACACATTACCTATTTGCTATGATATTTGCCTTAGAGTTAAGTATATTTTCCAATAAGGTTTACAATCACACATTTCACGGGGAGAGACTGGCATTCCAAGTAGTAACGCTGATCTTGGATATCAGGCTAAAAAGTTAGACATTAGGGAAAAACTAAATCTATGGGAACATACTCTAAGTTTAACCATGATGTTTAGAGAACCACCTAACCGGCCAGCCTGTGAAAGTTGCCTTTGGAGTAAAAAAAAAAACAACCCTTGACAAGGCAAACCTACTTACACAGACAAGTCTACTTAGATGAACAGTCAAGACCCTCCTAAAAATACTTTTGTCTACTATCCTACAAACCTAGTTCAAGACGAAAAAGTTTTAGCTTAAAAACACACATACATCTCGACTTTCAACTCATTCAGACCTTTCTGGTGATTTCTCTTAGCCATTCCCTTCCCGAACTTGTTCAGGTTACAGGCATTTCTAATCCATGTAATCCGAAACAATGGCTGTTCCAGCCTTAGAGCTGCTTCTGCAAAGGCCAGCAAGCTGTCTTCTGATCTAGGCTGTGCTGAGCAGGAAGGCGTTTTGGAGTACAGGCACTAGTTACGATTTAGCACCTCTTCATGACAAGACACGCGTGTGTAAAATGCTCTGGCAGCCACATAGCCTCCCAACCCTATACAACTTCCACTAGCCTCAACGAAGGCTCCGAAAGCATCTGTGGATTTTTTTCTAAAAGGAATCCCAGATAAAGTCATATCAAGTAAATTAGGTATTGCTTGATACCATTTATTTTAGGGGATTTATCTCTGGCCTGAACCAAAAAATCAGGTCTAGAATGAAATCCTTTTGAAAAGTCTTCATTTTTAAGCTTTGAGACTGAGTATAGAACCTTATTTATTCATTAAGTGCCGCAAAAGCCTGTTCCCTTGGAAGGGTAGTTCCCTTGTCTTGTACTTGGGTAAGACAAAGCTGAACCTCACCTTTTCCTCAGCAGAATACTTGAACCAGAAAGGAACTGCCTATTGTAACGTGTTGCAGTCGTATCACCCAGAAGGTAATTTTCTGCTCTTTGCAGCCAAACCGCATGCTAGGCCAGAGTAAGACAAGCAAGGGGCTGTGATGCAGCTCCTAAAGCAGAGAAGTACATTTACCAGTCATTTTATCAGGCGAGTTATCTTTCAGAGGACATTTCTCACTCTGCTTCTTCCACTCAAATTCATGCGGGATGTTGAGGTGAATGTTGTAATCTAACAACCACAGAAGTGTAAAAAAGAAATTGATAAGGGCCTGGAAACATCAACTAACCATCTCATATCCCTAGGCAGAATCAACTATGTCTAAATTGAAACTCTATACCTGAAACATTGTTTGTATCAATACTTTCTAGCTTCTGCCTAAATTGGGACATTCCACATTGGATTTGGGTCATGAAGTTTTCTTTAGCACTTAATTACTCCACATTTTATTGTGCTTCATTATCTGAAATAAATGTAATACTTGTCAAACCGTTAAGTCTCTTCATGGCACATGTAATACAAAGGCTTGTTACATCAAGCTCACTGCCAGCAATAACTCAACTATTTTCCATTCAATTATAGAACATACTGATTTTCCTGCTGAATCACCTCAAATTCAATTTCTCATTGAGAATTCAACTAAATTACTCGCCCATGAATTAACAATGCTGAATGCTAACACAGACATTGAATTATATTATATTTCAGTGACTAGAAGATGTAATTGCAGCTGACAAGGTCTGCTTTGGTTTTTTTCTTCTATTGCAATTTTGACTTACTGATCCTGCCTTTTAAATTCAATACTCTGCGGCAAAAAAAAAAAATCCCATAATTATTTTGTAGGATTTCAGATGCATCCGAGGAGGTCACACAAACAAGGCTTCTGTTTCATCTCCTGAATAGGTTCAGACATCTTCTCCAGAGTGATCTGGTGGACTACAGACAAAACACTGTTAACTGTTCCTGGTTTTAGAATCATAGAATGGTTTGGGTTGGAAGGGCCCTTTAAAGGCCATCTAGTCCAACCCCCTGCAATGAGCAGGGACATCTTCAACCAGATCAGGTCCCTCAAAGCCCCGTCCAACCTGACCTGGAATGTTTCCAGGGATGGGGCATTGACCACCTCTCTGGGCAACCTGGGCCAGTGTTATACTCACTAATAAGACCTATTATCCTGAAACCACATTTCAGTGCATGAAACATTCTGTGGTTAGCACAGTCACCTGCTGGCATGCGAAGTGAACATACAAACAGATGCAATCCACATAAGAGCAGACAGAATTATCTTTGCCGCTTCCTAGAAGAATGAGCATTTTATCTACCACATCCTTTTTCTTTAATCTTGAGTGCTTCGGCTCACATAATAAAAAGCAAAATCCAAATAAAATTAAAAATCCAATGTAAATTATAGTGTAACTTCCAAATGCCAGCTAGTAAAGTTGAGACAATTACCCACAATCCTGGATATTCATAGTGTCTAACCAAACCTGATGAGCTATGAAAATTAAGCTGTAATTCATTAGAACTGTACTTCTAGCAAAATGAAAATAACACAAGATTGTTATCTGCTGCAGTATTTTGAACATATTTACAGTAACTCAACTAAAGATGCACACAATTGAATGCAATTTTTACCCAGAAATTTCAAATCAGCAAGGTCTTGAGCTTTGGGGTTTTATTTTGTTTTTGTTTAATAAAAATTGTCTACCTAAAGCAAAATCTGTGTTTACCTCATACTGGCAGAGAAACCAAAGACTTTATAGCTGCATGTGTATTTCAGAACAGTTGAACCTGTGATGGCCTGTCTTGCAGGAGTTTTTCTTCCCAAGAAGCCAGGTGAACAGGCATGGAGAGCACTGCTGTGTACACCAAAGAGTCTCCAATGAGACTGATGAGGAACTAAGACGATGGAGTACAGTTGATTAAGTCTGATAGGGATTTTTCAATTGCTATCTCTTTTGCATTGGAGTTATTAGTATGTAGTGCTGATGATCACTTGAACAATAAAATAATACACAGATATTGAGAGATTGAATAACAATAAAGTAATACACTGGCACTGAGAGCTTAAAACATACCTGTCTGTTAGTATCAGCAGCTTTCTTTGGTAGTATCAAATTCAGGTGCAAATGGACAAATATACAGACTTTGTATTTAGTTGAAAATTGCAACAAAACACTTTCCAACAGCAGTTGCTATGTCATCAAAATTCAAACATTTTTACAGAGTAGCCCAGTTTCAAGCAGAACAAAACCCACCTGGATTCCTGGCAATTAGCCCAGTTACGCAGTTCCAGTACAATTGCCTAGGAATTGTGGACGCTAGAGTATTTGCAAAGAATTTCATGTTTTAGTTGCCCCAAGAATCAAACAAAATTTCAGAACACTGAAATCTGAGACAGGGATATATATTGTACAAAAGATTTGCCAAAGCGAATTATTCAAACAGGAATTTTCAGGCACAATTACTAAGTAAGTACATTCACCCACGCTGTTCACTACCAAAACCTTGCCACACAACCCCAATACAAGGTCTTAACCCACCAGGTAGAAAAGTAATTTTCCATCAAGATATGTCTTCTTGTGGTTTTTCTGTATCCAAGCATTACGAGCTTGTGAATTATTACAAACCCTGGCACTTGAGGACTGGCTAAGCTTGTGGGAACGATGTACTTCTCTAGATGATTACCAACCATTCATCTGGCTAATGTGAGGCCAAATCTGGCCTGACTGCCTGGCTCAAGGGAATATAATTAACTCTGCAGTCAGGTTGCATCTGCAAAGTAGGATGAGCCCCAGGAGGTGCAGGCATATGAGAGAGAGCTAATGCTGCCACCCGGCGTACAAAAATGGACTTGCATGACAGTCTGTTTTTGTATCAAAAGGGTGTGCATCTCAAACACCCCCTTACGGCAATCAATATAAAAAATAGAAATATACCTAAGTGGATTTTTTCAAATCTCCCTACATCTTTGACCAGTTGGAAAACGATTCCTTTCATTCTTCCACCAAAACATCCTCACCGGTAAGGGGTGACCTTAGGAAACTATGTTTGAAAACAGCTAAGTACATTTAAGTATTATTGATTGCACAAGTTATAGCGCCAAAAGTGATTACACAGTGTGGTACTTACAAAAATAATTACACTTCAGAAAATCAAAATTAATTTGTACACTTCTGCTACACTTTTAAAGTTGTTGACATTTCATTGTAGTGCTCCTAATGAAATGAAAATTATTAATAATTGTTTCTACTTCAGTGTGACAAATGTCATTTAGGTTAGGATGTGAATTTGTCAGTGCCTCATCAGATCACTAAGTTGACTTCTGGCTCATGTTAGTATTTGAAAGGGGGGTTGTTCATATTTATCAGACACAAGTTTACACAGGTCAACCATATTATGATCAGTATGTATGCTGATTCCTAAGTGCGAAGCATCTTGGCCGGTGTAATCCTCTTGTCTTAGAAATCACTCCAAATAGGTGCAAAAACAATGGAAAATGAAGTTGCCTGGACAAAAGATCAAAATTGTACTTCTTCAAACCCCTTTAACGGTGAAATAGTATAAAATAAACTAGTGCAATTAGCGTAACACCAGGGCCACTGCCTGAAGTATCATTTCCTTTTGATTCCCCTACCAAGTAAATTTAGTCTTATTCTGACATATAGTGAATCACATTGTTCAAGCATGGAAAATCATCAAATGAATAGCAAAAGTGCTGAGTACGAAAAAAGAGATGTACTGTCTAAGTAAAAGTTAAATCATATTATGCCTCAGTGTTTGCCACAGAGACAACATACCACTCGTATAAACAGTTATATAACTATTACAAATAAAATAATTATGCTTTTGAAATACCGCAATAAAAACACCAAAAGCTCTCAGAGTACTTTAAAAGCATTAAATAATTAAAATTCACACAAACAATCTCTGAAGACCCTTACTATTCTAATTTTATACTCAGGTGAACCGACAACCAGATCATTTCTCTAGGCAATTATGGCAAACCAATCAAAAAGCCGCAAATGCAGCAGTGAAGACCTGTCTGTTGGCTGCAGAGACGGTTCTCAACTACTGCCCTCAACTTTGACACAAGTCTTTGCCTCAGGACACCCTGTCAAGACTGAAGTTACTTTCCAATAGCTGATCTAAAAGTGCATAGAAGGAAACATCTAGTTTTTGATGATTTAAACAAAAAAAAAAATCCATGATAAGAATATAGAACCTTCATTATTTGGAAAACTCCTTATATTTTGCACCACTGCTGTTAATTCATGGATGGACAAAAGTGAATAATTTCTATGTAAAGATCAATACAATTGTTTTGTCTAAGTGCTGTTTAAGCAGTACTTTCAGTCATATAAAAATGATTATGTAAGATAACTGCCCTGGATATGCAGTGGTTTCCTCAGAAAGAAGTATTATCAAGAGCCAGTTTTGTAAAATCAAAGCCTCATGCAATGATAGCTGTATTAATATTTTAAAAGTTTTCTCATTTATCCAGAACTTATTTCACTAGCTCTGATTGATGATAAAATCTTGGTTGTAGATGCCACACAGAATATAGGAGCCTGCTAGAGATCTGCTTTGCTCGTACTTGGGAAATGGGTACTCCTGCTTCTCTGGTTGTTACCATAAATCCAAATGGCACATTGACAGGTTTGAAAAAACAGCTCGCATAATGCTACCTCTACAGTAAATATCTTTGTTTACCAAAAAAAACCCACAAAATAAATAAAAAAAAAAGTAATAGCATATGTGTTTTTAACACCTTTCTTCTAGATCTGGGTAGAATTTTTGTTCTTTTGTTAACATTGCAGGCACATCGTCAACATGCTATGCTTTGATCTGATTTCCATTACACTTCATTTGCTATTACAGGCAGCACAGAAAGGGCTATTTAAGGAACTTGTTTTCTCAGAGACACAAGCGGATGTGCAACACAGTGACAAAAACAGTGTAAGTGGCCAAACTGCAGTAGCAAGTACGCAGCCAAATAGTCTGGCACAGACAGCTGTCCTGTGATTATAAGAATGACCCACTTCTCACCCACTCTGATAATAAGCTGTTTCACTTTCAGCAGATAAGCATAAACCTCCCCAAATAAAATGCTTGCCTCAGTTCTCCCTTTACACGTGCATCAGTAGCATCCCACTTTGACATTTTAGTTAATAAGTTAAAAAGAAAGTTTAAATAGACTAGAATGTTACATTTTTATTTTCATCTTATGCTTTCTTCTTTTATCACATTCACCTATAAATCTCTAGTTTATCCCTGTTCAGTGTTATCACACTCATGATATTTAGATTGGTGATGTTTATCTCTCCTACAGTCCTGGTTCTCAGGCTCTTCAGATTATTTGAGAATCCCAACTTCAATTTAAAAATCCTTGTATTGCTAGCTCTCAGATTCTGGAGAACAGCAGGAAAACATGACTCAAGCATACTCTAAAAGCTCTTTGTGAAAGGCAAAGAAAAGGTTTATTCTGAACAAAACAAAAACCAGAATACATCCTTAATGTATTCCCAGAATTGCTTCTTGGAGATTTTTTTAAGTGCTAGATTTCGTGAAGCAATTACGTGTAAGTGCCGCATTCTGATTGTAAACATATATTTATACAAATGTCACAAGCATGGTGCAGTGCATAACAGGCCACGTATTTCTGAGGAGCGCTGTCAGGACAAGCAGAAGGTTGGTATTAAAGGGTCAGTGAAATCATCTCACTTGTACTGCTTTCTCATAACAGCGATGCACAAAGGGTGATAAACTCTAGGGTGGACTTTGTGCCAGTAACAGCCCACTTCTCACACAAATTTTGCAATGTGGCAATGCTATTCACATACAGTGTCCCCCACTAAAAATCTTCACTTTGTCCTCGGGGTGGGTTAACATGCCCCTGTCCCTCAGGGGACCAGCAAAAGCCCCACAAGAAAGAATATTCCAGACAAAGTCCTCTCAGGCGTTTCCCATCGCAGGAACATAACTGCCAGAGCAGCACCTGCTCTGCCCCGGCTGGAGCAAATACTACACAGTGACAACTCTACCACAGCACAGCCCTGCTGAAACGCCTACGTGTCTTTTTACAATAACAGCTAAAACATCACCTGAATTTTTGCTTAACTAATGCACTCTAAGCAGAATACTGACTGAAATTACAGCTGGCCGGTAGCCTCTGCCTCCCCCTCCGCTGAGGGGAAACCCCCTCAGGCTCGGCTCAGCTCAGCTCAGCTCAGCTCAGCTCAGCCAGCTGCTCTTACCTTCTGGGCAGGAATTAGCCTCATCTCTCCCTCTAGGATTTGTAGCACAGAGTCAGGGGAAAGAGGACATAAAACGGCGGGAAGTCAAACCCCAAAGAGCTCTAGGGACAGAGCAGGCGTTGCGTGTGCCCCTTGCTGTGCCGGGGCCACACTGACTGCACTCCCTCAGCTGCAGCTCAGCTGAGCACCAGCTGGCTCTAATTTGAGGGGGAGAAGGGGGTTCGGAGCAGTTGTTGCTGTTTACACCAGTATCTCAGAGGCTGTGAGAAGGCAACAAAGCCAAAATGGTCTCTGTGGGTGCTTCTGGCCGCTGGCAGGGGTTTCTCCTGGTTCTAAGCTACGCCAACTAGGCCGGGCCTCGCTGAGCCATGGCCTCCTACGACTCGGTCGTTCAGCCTTCGGCCGTACCCGAGCGGTAGCGCCCTGTCCTGGGTGACTGCCTTTGGTAAGTGCTCTGTTCCTGGCGGGCATACGGCTGCAGCGTGCCCGGGGAGGGTGTGCTGCCCTGGGGGTGTTGGGGGCTGGGAGCACACGCCGCCATGGCGGAGAGAGAGGCTGCCAGAGCCCGCAAGTGTTATATCGGGTGTTTTGGCTTTTGCTAAGTCTCTGCCCCATGGGTTGGCTTGTGAGTCCCTGGCTATAGGCTCCAGAGTCTGGAGAAATAAAGGAGTTTGGATTTTGACCAAAAAGGCCTGGCTGCAGAGACTACCAGAGAAATAATATAGATGGTGGTGGCATGTCCAGTCCCGTGTGTGGCCTGTAATGCTTTCGGGTACGTCTGACTCGCGTCCTCCTTGCAGAAGATATCGGTCCGTGTTTCACTTTGCTTCTGAAGGAGCTGAGGTGTGAGGGAAGCTGCTTTTGTCTGTAGTGGTCTTCAAAAGCGATGCATATCTGGTTTCTTCTGCTGGGTGCGGAGCATGAAGTAAGAAGAAATGTATGGTTTTATTTCAAGAATTGGGCTGTGTGAGAAATTAGAAAGGTAAAAAGGCCTGTATTTTATCTACTTAAAAACTGCGGCCTGGTAAGCAAGATTGTTCTTCCAGAGTTTGCAAAGAAGCTTTGAGCTCTACACAAATGTGTGTGTCTGGAGGACTTACGAGCTGGTTCACTAATTACAGAACAGGGTGGAAAGGTTACAGTTAGAAAGCTACAATATAGGCAGATCTGCAAACCTTAATTGTACTTTAGTTTTATTCTTGTTCAGGCTACAGTTGGAATATCACTTAGAGGTTAGTATATTGCTTAGAGGTATGAATAAAAATCTTTAATTAACACAATGGCAAAGAACTTTGGTTTCTTATTTGGTCTGAAATAAAAAAAGCTGGTTAGCTAAGTAATTATATATTCCCCTGAAGTGAAAAATTAGCACCTTACTAATATTTCTTTCAAAATCTCTTGATTTTAAATTAAGAATAGTAGTTTTGTGATTAAATCCCTGGGTAGAAATTCAGTAGATTTGAGTTCCATTCTCAGAGCTGAGCCAGACTCATTATGTGACCCTGGGTTATGTGTTAGTTACCAGGGCTAGCTTTTCAGCACCTAGCAGCTTTTAATTATGAGTACAGTGCAGCTGAGAACTTGCAACTGACTGTGGATCACACCCTTTTACCTGTCTGTTTCCTAAATATGTGTGTATGGAGAACCAGGCTCTTTACTTAACTGGGATATTGGAAGTGTGTATTAATTAGCATCGTGCACTGCTGAGCTATTATAGAGAAGAGAATTGTATAAGTAGAGAAATAAATTTATTATGACAAATTAGCATAGTATTAATACTACTGTCCTGTTTTCTTAATTCAATTTGTTAGGGTAAGAATTTTGCAACTTACTAAAGTTTTCTCTAAAGTACGAGACACCATCTCTTAGTTTTAAAATCTCTAACTTTCTGTGCCACTATGGGAAGATGATAAAATATATCCAGATATTTCCAGTCATTGGAGGGAAGGATTTGAAAAGAGCTTATAAGTTTTTGAAGAAAAAAAAAATTAAAAAACATAGGAAAATAATTCTAGAATGCATCTTCCTGTTTAGGACAGGATCTTGTTTCTGCTATACAAAAGGACACTTTAGAGTTTCGATGGTTTACAGCTTTTTCTTTCTGAACCTAGGATATCTATATATGAAGAAACTCATTGCATGACTCCTGCAAGAGTAGAGACAGCAAACAGCAAATTGTACCATTCCCAGGGGATGAAGGTTTCAAGACATTCCAGAAGTTAATTTTTTACTACCTTCTGAAAGGTAAAATTCACTTAATTGTTATTGACAAGCTTTTGATACTGCTAACTGCATGTAATAGCTCTGGTTCCTGGGATGAAGGGATTGGATGAAAAATAATCTTATGTTTAAACTTTGTAAACTACTGTTGTCATACTGTACCTGAAGAAAAAATATTTTGATGCTACAATATTTCTGTTGAAAGTGTGGGAATTTTATTTCTTTCTTCAAGCTGCACATTTGGCTAGACAGAATATGGTGAGATGTGTCTGAGCTGAAATTTAGTTGGGTAGCAAAGGTGCTTGTAATGATTGGTAACATGTGCATGGAGCAAGCATGCTTTGTAAGGTCTGAACAGCTCTGGCTTTTTTTACCATCACCTTGAGAAAGAGTGTGCAGCAATGAGCCTTCTGAATTAAAGGGCTCTGTTTTGGGCCAAAGATTGGCCCTAGTTACACACCTGTAGTCACTTAAGAAGGTCAACATCAGGTCATCACCCTCTAGACTATCTGTTCTCTCCTGAATGCTCTGATTGGGGGGGGGGGGTAAGGCAAAACCAGTAAGGTAGAGTTCTACATTATGAATTTGGTATTTGTTTCAGGCTGAGTCCAAAAACATTGGTTAATGAACAAAAATTATTTTATGGTATTTTAATGATCTTGAGTATTTATTCTCTTGCTACTTAATTTGTTCTTGCTTCTTACTGTTTACTGTGTATTGTTTTGTTACATGATATTTCAATGTAGTGTGATTAACTGGTGCAGTTACATCCGTGCTAGAGAAAGCAAGCATGAGTCTCATTGTGTGAAGTGATAAGCAACATGTAGGGTGCATTCCTGTTCCTCCTATGTATGAAGTCCCATCAGTCTGGTAGGTTGGATGAAGAGAGATAAAGTAGATTAGGAAATAATGACTGGAGGAAAAAATGTATTAAGTTATTTTCACATTTAGATCAGGATCACTATAACTGGAATCTCAGGAGCCATTATTTTAAGCATTAGCGTATAATGCAGTACACTACATTAAGTTTTATGCACAGCAGTTGGAACCTTAGAATGACTACTGTAAACTTTCCATCACTGCTATTTTTCACAATGACCTTTTATCTTCATTAGGCAATACTCTGAAATTGCTCTAAGTAAACCGGTATGGATTCTTTGCTAGTGTAAACTAGAATATGTATCAATGTTAATGGAGCCTTTCATATTTATCAGTATAAATTAGTTATAGTATTCTCTCGCATCATAAATTGTAATGGACATCAGGAAAGTCATTTGGCAGCACTGTTGTAAAAACAGTGAAAATGAGAAAACAATTTACTCCATTATTCAATGTTCAGTACCAGAAATTTGTGTGAAGCCTGTAAGTGTATATGTATTCTCAAGCGTCACCTTCACATCATGTGAAGGAATGAATGGATGAGAACCAGGGACAGAGGAAGAGTGATTCCTCATCACAAGCAGAGGACAGCATTCACCACTGTCTGACTCTTCAGTCTAAAGTCTTTATGTTCTTGCATTTGTCCTATATGTAAGAAAAAATTAGGCATAATGACACTAATCACCTATGCATGTACATATTTTAGTTTTGTCTATAAAGTGTACTGATAGCTCAGGTAATGTCTCTAATGATAAAGGAATTGGTGAACTGTGTTACAAGGTCACTTCTGGCTGTTAGGTCGTGATATCTGCCCAATAGAGTATGATAACTATTACTCCTGTCGATTATTTGAGAAGTAAAATGGTATTTAGATTTTTAGGGTCTAATTATAATAGAGAAAGATGTTGGTCAGGAAAGAATATCCCAAGTCTAAATCTAGAGCCCCTATTGTCACTGACAACCACATTAAATAATTCGAATTTTTGAGGTGTTACTGTAAAACAAATGCATAATACAAATAATAACTCATAGGTAAATGACAGCTCGTCAGGCCAGCCTGAACATCTGTTCTACAGTGAATGAACATTGAACACTTCTGGCATCTAGTGCTCTATTTTTGCCCCAAAAATCCATACAATATTTAAACCCTTTTCATGCTGCATTTTGATGACTCATTATTCCATATTGATATCATACAAAGCTGTGATTTCCTTATGTTTAAAAAAGACTTGCTGGATTTATTTGTCAAGTGAATTTGTAAGGAAAACTTCTATAGAATATAGAAATTGTGAGATAGAAAGTATTTAATCACGGCAATAGCTTTTTCAAGTGATTTTTCTTTGTGACAAACCAAATATGTATTGTATTATTTGTGGATCAGTATATCTAATGTCAGCACACATTTCTGTTTATTGACTCATTTTATCATGCTGAACTGTCACGAGCTTCTTATTAATCTGTCTCCAAAGGATCAAAATGCTTTAATAAATATGTTGGTTCCTTTAGATCTTAGGCTGAAATGAAACTGTTAGTTAAATGTACTGTGACTTTGAGTGAAGACACCTTTAGAGAGATTTAAAATGGGAGCATGTTATATAAATCTAATACTGACAAAGGAGAATGCATCTTTCTTTTAATGGCCAATTAGGACTCAAATAAATAAAAAAGCAAAAAGCCCTGTTCTAGGCAAAATGTGAGACTTCTCTGTTATGTGGTACAATTGATTTATCAAAAGGTTAAATAATTTTGCAGTTTCATAGTGAAAACTCGTTGCTTGTGTGCACTACTCATTTATATGAACAGATTGATGTGCTTTAAAGTCAGTACATGTAATGTATGCATGTATGACCCAAGGGCTCAGGAAACTGTCCACCTTTCATTACTATAAAGAGACAAATGTAGTTAAGAAGTTGAATTTTTACTTTATTCAAGGATATGAAAATGCATACTATTTTCTTCAACTGGCAGGGACAAAACGGGGGGGGGGGGGGGCTTAAGTAAAAGCAGACACTAAAAGGACTGTAAGACCTTATGTACTTCTGCAGAGGAAAATGAGTGTACTTGACTAATGGTGGAAAGCTAATTTTTTGCGTAGTCAAAATAAGTATGCCCTTCTGAGCAAAGAGCAGTAAATGCTTGGCTTCTATCAAGAGATCAAAATGTCACGCAAGATGCAGGAGCAGTCATTGCATGTCATTTCAAAGGGGAAAGGCATTTGAAGAACAGCATCAGATTTAAGAAAAAGAAATGAATTAAGATCATCCATGTGATATTGTCATTGTAATACAACTTGAGGTTCCTCAGTAGTTCTCACTATATGAACCTACAAACCTTTGAGTATGAATCCACTGCAGTATGAGTGAGTCTTTTATTGTGTCTGTGTACTAAGTTAACTAGTATTCCTGAGTGTACGTTTCACCATTTAAAATAAACATACCTTAAATTTTTCCTTTTGTTGGTCAAGATTTTTAGCTTGATAAGATCTTGGCATCAAGAGGGTTTTTTTATTTTATAGATAGGTCTGGAAAATAAACACCCATGTTTATTTGAAAGTGCTCAAATCTTTCTATATATGCCTCTTATTTTAAGAGTTACGTGTCTTGAGCTTAACAGAGAAATATTTTTATTGTATATAGCATTGGCTAATTCAGCTGCCTTCTGGAAATGCCCTACAAGTATCAGAAGCTTGTCTTTTTATAATAAACTGGTCTTTGATATTATACTTGCATTGAAATGTACATAGTAGTTAGCAAGTCAAATAATTTTAGATGAACATCCAAATGTGGAAACAGAATTTTACTGATGTGTACAGTTGTGAGCATATTGCAGATGATCACGTGTGAATAGCCATGCCTGTAAAACTACTCAGTATCACTCTCGAAAAGCAAGCCCCAACGGCTGAAAGTAATTTGCTTTCAAGTGCAAGCGTTATGTGTTTGTGCAGCTGCAGAAGAATGCATCTTGTATCCACTAGGGGTTAGTTTGCACAGGCCACCCATCCATCAGTCTGCTTCCTTAGAAATGTTAACAGTTTGGCACTACTTTCTTTCCCTTAAATCTTAGCGTCAATCCATGATATTGTTACAGTACATTACACGGCGCTTGCTCTGTGTTGTTGTATATTGCCATTGGGAAATGAAGCATAAAAAGGCGGCCATTAGAGCACATCATTAAATAAGACTGCATGAATTCCAACTGTTGAACAATTGATCAGTTCCATTTTGAGACAGAGATGGTTTATCCCTATTTGAGTTCTTTTAGTAAAAAAAAAAAAAATTCATGTTAGTGGTGCCTTTAATTTCCTTTAATTTTTGTTTTAGAAATCGTGCAGTATAATATCAGCCCCTATCTTGTAAAGGAAAAGATCAAAGCATACCAGAACTTATATGCATGTGCTAAATGTGAGAAAGGTAGAAATTAAGTCCCAAGTGCTGTAAGTTTTCTGAACTATCTGAAAGTAATTCATGCCATTTTAAGATGCCCTCTTGCAGTTGGACGCCGAGCACAATCACAATTGTTCAATTACCTGCTGCAAGAAAGACTGGATATACTTTCCATAGCGCTTTTTGGTTGTGCTGAAGTTGTTCAGTTGTTACATTCACTTTGCTGGTTCACTAATTTTGAAGCTTTGGCCATTTGCAGTGGTATGTTCATGAAGTTCTTCAACTATTTGTCTGGTAGCCTGTCCCACAAAGACTGAAATGTGCATCTTGTAAGAGTAGATCAACAAGAGTAGGCAGTGCAGGCAGGTATGCATATGAGTATGTGCGAGTAAGCAAGGACTTTTCTGGCTTTTCTTGCTCGCCATGTTTGAACATGACCTGAGCTATCTATATCCTCTGGCTTTCACTTAAGTGACCTAATGTCACTACTTAGTCAATAGCATTAAGGTCAGTTGTACTGCATTGTGGCTGCAATGTGAAAAAATTAATAGCTGCTTTCTCCAGTTGTATTTTAGCATAGCTACAATAGCCAGATAGGTCTGAGGCAATCCAGAGTAGCCTGGAGTTGTTCAGAGTTGGATGGTGCAGTGGAGAGTTTACACCACTAGTGGTAGAGCTAAAAATGGTATGCCTGATTAAAGGAAATGAGCGGTAAAATTGAAGTAATTGGTCAGAGAGTGCACACCAGATCATTTACTAAAGTGGATAAGGTTAAAGAGCTGCTGCTGCTCTCAGATACTACTGTATCTTTAAAATATCCTTACAATTTCTTAGTGGTATCATCAAATAGAAAAACAATTCACAGTGGTAAAATAATGAGTATTGAAGTGCATTCTAATGGAATACTGTGTGATTATGGAGTTAAACTAGGTGGGGTTTGGAGTCAATAGTTACCTGAGGCCTAACCCAAGCTTTATTACCAGTTTCTGCCTAAGTGATCACCAAGCAGTAAAAATTGCTATGGAATGCTATGACCCTTTCTTTGTCACTTATGGCTGGGCGATGGAAGGTCTTAATATTAGTGTGCATTCTCAAGGGCTGTAGGAGTAGAAATATGAGCACTTTCTCACTGTGGGAAAAAGTAAAAGCTGAATATATGTGAAGTAGTTTCATAATAGTGCCCCTGAAGCCAGGTGGTTGAGCTCAGGTAAAACCACTCTGCTTTTTTACTTTGTAAACTGGTCAAAGCAATTAGAGTCAAATTTGAACAGACAGTTTTCTTTTGAAAGATGAAATATCTGTCTCGACTTGAATTGCATTCACAGAAGAAAAAAAAACTAAAGCTCTGCCTTTTGAAACTCTACCTGTTCTTGTCAAAGTAGGATTTGCAGTTCCTAGAACTAGCATTCACAGAACTTGAAGGACAGAAAGTCTACATCATAGTATTCCTCCAGCTTTATTATATTGATG
The DNA here is from genome assembly GCA_008711295.1 of Anarhynchus alexandrinus. Taxonomy (NCBI): domain Eukaryota; kingdom Metazoa; phylum Chordata; class Aves; order Charadriiformes; family Charadriidae; genus Anarhynchus; species Anarhynchus alexandrinus. The sequence goes on along the minus strand of VUYV01000178.1, from coordinate 1,105,945 downwards.
CCTCCATTGATTTTTTTTTTGCATATTCTTTCAAATGTATCATGACATTTTACTTCAGTGAGCATTCTTTCACAGTTCCTCACTAAATAGCAAATGTTCCACAATCTCCTGTTGGGTTGGTTTGCAATCCAGTCTTATGAAACCACATTCTGCATAAGAAGCTGTCTAAAGCAGGCTGCTGTCTCCTCTGAGGAGAGCAAATAGGCCTTTTTCACTGAAGACAGTCTCTCCAGTTCCTTACTAAGCCAACTCCTTTTTTTATCACTAGATGCATGGCTTCATCTTGACTTGAAGTCAATCAGAAGCATCCCCTAGATTTTGGTGGTTGGGAATCAAATGCTGAAATTTCAGATTTCTGTTTGAAGGTCTGGTTTCTTTGGGAAACTATTAATTTGGGTTAACTTGCAAGTAACCTTTTCAAAACCCCTTTCCCTGTATACCCACTGTGCTGTGTTCATTGTCTGAACTTTCTTTTCTAGCTATTTGTAAATCTACAGGAACAGTATGGGATTCTTCTCATGGAATCACTGTTTTTTCTTCAACATCTAACGGTGCTACACTTGAAAAGAAAGTAGTGGTAGAAGAAGTGGTATGCATGGGACGTTCAGTCCAATGATGGGCTACACATTCCATCAAGCTTAATTCGAAAACAATTGGTCTCTTATGGCCACAGCAAAGTTCACATGAGCTGGGAATTTTTTGTAGCACGGGAAGAACTTTGAAGCTTGAACATCAACAATACTTGAAAAATAGTTGAAACTTAAATACCAGCAATACTTGAAAAATACTCTTGAAAAACAGTTAATAGTATCGCACCACTTCATGTAATGCAAGACCTAGAAAGTTGAGCTGGCTTGTGCAATGAGCCTGACAAAGCAAACAAAATAATCTTTTAGACATAGGGAAACAGGTACTACTTAAGGAGTCATAAAGGTTGGCACCATGGAGATGAAAAAGCTGTAAGATGTGTTTTGTTATGGAAGATGAAATACTGTTTGAAGTGGAAGCTGTATCTGTTGACCTGATCAGAAAAAGCAGCTACCTACTCAACTTCTGTCTAATGAAAACATGAAAGAGCCAGGAGGCCAGTTAATCTAGATGATTTAATAGTTTGAGTGAGAGCAGATTTACCTCAGATTATATTTAACTGAAGTTCTTGGAAAAAAAACCCAACAAAACAAACCAATAAAAACCTTGGTGGATGTGGGTCCAAGTTTGATTATATAAAATACATTAAATATTAAGGCCCAAATCTTGCCAGCTAGGTACACGGCTGCTAAATTTAAATGTGTATAGATGACAGAAGAGTCAGATACAGGATGTTTCTTAGTATCAAGAATCCCAGACTGGTGAGGGTGGGAAGGGCCCTCTGGAGCTCCCCCAGTGCCACCCCCTGCCAGAGCAGGGGCACCTCCAGCAGTGGCACAGGACGGCGTCCAGGCGGGTTTGGAATGGCTCCAGAGTGGGAGACTCCCCCACCTCTCTGGGCAGCCTGTGCCACTGCTCTGCCACCCGCACAGGAGAGAAGGCCCTCCTCAGGTTGAGATGGAACTTCCTGTGGTCAAGTTTGTGCCCGTTCCCTCTTGTCCTGTCACTGGGCACCACTGAAAAAAGACTGTTCCCATCCCCCTGGCACCCTCCCTTGAAGGATTTATCAGCATTGATAAGATCCCCCCTCAGTCTTCTCTTCTCCAGACTGAAAAGCCCCAAGTCCCTCAGCCTTTCCTCATCAGAAAGATGCTCCAGTGCCCTGCTCATCTTTGTAGCCCTTTGCTGGACCCTCTCCAGCAGTTCCCTGTCCTTGAAGTAGTCCAAGCATGTCTGTGCAGAAGTTGCACCTAAGGTATCAATGCAAATGAGATGTACACTTAGTTCTGAGCACTTGCCAAAAGTAATGCTACAACTCATAAAAGATTTTTATAATAAGTTTATTTTAAACTGAAACTAAATAATATAGTTGACCAACACCCCCTTCAGCAATGTTCTAGTAATTCCCAAACAAGAAACAAGATGTCTCCTATTTCCCTTTCTTTGTTGCTTGCAATCTCTCCCATGCTCTGTATTCATGTTTCATGTTATAGAAATTCTATACCTTTGTCTGCCTTCCAATCTAAAAACTGATATGAATTTAATATTCTTTCTAAAAGCTATATGATCTTGATGAGAGGTATTTAAATATCTGCTTATCTGTTCCTTCTTAATGAAGATCTTCCGCCATGTGAATGCCTCTGAAATGATACCTTTTTCTTCCAATAATGACACATGAATCGATGATCTCGAATCAGTGAAGAGACACTGGAACCAGATGTTCTGCTATCTTTGATCTATTCTGCAGCATTATAGCGTTTATGACACTATGCCTATAAACGTCAAGAGGACTTGCCCATTTTGTCAGACTGTAGCAGAGAGTATTGGTAATGTATCATATGAGGCTTTGGCCTTTATCTTCATTTTGACAAGAAGTTCTGTGAACACTCTGAAGCTGGAGTGTAATACTACCCAAAGAACATAATTCTTTCTGCGGAATTTTGCATTTATTAATGTTTGCCCCATAAACAATAAAAGTTATTGAGGCGCGAAATACATTTGTGTGAAAGTGCTCATTGCTATGATATTGAGGCAAGAGGAATATATTCTGGATTCACAGTGATACAATGCTATTATGAGTTTTGCCTTTGTTAGAAGAACAAATATTAGCAGAGGTTAAAGGGAAAAGAGTGTAATTCAACCACATCTACAATGTATGCGAGGTATTTAAATTGAATCTTTCTTTTCTCTGAACATTTTGATCTTTTGGCATATGAAAAGTAACTACCATATTTTTGACTGTATGGAAAGTTCCCCTTTAGGGTTTAGAAGGAAGCTGCAGGAGAAAAAAAAAAAAAAAAAGATGGTCCATTGTTAAATCTTCAAAGAAAAAGATTCAGGGATGAAAGTAAAATTGAGATACAAAAGGTGTTTTAAGGTATTTAATGTTTCAAAATGTGGTTCTGGCCCCTGCCTACTGGCCAGTTTCAAATTTACTGTCTAAGAACTGAAATTTCAAAGGTGATTTCGAAATGCCTTTTTTCCTGCATTAACTAATGTGAGGGCATATGGCCCTTTAGTCTGAACACATGGCACTAAAAATATACATGCGTGGAGTGCTTTGTTTCACAGAGTCACATTTTTCCTTTCATTTGTTTCTGAAATCAAAGTTTTTGTGTTCTTGAAAAGACTGAGCCTGTGTAATGTCATGCTTTGAAATACTGTTCTCTTGACATTATAAGACCATGAAAGGTAGAACTCTGACTAACTGTATTATTCCTTCACCTTAAAGAGACATTGTCAAGTTTTCTAGGCTCTAAATATGACCCGCCTAGTTTTGTTTCCTTTAGCTCTTATTCTATGACAAAGCTTATTTGAATTCTTGTCTACATAAAGTGCCTCAAAGCTTGCTTTTCTTCACAAAATTAAACAAATACAAATCCAGAAACTTGCATTTCAAGTGACTTCTGCGTAATTCAGGTGAATGTAAGCAGGTGATTGCAGTGTGCAAACTTCATTTCAACTGGCTCGTGCTTATCAAACAATGAGCAAAAGTGATTTAGGAGTTATGTCTTTTGATGTGTGGATATAGTACTGATCAAAGTCAGTGACAGCCGTTCATGTGAATCCCAGGACAGGCTTTGTCCCCATTAAAAATATATTCCATTACAATAATTGTCAGACAACCCCCCTCCTTTTTAAGTGAAAATAATTTTAATTTGACCCCTTTAAATCAGAAATGCAAATCAAAACCCACAAAATTGAAGCACATACTTTTGTTTTAAAACTGAGCACCAACAAAACTAACTCCCTAATGTTTTAATTACCTATAATGATCTCCTTCACAAATATTCTATTTATTATGTCCCAGAAAATGGTCTTATTGAAAACCATGCACTACCTTTCTGCATAATAAAGTCAGTATGATACTTACAAACACTGTTGCTCAACAGGTTCTGTAACTGTGAAAGATAATTATTTTTAACCAATCTCATTGTCACCTTTATCTGAATATCTAACCAAAAGCGTAGTTTAGATCTCAGTACTTACCTGAGTTCTTACTTAAGTGAGTAAATAGCTGTATACAGCTGACAAATTAGTTTTTATTGCACAGAAAGTTGTAAAAGCTCACTTTTGTTCATGCTTCCTATATGTTGAAAATGAATTTTGGAAACTTAATGTGATAAGAAAACTCCTGACCTCAGTAAAACTCATTTTCTGCCTAATAGAAACAGGAAACACCCAAGGCTTCACTTTGAAGTCCCTAAAACCCAAAGATCTGAATGAGTCGAAAATATCCACAGTCCTATATAGCTACAGTTATATACCTTCATGTTTGGCGTAGGCTTAAGTTCCTGGCTGAATATGTATTAGATCAATGGTTAGTGAACACTATGCATTTCAAAAAATGTGCAAATGGACCAATCCATGGAATCTTTCTTTCTCATTGCCCTCTTGAATAGACAACCAAGAGAGAACTCAAGTTCTCTCAATTTTTTTTGTGAGAGTGCATGAATATTGTCTTTGATGGGAGAGCTCCATGACTTGCTGGGTCTTTAAAAAAAAATAAAATCCTACCAGAGGGATGTGTATTAGGGAGTTGTAATAGATGGGCAGACAATTGAGAAATTAATCTCATTTCACAAATTACAGATTTACTCCCAGATTGGAGTGAGCCTTACCACAAAGTTTAGTGATGAACGAGGAAAAAGTAGAAACAATCTTCTTTGGTTCTACTATCTCAAATAAAATTGAAGTGACATTTTTCAAATGAGAATACATTGTCTGCTGCTTTGTCTGGTTCTTTCATTTCAGCTTTGTTAGATCTTTTGTTTCTTTGATGCTCGGAATATTGCACCATTTGGCTCTAAAACCTACATTAGAAGAGCGTTAATTAAAGGCAGACACAGTGCAATGGAGACACTGTTAAAATTATGCTTGAAGGTACAATGTAATTAATTTTGTACAAGCGAAACATAAAAGAGAGAATGAAACCAGAGGAAATAGCAGCATATCCTCACAAAATGATAATGAGAAATACAATTGCAAATCAGACAAAATATGAAAAGACATATGGAATAATTAGACTTCAAGAAAGAAATCAAAACAAAGGGTAACCTGCTAAGTGCTCATAAAAATTAAGTGAAGAATATATAACTAATGTTCAAGGTTGTTGGCTTTTGTTTTGGGGTGCTTTTCTGTGGAGTGGAAGATTTGTATTGAGTACCTGCCAGTAACATGAGGATGTAAATTTTATATCATAATTTCCTGACAGGTACGTAAAGAATTGAGTATATAGCTTCACTTAAGAACAAGTTCTCTATTATAAGCTCTCTAAGAAGATAATGAGTTGGGATCTGGGTTATGCTTCCCAGGTTGAAAATGAGGGCACATGACAGCATTACAGTTAATTATGTCTGTATAGTAGAAGAAAAAGGCTTTAGGAAAGTGCTTTATTTTAATTGGTCATTTTAAGTAACAATTAAACTTTTCCAATTCTTTTTAGAACCCCTGTGGTTCACCTTCAGTTGTGAGTTGTGAGTGTTCAGTAAAGCAGTTTAAAAGGTACAAAAATGCGGCTTGAACATTCGTCCTGTACTCCAGACTTTAACTGAAACCAGAGGTTTCCGAAGGTCTGTCATGGCAGTCTTAACTTTAGCATAACACAACATAAAACAGAATGAAAGATTATCGTATGTTTAAAGATCTCTGTTGCATGTGATGAACTTCTTTTGGTGAGTGGGATTGCAAAATTGTTGGTTTGTCTGCAGAGCTTTCATTTTAATTGTATGGAGACTGTTTATATGTTGGGATGACCATTATGTTACCAGCTATGGCAGGGCGGTGCTACTTGTGTATTACTGGGATCAGATTATAGATTAACTGCCCACAACTTGAAACTACACACAAAAAAAGCAAAATTGCTCCCTTAACATCCTAGGCAATGTTATTAGCTTTTCTACATTTCTAAAGCTTTCTTAATTAGTCACAAACTCCTGAGCATGAAAGCAATGTAATTTATAGCATAATAATGCCTTCTCTGTTGTGTGCACTTTGTCATTTATTGGGATTTTAAAGAGTTTTAAATAAATCCAAATCCATTATTACCCTTTTTTAGTATTACATAGCACAGCACAATAAACTCATATGTTACTTACAAGGTGGTCTGTGTTTTGTAACAATGCAAAGGACAATATAGGTTCCAAAACAGAATGTGTTTTAAAGTAAAAGACATTGAATGGTTTCCAGTGTGTGTAATTTATTGACCAGTCCACACTTCCTTCTCTGAAGTGTCAAACCACACAATTTCAAAATCAAACTAAAGGAAAAGTACATAGTGCGGGTTTTTTTTTGGCCTCTGTGGCAAAACTCTTAACCATTACAATGCAAAAATGTCTGATTAAGAGAGCTTTATGAAGTATGGTATACAGCAAAAATCTGAAGATCCTTGATCTCATAAGTTTATTTTGTCACGATTTGTGCAAAATTGTAGGAAGATAGGAACTTCAGAAGGGCAGAGAATGTTCACCCATTAATTTTTATAACAACTTTAGAGACAACTCATTTAACTGAAGTTTAATCTTTATTCCGGTGTCAAAACATTCTAAATTGTCTGCTGTAGTAATTATCAATGTGTTGCTGGGCAGTTATATTTCTTTAAAAATATCTTTCAAAGTTGATTATTACACCCATAAAAATTGTCTAACTAAGTAGCATAACCCTCCAAGATAATATATTCCTTACAGTTTCTTTCTACAAATATGCTCCTCTTGTTTGAGTAAAACATATGTAGGAAATTGATTCTCTGATTCACTTCAGTTTACAGGATTTCTATTAAGAGCAAATTTTGTCTCTACCAATTAATCTTTGCAAATTTTTTTCTCTGCTACATGAATGCTCACAGAATTTTGATAACAAGGATCTCTAGTTCATTGCTTCGTGAAAGAGCCTTTTAATCTGTTATGTTTTACACTATTTCCCTGAAGAAACCTGCTGAATTTCAAAGCAGTTATGTTGTAATGCCATACAGATAGTATTTTGAAAGGTAAATATATTTTGCTACTATTAGTGATGGGGGAATATCTCTTCCTAATAAAATGCTGCTCTTGCTATTGCACTAAGCTTGTACAGGCAGGTTGTGGAAAGTTCTGTGAAACTCTGATCTTGTGCAAGGATAATCAGAAGGGCTGGATCGCAGGGGAACATGCCTTCACCCACCTCTCTGCTCCAGCCACGTTCATGAGTGGTATTTTGCATGGCCTGTTGGATTACCCAGTGAAGGAGGTTAGCTTAAATAGCCCTGTAAAATTACACCTTTCCTCATTGCCTCTAACCTCCTGAACGTGCTAGTGCTTCTGTGGCTGTCGCTGTTGTGGAATGTGAGATGGAGAGAAGGATTGTCTGCGTATTACAAAGATGAGGCAGAGAAATGTGAAAGACCTCTTGTGACTTCAGAGCCTCTGTTACACAGCAGAGGGCTAAATTCTGGCCTTCTCAATATATGAGTAATGCCTTTAGTGTGGAATGATTCTTTTTGTCGTCGTTGTGATTAAGCTTAGAAACAGGGTATGCTATTTCTAAAGTGTATAACTGCATGCAAAACCCCCAGGTATTTCCGTACGTAACAAACCTGTAATATTTTGAAAGCCTCATCTGCTGTTAAACTTTGGAGTAGACGAGCAATTTTTGTTGCACCTTGTAATTTTAGCTTCTAGCTCATGTAATTAATCTTTTCCTGTTTTGGCAATCTTACAGTTACGGGAACAGACTTTGTCAAAGGAGAATTTCCAAAGTAGGCTACTTACTTTTTATGCAGTTACTTTTTGTATTTGCATTATTTCTCATTAAAGTGAATGGTTGTGATTTTTCCTACGAAGTAAGGAAAATCCACCGTGTCCAGTGATGAAGGGCATGGCGATAAAAGCCACAGCATTGCAGTTGATGGCATTGTGTTTATCCTAATTCAGTTTCTCAGGAGCCCATGCCCGGTTACTAATGCAATTGTGTGATGTCTTGTAGAAGTCTTACAATGACAGTTTTCATTCATCCTCTTGAATTAACACAAAATGAGTGCTAAACAAGCAGCAATATTATTGCTGTTGTTGAATAATACACTCACTGGAGCAGCTGCTAAAGGCAGTGTCAATGGGAAGGTATATCAAGCACAGTACTCAAAATTTACTGTAGTCTGGTTTCAATTGAATTTCTCACTTCATTCAAAGAAATATGCTTCACAGAATTCAGAGTTGTGTGTCTTCAACCAACATTACAGCCTGTTTCAAATTAGGTTGTGGTTGTGGCCACCTGTCATTACATTGCCAGCTACTATTAAACCATCAAAGCAGTATTTTAGCTGCTTTGATGCAGACTGGAATTGTATCTACTACGGAATGATGATTAGATTAAATGGTACAAATGTATCCAAAGGGAATAGAAGCACTAGTCTACTCCTGATCCACCACAATTTAATTTTAAGTGTTTCCTTATGTTTCTATTATTGCTGATGCAGTCCTTTGTATTTATACATGGTAGTACAGCAGAAACAGTCTTTTGGAGTATCATTAAAAAGCTGCCATTAACAAAGTCTGTCTTATTAATGTGGTATTTCATACATCACAGCTTCCAGAAATAGATCAATAGGTAAAAAATAAATGTGTATTAAATGTGTTTGGGGTTGGGTTTTTTTGGCTTGCTTTTTTTTTTTCTGTTTGATTGTTTGTTTGGTGTTTTGTTTTGGTTTGGTTTTTTTGTATTCCTGGAAAAACTAGCTCAATCAGAAAGCTCTAGAAAATGGATAGAGGAAATGTCATTTCTCCCATTTTAAATGAAAGTCTGTTTTTAATAGATATGGAAAAAATACAGAAGTAAAATGAAGTTATTTTGTTCAAGTTTGGTAGAGAAGTCTAGCTTCTACTTGAGACCTACTGGCTGCATTCATGCCATGCCTGCTTGGTCAGTTAATATTCAAGTATGGTATTTAGGTTTGGACCCAGGCATCCGTTTTATCCTTTGACAGTCTACAGCTGCCCTCCTGCCCACAAGTCAGCGTATGCCAGGCTCCTTTTGAGGGCACTGGGGTATCCACAAAGGTTGTTCCCGTTGACACTTCCTGGAAAGGGAAGATGGAGTAGCTGGCAGCTCAGGCTCTTTGCAGAATAGATAAGCACGTCTGAAAAAATGGACCAATTGTCAGACGTACCTCAGCTTTCCTCTGCAGGATATCAACAGCATAGCCTCAGAACCACCTTCCAGTCCTCCTACACTCAGGTAATGCAAACAAGTGGTATTCTGTCTCTGAGACAGCCTTGGAGGACAGCACTTCATAGTGTACCATGGCTAGATCTAATCTCACTCCAGTGTCTTCCTCAGGACACAGATTTCATGCATTTGGACTTATTAAATTAACTGAACTTCCTGGGTAAGGTTCCCAGAAGGTACGGATAATTTACTTCTTTCAGGGAACGCTGGAAGAGGTGGTCTACTTGCATTTTGTAAACCAAAAGCCTAAGTGTAAAACAAGACAATAGAACAGGATACAGGAACAGTACAATCCTAATTAACATAATAAGCATTGTTGTATCAGCATGCAATTGGCCTGAACAAGATCAATATTTCCAGGCAGTAAGTTTTGATCAATATTTTATATTCAAATTTTTACAATAATTTCAGATTCATGTAGTTATTAAGACAGATTGCTGAAGTTTTCCCCTAAATCAGCGTACACAAATCCTTTCTGTGTTCAGATTTCCAGGTCTTGATAATAATTCAGTCAGGAATTTCGAGATCACTAAGATTAGAGTTGGCTGTACTGTTTTGCCACCTGCCAGTTTAGTACTAATGACAGCAGACTTTCTGTACATATGTAAATCACTCTTGGATTCACTTCCATTTTATAGATTTTGAGTACTCTCTACTAACTCAGACAGTCGGGGAATCCTTTCTGGAAAATGGAGCTTATGTAAAACTCCATTGAAATGATGGCAACTGTATCATTTACCTGCAGAATTCTATGGTGACATCTTGACAGTATATTCATACAAGATCCTTTAACACGCCTGGAGCTGGTAGCAGCCAAAATAGTAATACTTGGACCATTGTTATGGGAAGCAGAAGTGCTGAGAATAGCATTGGTATGTTTCAGCAGAAAACATCTTTTCCCTCAGTGTGTGAATTTTTCCCATTTTTAGGGCAAAGAAAAGGGTTTTTGAAAATTTGTGGCTACATGGAGAAAGAAGTAACTTTTATGAGATGCATAAAAGAAATCTGGGTTCGAGGCATAGATTCAGACAGGGATTTGAGCCTTTAACTCATATAAGCATCTGATAAGCTTCTCTGTCCCAGACTAAATACTCAGCTTCTTACACAGTAAGAAAAACCTCAGCATAAGAGAAGGAAAGAATTCCACTTTAAATCCTAGTGGTGAGACTCATACACAAGTGTAGGCCACAAAACATTGCAGGAGAGAATAATTCCAAATACGAATGGTTCTGACTGAACCGTCCACACCAATGCAGTAACGAAAAAACAATTTTTGCAAATTAGCTTTCATAGTAATAAGATAATGAAACTAACCGATTCACAGAGCAGCCTTTTAGCTGTTCCGGAATTGGTTTGTAACTAAAAAAATCCCCAAATCTTATCTGAATGTGTATTTGGCATTCATTTGAATATGTGTCTGGACCTTGACCATGGTCTAATTGTTCATGTCTTCTTAGAAAATATAACTCAAAACTGGATGCTGACAGCTCCTTCTTCTGGGAGTGCTACCTGTATGCGGGTTAATGGAAGGAAGATACCCATTAGTAGCTGATGCTGGACTCGATGCTTTTAGCAGAAAATCAGTCTGAGATCAGAGCCTGCAAACATCTGGCTTTTTGTCTGAGGAGAAATTAATGTTGTATAATTACAGAAGGGCAAAGATCCAAAGAGAAAAAGAGAGAAGAAAAATATTACTATAATGAAATGTCTGATGCTGCATGATGCATTTCCTTTTAGAAAAGCAAGAACGTTTTTAAGCTCAATTTCATGTTTCAATGTTTCTGATTTTCAGCAAACTGCAATAATACAAAAAGGTTAAGTATAGGCTTCAAATGAAGGCTGTTTTTATGATTAGGAGTATAGAAAAGACAAATATGTTTTTCTCTTGTTTGTTTCTGGCTGATTGCAATAAAATGTAGACACAGAGCTATTTCTATTTAGACATTTTCATTTTATTTTCTAAAGCAAGAGTCAAGTGTACTTCAAATCACCCTTCCAAGTAGAACATCTACATCATGTTCGGCAAGTGGCAACATTTTAATTGTGGTAGGTCATGGAAATCTTTCAAAATGTTACATGAATAAGGCTATGCAGTTTGTGCCGTGATTTGTCTAAGTGAATTCCTCCCAAACGAAAATGGGTCAATTTAAATTGTGAAAAATTAAGAATTTTTGTTGACATCAGTGCAGCTTCAACCTAAATGTTCCTGATTCAGTACAGTCCAAAACAGTGCGGACATGATATTTAGGGCTAGATGAACTGGATTTCCCTAAAACCTGTGAAGGCGTTGCAACAGAACTCAATAGGATTTGGAATGGTTGTCTTGTAGTGAAGCACAAAATCAAATATCTCAAACATGCTGCAGTAAAGATACGATTTTCCGCAGATCTTTGTGTAAGCAGCCTGCAGTGGGGTGTGTCTTCTGTGAAGGTTTTCAGTGCCTAATTCATATGAGAGGAGTGTTTGAGAAGCCCTATCATTATATGTTTTGTAGAACTACATGGGAACTAAAACTGTAAAGTTGCATTTGCTTTTGAGAGAAGAAATAAACTTGAGTTAAAATATGTGTTCTACTGAAAAAATGTGTGGCAGAACCTCATCACAATTACATATGGATAATGAGAAGTTGGAAGTACTCAATGACTTTTTTGCCTTAGTCTTCACTGGCAAGAGCTCTAGCCACACCTCCCAAGTCGCAGAAGGCAAAGGCAGGGACTGGAAGAATGAAGAACCCTGCCCACTGTAGGAGAAGGTCATGTTTGAAACCATCTAAGGAACCTGAAGGTGCACAAGTCCATGGGACCTGATAAGATGCATCTGCAGGTCCCGAGGGTACTGGCGGATGAAGTTGCCAAACCACTATACATCATATTTGAGGAGTCGGGGCAGTCCAGTGAAGTTACCACTGACTGGAAAAGGGGTAACATAACTCCCATTTTTAAAAATGGAAAAAAGAAGACCCAGGGAACTACGGGACAGTCAGTCTCACCTGTATACCCAGCAAGATCATGGAGCAGATCCTCCTGGAAACTCTGCTAAGGCACATGGAAAATAAGGAGGTGATCAGTGAAAGCCAACATGGTTTCACTAAGGGCGAATCATGCCTGACAAATTTGGTGGCCTTCTACGACAGGGTTACAGCCTTGGTGGATAAGGGGAGAGCAACTGACATCATCTACCTGGACTTGTGCAAAGTATTTGACGCTGTTCCGCATGATATCGTTGTCTCTAAATTGGAGTGACATGGATTTGACCGATGGACCACTCAGTGGATAAGGAATTGTCTGGATGGCTGCACTCAAAGTGTTGTAGTCAACATCTCCATGTCCAAGTGGAGACCAGTGACAAGTGGCGTTCCTCAGTGGTCAGTATTGGTACCGGTATTGTTTAACATCTTTGTCAGCAACATGGACAGTGGGATTGAGTGCACCCTTAGCAAGTTTGCTGATGAAACCAAGCTGTGTGGAGCAGTCTACACGCTGGAGGGAAGGGATGCCATCCAGAGGGACATGGACAGGCTGGAGAGGTGGTCCTGTACAAATGTCATGAAGTTCAACAAGGCCAAGTGTGAGGTCCTGCACATGGGCTGGGGCAATTCCATGCACATATATAGGCTAGGCAGAGAACGGACTGAGAACAGCCCTGAGGAGAAAGACTTGGGGTTGTTGGTTGATGAGAAGCTCAACATGAGCCAGCAATGTGCGCTGGCAGCCCAGAAAACCAACTGCATCCTGGGCTGCCTCAAAAGAATCGTGGCCAACAGGGCGAGGGAAGGGATTCTGCCCCTCTGCTCCGCTTTCATGAGACCCCACCTGGAATATTGCATCCAGCTCTGGAACCCCCAACATCAGAAGGACATGGACCTGTTGGAGCAGGTCCAGAGGAGGGCCACGAAGATGATCAGAGGGCTGAAGCACATCTGCTATGAAGACAGGCTGAGAGAGTTGGGGTTATTCATCCTGGAGAAGAGAAGGCTCCAGGGACACCTTAGAGCCCCTTCCAGTCCCTGAAGAGGGCCTAGAGGAAAGCTGGGGAGGGACTCTTGTTCAGGGAGTGGAGCCATAGGACGATGGGTAATGGTTTTAAACTGAAAGAGGGGAGATTTAGATTGGATCCTAGGAAGAAATTCTTTACTGTGAGGATGGTAAAGCACTGGTGCAGGTTGCCCAGAGAATCTGTGGCTGCCCCGTCCCTGGAGGTGTTCAAGGCCAGGTTGGACGGGGCTTGGAGCAACCTGGGCTGGTGGGAGGTGTCCCTGCCCAGGGCAGGGGGGGTTGGAGCTAGATGATCTTCAAGGTCCCTTCCAACCTAAACCATTCTATGACTTAAAACGGATAGGGGTGAGTTTAAAGTAGTTAAAACTTACACAATTGGAGATTTTTAAAACAAATTACCTCAGATTTTCTTAAGCTCTACATAAGATTGCCATCAAATATTTTTCTTTACAGTAGAAAGAGATAAGTAAATTCCAGCTGCAAAACTTACCCTGTTTACATTATCCTGAGGTTACAAGAAATCTCAAATTGTGTTCAGTAAGTTTTCCTGCAAAGGTCTGAAGATAAATGTTATCTGCTTCTACTTTCTTTTCTACATAGTGATATGCTTTAGTCTGTTACTTATGCAGAGGATAATGATGGTCCATCCCATAATTCCCCAGGGCAGATTGCACAGTGTACTAGATAATTGATTTTGTGCAGGAATATCAAAATCCCAGGTCTGAAAACATCACCACCACTCTAGCATTGAAAGGAATAAAAAATAAGCTGTGTTTATCCTTAAATTAAGGTGAAACGATGCCTTTCTCCACAGAGAATAGGCTTAGCAGACCCACCACTGGCAATTGTTGCAGGTACACACGAAGCTAATGAGCAGTATTAGGAAAATATAAAGGACCTACTAGTGACTAACTCTTTCCACAGAGACCTGTGGAAGGCAAGGAAGGGTATATGAAGGGTTTCTCATGTATTCCACTGTAGCCATCAGGCTTCTGTTTGGAGAAAGCATCTAGTTCAGCTAGTGGTGGCAGGTAGTAAAAATATTTAATATATACATATATATTTTATGTCAACCACAGTAGAGCTGATCCTGTTGCCTGAATGTCGGAGTCACATCAGTAAATAGTAAGCAGTATCCCCTTGACTCACCCAATCTTTAATATGGCTCTGTTCTGCCAGGTGCTAGAGTTTAACCACATAGATGTTTCATCTGTGTTTTCAAAATAAGTAAATAGCTAAGAAAATGAACAGTTAGTCTCAGTAGCCCTAATCAAATGCGATTTTAGTATTCTTGTAATTTTCAGGAGGAAAAAGAAAAAATAGTTCATTAACAGGAAAAATAATGTCTGCTTAATGAGAATTTAGATGAGCATTCCTTTCCTTCATTGCGTTTACTTTCCCTGTATATGTCTGGCATCCGGGGCTCAACCACTGCTGAAAATAAGGGTAACTGATACCTTTATTTTAAAGACAGAAATTAATCGCTTGCTCCTCCTCATTTCCCCTTTACAAGAGAAAGGGCTTTGAGTTTCTTTTCACAGATTTGATGCCATAATAATGTCTGTTTGAATAGCTCCAGTCTATTATGTCCTTCTCTTTAACAGCCAAACTCAGCCTTGAACAGTTTGTTTGTTACCCACCAGTAAAGCTTATACAAGTGTTGAACTGAAGTGGCTATATTTTCTCTCACTACAGAAATCTTCTGTTGTACTCATCACTATTTTAAAAATGTAAACACACTTTGGTGTGCTAAACCTTCACCTGAATGACTCTTTTCTACAGTGAGCAGTGAATGTATGGTATACTGGAAATAATGGTATTTAAAGGCTGGAATATTAGCTGCTGTGAAGGCAGACAATGGAAGGAGAGCGCCCTGGTTAAATCAGAGGTTAGCATCAGAAAGATGGCTCAGAGCAGCGGAAATGTTAGGAGATTCACGCTATTCTGCTCTCTTTATGATGTAAGGTTTCCTTTTTACATATCATCAGAACTAATTCTGATTGTCAAAAGAAAATACGTTGTTTAGTAGCTATGGGATGGTTGTTCATGAGTGATGCATAGGCTCAGCTGTTGAGCTTTCTTACCCTTTTCTGGGATAATGCGGGTTTCTTAATTTGATGTGATCTCTGCTATAAAATATATATGATTTTCTCACTTTGGATGGGAAAGACATTTGAAGAGAAGAGGCGCAAATAGTGGGTCTGTCATATTGAGTTCATCATACTTTAGGAAAGCTAAAAATACTAAGAATAGCCACTAAAACTAGGGAATTTCAAGTTATTAATCAAAAATGGGAGGAAGAAAAGGCTTGTTATCCAAAACCAATGGAAATGTGTGTGGGCTATGCATAAAAAAAAAAGGATTTGTGATCACTGGAAAATAAAAATACCCAACGGGCTGTCAATTTTAAAGCATGAGAATGAACAGAAAAGCAACTATAAAAATGATGGCTTAGTGTCTTGTATTCATTCCCTGTCAGTGACCTCCATATCAGAGCTATAGTGTTTACAAGTCAAGGGTTTTGTGACAGTTGTACGAACTGGAATATTCATCTGAAAATTAAGGTTTGTTTTTCCTGCTTTGTATTTGGATTGGTGGGACAAACTGAAAAGTGCTTTGTGTCACTTTTCCAGTTTGCTGTGGTAGAAAAGCCTGATTTTTTTTTATTTTTTTTTTGGTAACCAGGAGGTTCTAAAAGACCTGGAAGGTTTTTGTAATCACTAAAACTGCAAGTCAGAATATAGAGTCTAACAACGAGGTAGAAGGCACCAGAACATGTATTTTAATTGCCTCACAGAAGCAGAACACTAACCAAATCTTCAGTTGATAAAACCAGTTCTTTTTACATCTGTGTCCTGTGTCTGATTAAATCTGCTAAGGCTCTGTTTTATTGTTTTGGGACATCAGCTACAAAATCTTAAAAAAAAAAAAAAAGATGATTCAAGTGTTAGTATGTTTGGAGACTCAACTCCTAAGGATTTTGATGCCTGCTTCTTCAGGTGATCTGAAGCATGAAAGTCTCCAGCTATATTGTAGTCATCTTCAAATCAGTAATTTTTCCCCCCACCCCCATCTTCTTCTGGACCTTTTACCTCCTTGCCTATTATCAACTGTTCGCTTTTGTTCACAGAAACCTTAGATTCTAAATAACAATACTCAGCACTTTTGCCTTGGAGTAGATTGTTGGGAGAGAAAGATTCATAGCAATTTTAATCATATTGTCAAAACCAGAATAAGCTAATGTATCAAGTTGAGAGTTTTTTCCAGTTTTATGACTTAATTACTTCTGTATTAGACCCACAACAAAAATAATAGCTCTGCAGTAACAATGTTTTTGAAACTTTATTAGTACTGTTTGCCTTAAGATAAAATGAGTAATTACCAGCACATTAAAAACTGACAGGTAACCAGTTACAAGGAAGACGTTGTCAAGTTATTTCAGCTAAGTAAAATCAATCTTTTACTGTTATTCTTAATTAAGGTAATTCCAGCTTGGCACTTACGTAAAGCTCGTTTGGAATTCAGAAAAAATAAGCCTTGGAAAAGAAACAATACTGCTATACTGCACAGCATTTTGCAACGGAATAGTTAATAGTTAACTGTTTATGGCCATTTGGAATAAAATGTAAGGCATCAGATGTCAAACGTTTCTGAAAATCTTCCCACTTTATTTAGGCACTCTGGATGAGCCGGATTTTTAGAAGATCTGGCTGCATGAGTGACTGAGGGCTGCCAAATTCTAAAACTTTCAAAAATCTGGTGTTTGCGTGTGGGTTGGTTTCTTTGATTCTGAAAGAGCTAGAGACTGGTAACAAGCTACCGCTAATGCGTAACACAGCATCTGTGACTTCAGCCCAGATTTGCAGAAGTAGTCGCTGATTCCACCTCCAGGTTTCATACTGCTGGACATCTGCTTTTCTGATGAAAATAATGTGACTGCAGAATTCCCTGTGAATGCCTAATGCACATCTTGCTGTCTAATACTCAGCACCTACCACAACTGTAAACTACTTAAAAATTGAGCTAAATTAATTCATAGGTAAGTTGTTGTAAGTGTGAAGATACAGTCTGTGTCTCTTGCAGTAGAAGTTCATGCTTTAATTCTTGCCCTGATTTTATTCCATCTTTGAGATTTGTTTTAGAGTGTCTAGAATAATAAACAAGTAAACAATATCTCATTTCTTAAATGCTGGAAAACTGAATATCATTATTATAAAATGACTTAAAAACCTAATCTGGTGATTTTTATGTAAATAGACTGTTGCCCTCACTTGTGTGGAAGGGCCATTTAATTGGATGGAGGGATGAATTATTTAAGGCGATGCTTGGGTAACTGTTTCAACCCCACACAGCCTGCAGAGTGCAGTCAGAAGAAGAGAGGTCTGCCAGAGAGTTGCGGCACAACCATTGAATCAAATTTGGAGCTTACTTGAGGTTGTCAGTGAACATTGCAGTATCACAGATGCAAAAGAGCATTACCCACTCTGGTATGCAGAGATTTCACAACTCGTTGGAATAAGTAGAAGAGGTACATATACAAACTCAAAGATTAATTTCCTTGTTTCTCGTGAAAAGAAAGTAGTTCCACTGTAGTGGGAGACTGGGTAAATCGGTAGGTGTTCATATAACCAGAAGCACTTTTTGTAGGACAGCAAAACAACAATGCACGTGTAAAAGGTTTATGCTTAAGGGGATTAACTTCTTTTTTTTTTTTAATATAAACTGAATGATCCTCTTTCACAATATATAAGGTGTACAGACAGAAGCGTTTAAGTATTTTGGGTTTCAGCAGCCAATTTGACTGCTAAGGCTTTTCAGTCAGTATGCTGCTATATTATGGCATTGCATGTTAACTAATGTAATCAGTGTGATGCATAGTCCATGATCTTCACAGCAGCTAATAAACGATTTGGGGATTATATGGAAAAGTATTTGTAACTTATTTTCTCTTTCCTCCCCCACCCCCTGTGATGCTGATGTGTTTCCTTGTTGCAGCATATTCTTTAGCACTTCTCTTTATTCTGTTATTTACGCAGCACCACCTTCAGTGAATCTACCAGGTCTTCTGTGATGTAATATATATCATTGCTAGGAAGCTTTCCCTTCAAAATAATTATATTCATGGATAACTGTTTATTTTCAGAGACTGTTCCATATTGTGCCTGCTCACCCCCAATCTAATTTTATTTTGATGGACTAGAATATCAGCCATGCTGTTCTCATGCCTGAAGTTAATGTATTCATTAGTTATAATTGCTTCCAATGTGTCCTCACCAATCTTAGTCTTTTGGTTACTTAATGATTCTGATTGGATGTTCAACACTTTTATCTGGGTTAATTTACTATTCATAGTACAATGATGGATTATTCATTTTGTTACCCAGATTACAAATGTAAATGGAGTTATACATCATCAATGAGAGCACCACAGAATCATTTAGCTAAAAAATGCCTTCTAGTTATCTTGAAGCAGCAAAGATAGTCACATAAAAACTTTGTGGCTGGCAGTGCTGCCCAAAAACGGCTGAATTCATTCACCTGCTGTGAATTGCCATAAAATTCTGTAAATGCTACTTTTAAACACTGGTTTATGTGCCTAAGTGCACCCATGTGTGTACAAATTATGTTGAGGGAAACAATGAAATGTAAAGCTATGTGAATGGTAGTAGGGAGTTTGTAAAGGGCCATGGACTGGCGCTTAGAACTCTCAAACCCTGTTCAATACTTTGCTGGATTTAAGGAGTTGAAAAAAACATTGTAAAACCTTTAGATTGGAGCCACAGAAGGAAAGATGCCTCAAGTCATTAATGTAACAAACCTCCTAGCTATAGCAGTGCTGGCAACTGATCTGTTAAAGGTGTATTTCAGATTTATTCTGGACTAGTCTGCACTGGGTTTCAGAGTCATATGTGAGCACTTTGGGGTGATGTAACTAGTATCTTGCCAGTATGTTTTGACATTTCTTGCTATCAGAAAAATCAGAGTTTTTTCCTTACTGCAGAAGATGGTGAAATTGTGACATTTGTTTATCTTCATGAATGAATTCTATTTTTTTTTGGAGATTGATGATTTTATAGATTGAGGTAAGAAAGAAACTAGTTGACTGCAAGATCAGGCTCAAATAAATGTGGCCCAGGCACTTCTGAATCCAACTTAGCTGTTGTGATTTGTACAGATTAGAGTCAAGTGAGTAGTGACAGGACAAACCAGTGAGACATGCCAAGCTAGAGGATAAATTCTTGTTGGTGCTGCACTGAGAGCACTGTTGAACTTCAATCTTCCAAGAAGTTTGAATGTCCAGAACAGGGCAAAGCATACTGATTATAACGTTAAAAAAAAAAAAAAAAAAAGAAAAATAAGAAAATTTTAGTAAGTGAGAAGTTCACTTTGTGAGAAACAAAAGAGCTCATCTCATGGGTGTGATTCACATTTCAAAGTATTTTACAGGCCTTCTGCACTTCCAAAATTGTGTAGGAGGGGCTTAGTGGAGGCCTTACATTTTGAAAGCACTTCCAGTTAACCCAAGCCTTTCCAGGTGATGTCTGTGGCATACCTGTGTCACTACTTTCATTTTTCTGCTGTTGCTGTTTGAGATGAGATTCACAACAACTTCTATTCATTCATGATTGAAAAAATACACAGCAGGTCTCATTGAGATGAAAATAATCAGCATCTGATCAAGTTTCCCTTAGACATCTATTGTTTGAAGTGGTACGTCAAACAGGAGCCAAGAGCTGGGCAAGTCTGGTTACTGAAGGTAAGGCAAAGTCCGAGAGAAGCAGTATCCAAGGCTTGATAAGAATTTGTGCTGTTCACAAATGTGCAAAGAGATAAAATTCTTTGGAAGTCAGTGACCACCCCAGTAGCCCTGTGTCAGTTAGCTTGATGAGGGAGGCCATAATATTGCTAAATTAAATTTAGGTAAAGCAGCCAAACCAGCAGAATAGTTGTGTATATACCCTATAAATGAGCTGCTCTCCCTTTGGGGAGTAATTATTATCATAGAATGTATTTCACTAAAGTTTAACTGAAGTAAACATTCTATTCTGTATTTCCTCAGTTTTAATTGAAGAAAAATAACTAATTATCTTCAGGAAAGAATTATCATCAAGAATCAATAGAAAGACTTTTTTTCCCAGCTAATGACCCCAAGGAAATGCAGGGCAGTCAGTATGATGTCTAGGCGTTGTTTCATGTAGTGTGCAAACTGAGTAAACATTTCATGGCCAACAGGTTACTTGTCATGATTTATCAAGTAATTACCAATAAAAGTTAGAACTTCTGGCATAGGTTGAATTCGTTTCGATAGTTCTGATATAATTTTAACTCCCTAGGGCCTTTTTGGTAAGATAAATTTTCATTGAGTCCAAATAAAATGAATGTTGTCTGATGATAGGTTATTTAAATATGCCAAAAGACATACTTTAAATACACAAGTTACGGGAACTTTCATTAGGACTTCCAGCTATAATGTGAGACGCATCTTCCATTCACTTATGGTCATGTGTTCTGAAAACACGGGAAAATCCGACCTCAGCCCCACACATAACTTTAGGTTTATGCTATTCTGTTAGCTCATTGTGCATCTTAATTGTAAACACAAATGATATTTAAGGAAGGCAATAGCTCCACTATATGTTTATTCTTTGCTTACTGGGGTGTTTAAAATGAAACATCCATTATGATACATGTATCATAAAAATAGCGGGCAATCATTATAATTAGGAAAATGTCTCAAAGAAGAATATTCAATCATTAAAAACATCATTGCCTCTTCCCTCATAAAATACACTTCAGTCATTTTGGCTGAAGAAGTATGGGGAAATTTGAGTAGCTAAAGGTGGGGTTACAAAAATAGAGACTTAGAGAATTTTTCAAAATCAGGAAATCAGCACAAATAAGGAAAGGATCTCTCTGTAGACTCTGTGCCAATCAATATTTCCTGGCTTCACACTCTTGTATGTGAAGTATGGATTATATGCATTTCCCCTAAAAACAAGGCTAAAAAATGGAAAATCAAAGCTAGTATATTTCAGTATCCAACTTCAAAAATTGTGGGACAAAGGAGCTCTAAGGGAAGCCATCCTTTAATTAATGATTCTGAATAAATAATTATATTTTACTTCTTGGAGGCTCATTGCATCACCATTCTATTCAAAACACTGTATTGAGTCTTCCAAATATTTCTTAAATGGTAGCAGGAAAACACTACTCAGAAAATGAGTATTTTCATTGAATGAATACCGAACCCTCTCTCAGCCGTTGTGTACACAGGCATCAGATTTCTTGAATTCCCACACTCCGTAAATATCTGAGCACTTGCACTCGCTTTGTAGAACAGAAGCTTTTCCTCCAACTGATTCAGATGATCAAAGCAGATGATCACTGTGGTTCCTTTGCTCCTAAGACCAGTGACAGTATGAACCAAAGTTGGTAAAGACATCGCTGAGGAATTGAGAATTTTTAAAAGCTTTTCCAAAGACGCATAAATTTAGCATTGAACAGATGTTCTAAAAATTCAAAAATACCCTCATTAATCCCTACTTTTTAATGCTTGCAAGAGTTCATGCATTTAATTTATTCTCCAATGTCATCAGTTTTCTTCAAAGATGTATTTCTTTAATTAAAATAGTTATTATAGCTGTCACTGATGCAACAACATCTTTAAGTTCCTCTTGGGTACGTTTGCAGCTGAGTGTTCATTGGAAGTATGACTGTTGTCAGTTTGAAGTTTGAAATCTTGTAGCATTCTGGGACCATTTCAGTGCCTTTGCAAGTAAGCCTAGGCAAAAAAAAAATGCATGAAGGAAGTATTTAATTGTTACGTTTCCTATTAAGTGCCGTAGTTTTACCTGACAGTTGGTGAGTGGAAACAGCAATTTGATAAACGTGTGGAGACATGGTAGAAGGCAATGGGGGAGAGCAGCAGCAGAGCTGACATCCCAGAATTTATGAGTTCTACTCTGATCTGATAATCAGGTCCTAGCTATTTAGTGAATATGTAAACCAATGTTTTCTTTATCAAGTTTCAAGCTTGTGGGATCTCATTCTCTTCTTGTGATGTGAATTAGGAGTAAATTGGGAGTAACATCATGGTAGCCACAAATAAAATAAGCTAATGTCAGCATCACTGGGTTACGCTGGCATTTTGTTCTTCAATCCAGTGGTCAAATACAGTTGTTACTGAGAACGGGATTGGGCCCTGAATCAGCATAATTCGGAAAAATCTGAAAGACACAAGAATGGAACCAGCCAGTGAGGGGACGCAAGAATAGTGTAGAATATCTTTTCCCACCTCAGGAGACTATTTTGAAAGGGGGTGTGGAAAAATTTTCACAAAAATCTGCAGCAAGAATTTAATCAAAATCAAGGAGGAATATAAAAGTGAGAAAAAGTCAGAAATAAAATGTAAAAGAAGAGTAGTAAATTCTGAAACGAATCCTGGAAAAGTAGAGGAGTTTGATGCCAGTAGTAATTAGTCTGAAAGACAGAACATGTCAAAATAAAGGGAGTATCGTGCAAGAAATATCAGTGCAGCGTGAGGAGTTTCTTGGATTTTGCAAACCTAAATGCATTTATGGCAAATGATGGACAAACTTACCTTTAGTAGCCTTTTTTTTTTTTTTTAGTTCTCCAAATACTGTCTTCACCAGTCAGATTCTGAAATCCTGTCTCGAGTGGTATTCCCCTCGATTTCAAGAGATCTGGTGAAAAAAAAAAAGAAATGGAATCAGAATTCTTGCTCTACGTAGGAAGCAACAGAAGAGCAGCCTTTGTAATTATGTGTGCTTCACTTTTAGTGCTCACAAGGAAAGCATTCATGTTGCTTGCAGATGCACCCTGCTTGGAAAATCACTGGCTTGATCGGCTGTAATAGGCAGAGAGATGAAGAAAAAGCACGTGCAGAACTTTCAACAAATACCTTCATTGTCCTTTGCAGTCAACCTGCTGTGTGTTTGGCAAAGCCCAGGGGATAGTCTCTGATCACTTAGAGGTTGTGCCTGAGGCATGGCTGTGTATGGGGACGTTTTACCTGTTCTGTGCTAGCAGACAACCTGGCATAGGTTTTTGGTGTTTGGTTTTTTTTTCTTTAGCATCTAACCTTAGGGGTAGTGAGTTTTGGTTCAGAAAGAAGCAGTAAGCACAAACTCATTACTGACTTAGAGGGGACATAATTTTGCAAGGCTGGAAAGGATATCCGAACTGGTGGATTTGAGGATCTTGATCTTTTGCAAAAACATGCCTGAAAAGCACCAATATACAGCCGTTTTCAGTTTCATCAATATGTATTTCTTTTCATTCTGAGATCAACCCTTTTTTTTGAGAGCCACAGGACCATTTAGGAGATTAATTGTCTCCCAGACACCTGCCATGCAAGTTCTTGACGCATTTGTTTGTATTAATAAGGTTCGAATGTCTTGCATCAGGCACAATTTTACTCAAATACGTGAATTACATACATGCTTATGAATTTTCAAGATAAGAGCCTAGAGAGTTCTGCTAGCACAGTAGCTACTGCTTATACTTCTTAGTAATCTGTGATCTGAAAAAGAAACACTCGTACTTCGGTTTGGCTAGTAACATTTTTTAAAAAATTCTAAAACTCAATTACTAGGATTTGGCGACCTTAAAAAAAGGAACAGCACTTGATTAACTGATGAGGAAATAAACAGCAGCAATATAATGTGACCTTTAAAGAGCAGCTCATGAAAATCTTTTAAAACAGTTGGAAAAAATTCTACTCAAAGTATATGTCAAGAAAATATTGTCTGTAGTCTTTCTCCTAATTCTGTATTACTACTTATCTGACACCATGGCATTTGGGTTTTGTACTATGAATTCCTTGTAACTCTAATGTTTCGCAGGCTGTGTAACAAAACACGGACTGGGATTAGAATTACAGTCTTACTAAGCAAGCCCCCATCTGGGAGATCATGGTATTCTTTCTTTGAATGGAAACTTTATTGATGAGATTATTTACCTCGTGAAATATCACAGAATCATAGAATTGTTAGAGTGAAATACAAATTCCTCTGATGTTTGAACACACCAAAAAAAAACTTGCCATGTCCTTGTAATTTATAATAGAAAAGTCTCTTGAATCCCATAGAATCTATTCTCCATAACCTTGTTGTAGTTATGAATAAAGAGTAATGCCTATCTCTTTCATTGACATTCCTTACATTTTCATTACCTTATACTTTTGCTCACTTAATTACTATATATGTCCATTATTCTGCTCCTGGTTTGTGTCTCTGAACTGATGCTGACCGTCAGCAGTATGCTGGAAGTCAATACTTTCCCATCAGAACTCAAGAAACACCAAAAACTTCAGGAATAATTTAAAGACCTCCAAAGGTGCAGCCACCTGTGTTCCTGTTCCGTCTCTTTATTCACAGAGAAACAGTTGACTCTCAAAAGAACATGACCCAAATCTGAAATGCAGATAGGTCCTTCCTCTAATTTGCATCTAAGTATAAAATATTTGTATATGAAATTTAATGCAATGCAAAGGTAAACCTGGAAAAGTTGGTTACTGTCTCATAGATGCCCTTTCTCAAATCAANTTTTTATGCTGGAGAGGGATCCAAGAGCTCCTTATCTCCCTGGATGTTGCTTTCTTCTCCCCTAGAAAAAAACCCTTATGTGGCCAGTACAAAGAGAATTGTTTATGCTTTTCTGAGTGAATGCCAAGAAAAAAAGGAACAGATAACAAAGACAAACCCCTTCTTGAATTTGCTACTTTAATTTTCTGACAGTCTGTCACACAGAAGCATAAAAATCCGAAAAACCCAGTTTATGTATTTCCTTTAAAACTATTTGGAAAGCTGAGTGTGCACTAGTCATTGAAGAGACTATAATCTGGGTTGAAAGCATAAGAGGAGGCATTTTAGAAACTTTTTTCTTCCTTTTGTTTTCTCTTAGAAATGAAATGGGACAAATCCTCACAGTACTGCTCTCTCAAATGCAGTTGAGCATCTGCCACAGGATAAGGATTGTCAGACTTTATGCCTGTGTGTGTAGAACTTCCACACAATAATCTCTGCTTTTCCCTGACAGTTACTATTCATTTTGATAACAACGAAAGTAGAATTCCCTCAGATATATTTTTTTTTAAGTTGTTTCCAATGTTACCTATATTTTTTTTGTCTTTTCCTTTTGGTTTCACAAGGAAATTAGGCTTATACTGTTAGTGGTAACTGTCCAGTTACCTGTCTCTATCTGCCAGGTTTCCCCGTTTGCTAGTTACAACCAAAGGAGGTGAACCGGTATTGTAAAAACAAACTTATGTTCATGCTTTCATTCTGGCCAAGTGACATGCACATATTCGCCAGCCATGAGCATGCCTTTAGCTTAGAATTGTATGTAATGTTTTCATATGCCATATTATATGTATAAATGTGGATGTATGTTGGTTTATGTAGATTTTGTGATACAGACATGTACCACATCATAGTTGTCATACATCAAGTATTATAAATGAATAGTCAAATAATAAGAGTATCCATAGCAAAAGTTATGCAAACCAGATGTTTTAAGTGTAGTGAGTGCTATTCAGCCAAGCAGCTGCTGCTGAATCACATTGTCAGCAGACCAAGGCAAAATGGCTAACAAACTTTGCAAAAAAAGAAAACTTGGTGGTATCTGTCACAAAATTCCCCAAAAGATTGCTACTGGAAATGCTGCTTCTGGGAATAAAATTGCAATAAGGCAGGTAATTTAGATATCTAGAACAAGCCTGCTACAGATACAAGGTAAAAATATTAAAGTACTCTGCTGCTTCTGTATTTAATCAAAACATGTTAATTTAAAATATATATTTCAATCCCCATCATTTCATATTGTATATATATGTATTGGTAAAATAAATATAGTTCTAGTATTGTTTAATAAAAGAATAACAAAATTATTCCTGACATAATCACCTTTAAGCTTACCCCTGACCTCATATATTTTAATTATGTATAAGAGCTAGCAGATCTCCTGTGCAACAAGGAGCCCTTCATTACCTGTAATTCCTATTTTATAACTTTTTTGTTTGATCTGTTCCAGGATTCATTCTGAAGAAATTCAACAGAATAAATTATCATTCTCCCCAACCATTTGACTGTAGCTTTGAATACATAATGTATCCACCCATGTATATTATTTATGAAAGATTGATTATTCTTTCATCTCAATATCCCTTTTATGCCAAGAGAATTTCAGATTTAACACTTTCCTTCCTAGACATAAAGATTAGCTGTCCGACCGTGTGACTGCATCCCACATGGGCATGTCAAAGCTGGCTGAAAGCTCATCTGGGTATGTCAGTGCGAGTTGCAGCTTCGCTTTTGACTCATTGTAGGCTCCTGAAGATAACTCAAGGGATAGGAAGGTGAACGGACTTCTTTCTTCTAATCTATGCCCTGATTGATGAAACATGGGCTTTCAAAGCTGGATCAACACAGAATTTTAAATTAAACTTTTGGCTCTGATTTACTGCTTTGCTGCACCAGTTTTAAACCAGTACGTGGAGCAGTACTGAGCTGAAACTATCAAGGAAATCAGGGAAAATGGGGATAAACGTGAACTGAAGGTATCTAGTTAGAAGCCATTTGGGTTTCACTGGGTTTGCTATGTTTCCGTAAATAGAATGAAAATAACTGAAACAGAATGTTTGAGTTGGGAAAATTCTGCATTTGCTTGTACCTCCAGGTTTTGGTAAACCTGAGCGATCTGTGTTTCTCGAGGACAGATGGCTTCATTACCACTTATACCGCACTGCTGTCACTCGACAAATTTCATACCAGACAGAGTAAGATGGTGTTTCCTTATCAAACAATGGTGAGAACTTCTGTCTTGTGAATGCATTATCTTTCTTTAGCCTGTTCTCAGGATGGTCTCACAGGACAGGGTAAATTAAATATGCTTTCTATTGGTAGAGCTTTTCAAACATGTGCACACACATAGTTCTCAGCGGCTCAAATCAGATATAATTTCGGTTCCTTTCTTAAAGAGTACTGCACTAGTTAATGATTATGCATGGATATAAGGAATGAAAACTTAGGATGGTTGAGAAATCCAGGAGCACTCTTTAGCTGTGAATTAAATTGCTCCATCAGCCAGAAAAATCTTCATTGTATCCTTTCTTCTGTCCACCCCGTAGCCTTTGTCGATTTTGGATTCAACTTCAGCTATTTTTTTATGTAGAAGCAAATCTTATCTAAAAGCCAACTTAGTGACAGTGAGGTGGGTTACATGAAGACCATGGACTGTTAGGTGGGTTGTCTAACGCCGCATGGTGTGAAGTACACTTACTTGTGAGGGTTGAGTTTTTTATACCGATGTTTTGTGGTTTTCTTCCTGTTCATTTTTTTTTAGAAACTACTTTTTACCTCTGAGATGTCAAGCTTGACTGGAAAATGGATGGTCAAGGAATATTAATCTTGTAATTCAAGGGTTAGTGTCAAAGGTATCGTTCAGAACACTACTACTTTTAAAAATACATCTGTTTGTCCTGTTAGTTATTCCTTCGTAGGTGTTTTGTCAAGTGATGGGCTTTACAAAACATGCAGCTGTTTCAATTTTTGATTACTTTTCAAGAGGTCAGTTATTTTCACTCCCTTTTTATCTTTTGTCTCCAGTAAAATTATAATTATTTGTTCATACTTTTTGTAAAAACTCTGTTTCAAGTCACTGGGAAAAACAGTTGGATCTTTTGTTCTAAACCCAATGTGAAAATAAAAAAAATATTTTGGGGTCAAATGAAAGATGGATTTCCAAAATGATGACTTTTAAAATGTAAATAATATAAATTTCATAAGGAAACATATTTTGCAAATGGTGGATTAAAACTATGATTTAAAGATATGAAATCAAAATATTTTCATATTATGCTTTTTTGGGAGGGAGGAGGTTGTTTTGGTCAAAATAACTGTTGATGGAAAGCTGAAAGGCTGCTGCAGGTTTTGGTTAAAAATTAATCAAAAAGCTTCACCTAAATTTGGTTTTGCATTTTATGATAAGAACATGTTGTCAGGTTGTCCAATAAGGTTATCTTTTCAAATGTGTTGCCTAAGTAATAAGTAGAGTAGAAATTATTCAGTCATCACCCTGTCAAGGACTGCATGATTCCCACTGGCATTTTGGAAGATGAGACGTGCAAAGCAAGGCCCTAATTCTGTAAAGATTTCACATTCTCAAGTTTACACACAAAACCAGCTACGGTAACTTCCCTGGGACTACAGTGTTTGCCAGCCACTTTCCTGCAAGGTGGAGGAGTAAAATTCACTCCCATAAAAGCTCTCTGCATGTCTGAATTCCTGCTCATTCGAAGAGCCACATTCTTATCAGTAAAAGAGATGGGAAGACAATACAGTTTGGTAGTCTGTGTGGAGCTCAAAGGAACAGGTTTTCTTTCCAAACCTGCCCAGTATTTGTTGGTTGACCTTAGTAAGTGACTTCAGCTCACTGTGCCTCAGTCTCCTCCTCTTGAAAACTACTTTTGACACCACCTGCACAAAACTGCAGAGAGCACCACCTGCAATGAGTATAGGTCTTTCTGTTTTTATCAGCTGTACATAGTTTAAGAACATCTGTGGTATTAATAGCCGCTGTCACAGGCAAAATGACAGTATTACACTGTGAGGGTATGCATTTACCTTTCGTATTTAAAATGCACTAGAATATGTGTGTCCCTTGTGAATATATTGTCCACTAGTAAGATTCGTTTGGATCTAACTTTGTACAGCTCTTATAGCAAAAACCTTTCAATGCTTTTATGCTTGATATTTTGTGTCCCCTGGTTTCCTTATTCCATCAGTCTAGAAAGCTTTATCCCATTTCTGTGTCCAGTCATCTAATGTTCTCTGCTTGTTTTGGTTATTTACTTGGGGGGTGGCAGAGAGGAAGGAATAGTTTGGGGGTTTTTAAAGTTTCTGCCCCATTGAAATTCTTATACCTTTTTCCAAGAACAAGAAAATTCCTCTTTCTTTTTGCTCCATGCAATGCAGTTCTACACTCATATGAAGAAATGTTTTCTGTATGAGATTTAGAGTGTAGAGCGAAGGAAGGCATTCCCTTCATTAGTAATACCTCTGCATGACTTAATCGGATTCACCGGAGTTAAACTTAGCTGAAGTGGTTTGTGGCTAGAGGCTATTACCTCTCCATCACAGAGAGATCCTGAGCTGCAGGATTTGACATTGCTGGCCGGGGATCTTGTCTTCAACAAACACAGTTGATGCTCAGACATAGGCTTTTGGCTGGCTATGCTGTTCCCATCTGTTTCCATGGCATTGTTCCTGCTCACAAGGTGATATGCCAGTTCTAATAGGGCAGAAGTGCCAAGTATAGATTAGTTTGGATAGGTGGACTCATTTATGCTATAAAAGCCCTGTCTTATGCAAGAATTACCCCCTCTAGAACCTTAATGTCATGCATGCACTGTGCTTTTTTCCATTTGTTCTTGCTAGTTTCTCTCTGTACGGTACCTTTTCCTCCTCAAGGCTGCTCTCGCAAACACTCGGAAGTCAAGGGTGCCCCCAGGCATTAGTTTGCCTCCATCAGCACACCCTGCTGAACTGGAGATGGGGTCTAATTCGGCTCCAGTGAATTATTTCATTTGTTGTAAGAACTAACCAAGAATGCTCTGGTTGATTATGCGATCACATCCTGTCAGTTCTTAGTATATCGCACTGCTTCTCTTACTGTGTGATCATTGTCCTATTTCTTAAATAAATATTGCACTACCGTGCATTTTGTTATTCAAAGAGTAACTTTGTCAGTAACTGTAAGTAAAGGGCTTTTTTTCATGTTTATAATTAAATTGATGTCATTGTTCTAAGGTCCTGAAGCCATTCTAATTGATCCTGAAGCTCTTAAGGTTAAAAGTTCTCTTCTTTCAAAAGATATCCATTTTAATAATTTATCTGTTACTCTTCTAATATACATTTCTTTTTGAACTTGTCTTATCTTTCAGGGGAAAAGGCAGTTAACAATAAGAGAAAATGTATTTGCAGTCTTAGGCTCCTTTGTCTGTTTTTTCTAAAGTACCTTCTATTCCATCCATCCTTTTGGCAAAGCCTGAAGAATTTGTCATTATGGGGCCACTTCTAGCTAAAGTTTGTCAGCATGTTATTAGATAGCCATGCTAAAGACGTGTAGCTCAAACGTCCATATGGGTCTGCTCTGTATCTAGATAGATTCTGAAGCTGCTTGGAAGGTCTCCTGCCATTGTGGTGGCACTGGTGCAACCTTCAGTAGTGTTTTAACTATGATCATGAGACTGAAAAATCAGTGAGGATGGAGTTATTTTTAAAAAGGAAAGAAAAAAAGCTGGCTAGAGAAATTGTTATAAACAAACTGTAGCATTTCTTATAGAAGGAAAATTAACTTGCTCCATGGAAAATGAACTATATAGCAGTAGACCAAGAAGGGAGATGAGGCAGTTCCTCGGGATATATTAGTTTGCAGTAGCTCAGTATCTCTGCGTCCCACTCTGTTGACATCTCTCTCTCTCTCTCTCTGTATCTTAATTTTATTCTTCTACAGAGATTTTTTAAATTACCTTTTCTTTATCCTCTCCATTCAAAATTAATGACTGAGTAATTATTAATTGTAAATTAGTATGCCTGAAGATGGAGAGACTGGCACTAAAATTTCTCAGGACTGAAATAAATGCAAGGTTTTATCGCTTCCCATCAACATTCCTGGAGATTTCCAGTTGTGCGCCACAGTTTTCAGCAAGGAGAAATGCAGACTATACCCTTTAGAAACGCAGTCTCTCTGTTAGACCTCTGTGCACGTGGGGAAAATGAGCATTCTCCCAAGATACCACATGTGCTTCGAGGGTTAACTGAGATGGTGAGACGAGACCAGAAGCAGACTCCAATGTTCCTTTCCAGCTTTGCTCTGAAAGTAAAGCTAGATGAGCAAACTGTTAGTCTTGAGAACATGTTTTTACTTAGTCCTTGTTTATACATCATGGGATTAGCTAATCAACCTGTAACAAACCAACTATCTTAACTACTGTACAAAATTGCAGAGTGCTTTGTTCTAATATGGACCTTTATGGATGCAAAAGACAATAGCTACCCAGCCATGACTGCTTTTGGAAATTTGCAGCAGGTGTTGGCCTGTTGTTTAGTTTTATAACCTTTCTCAGGAGCATTGAGAAAGTGAGACTCAGCAGAAATAAATGGGCAGAATGGATTTGCTGGTTTTCTCAGACGCATAGGCAATGTCAGATCTCAGTTCTGTGGCTCTTCTGGCTTTTATTTTTTTGCACAATGTTATCTGTGTGCAGTGTACAGTAGTCTGAACCAATATTTGATCAGTTGCAAAGACAGATGAAGACCAAAAGAAGCCTATTTAACTTCAAAAATCTGAACCTCTAAAGCAAAGTGTCAATTAACAACACGGAGGAATGAGTAATGAATTGAGAAGCAATTCTGAGAAGCTGTGCTGCAGCAGCTTTCTTCAGAGGTGTGCACTGTGCGCAAGCGAGCTGACAGGTATCTCCTCTGCCGAGTTTTGTTGTCAGATGTCATGCAGGAATTTACTGATATGTCGAATACACACTCACTTATAAATAACTAATACGCTTGCTGGGAGGAATTGTGAGTGATCAACAGAACGCAGGATGTCAGGGACTGCATTTCTTTAATAAAACTCCTGCTGTGCCTCGTAGCAGAGGATCAAGTGCCTAAAGAAGTCCTATTGCTCTTTCGGCAACAGAAGAAATTGCTCATGTTATTTGCTGTTGATTTTTATGCAAACTGTGACATTACAGGGGTTTTTTTTGGTACTAAATTCTTTTTCTTTAACTTATACTATAATACTTCTTTATAATTTAATAAATTATTGGAATTGTTAATTACGGTATGGAAGGAATGTCTCGCAGAATCCCATCTCAGCACTGCATGCACAGCAGAGTGTAACAAATAGCAGGTTTTAAACGTGTCCTTCAGATAGTTCCTGTACAAAATGTGCGATTCGCATCAGCTTACATTTGAATATTATCCTTTAAATAATACCAAATTAAGAAATTTCAAGTAATGGCTCTTCCACTATGCATCTCAAACACTTTCTGTTGAGGTTATTGTCATTCGGTCAGCTTAAATACCAGACAAACAGAGATGGAAATGAAGAAACAGCTGCCAAGCAAACTGATGCAGCAGCAAGAAATTGCTTTAAAAACTTCATTTAAAACTGTACAAAATTCAGGCTGAATGCAGAAAACATCCTATATATTGCCATTCATGGAGCAATTATAAATTGCAAACAGGTTTGATTATTTTGCACCAGCCATCAAAATGTAGCGTTCTTACACCGGCAGGAATACTGCAGTAGCCTTTCATTTCCCTAAGCGGTGAAACTGGCAAACTCAAGATAGCCTACGGATTATTTTTCTCTATAGCAATTGGGAAATTTTTATTTTTATTTATTCTATCAGAACTTCATGCTGGTGGGTAACAATTATGTGACAATGCGGTAGCCTTAACAGAAACTTCAGTCCATATGTTGGGGATGACCACATTAATATAGTGAAAAATGCCCATGGAATGTTGTATCAGCCATCATAAATGACTTTATTAAGCAATAATAAATGAAAAACAGAATGAATAACTGAATGTCTTCTGAATCAAGGTGATGACTGTAATACATATTTTCATTGAAATACTTCTCCCTGGGCAGTAGGATGTCAAAAGTCTAGCTGCAGAATAGCAGAGCACTTGGAACGTTGAATATCTGAAGCTGGAATTCTAAGAATAGATGGATCAAAAATCTCTAGCAATTTCAAGCAAAGAGTACAGAACAGGACACACTTTAGCCCCTACGTATATCTTGTGTGTTCTTTCCCAGTGTCCTTTATAGCATGGTTTTAATAACACATTCTGTCCATCTAAAACGTTTGGAGAACTTTGAAGGAGATAAGTTTATTATTATTTATTTGATTGTAGTTTATTAACATTTACAGCCTGAAGTATCTACTTCAGATAGATTTCAAATGGCTATCAGGATATTTAGGATATCTATAGAATATCAGCAAATCCAGAATATTGTTCCCTTCTTCTAATGACATTTGTGCTGTATATGTGAATCAAAAAGTCAAATAATATTTCATTTTCATCACAACATGATTTTGCTGTCTGACATTAATACAAGGTCAAATAAACATTGCATGGGAAGGAAATAAATCCAAATTTGAAGTCTGAAAGGGCAGTCATATTTCTTGAATGTTCTGAATGTCAGCTTTTTGATAGAAAACTAATACAATAGCACGGAATGTGTACATATGCCAGCTCGAGTTGTCTTTTGTATTCATACCAAAGTTTAATTTCTTTGAATCCTTTGTGTTTCCCATTCAGCAGTATCTTATGGCATTTATAATGTTTCTCTTAAACTGCAGCACATGAAAGGCTTTGAAAGGTCAGACATTCTTTACCGTTTAAAATAAAATAAAGCTAAGTTAATGGATATTATTTAATAAAACAGAAAATGATGTTTCACATACATGTGTTGTTAAAGATGAACTTCCCTTAGAGTTTTGGTACCATATAGTGTCTCGTAGGTTTTAAGTTCTTCTGATAAAATATTACACTGAGTGTCCTAATAATAAATAAGATGATTTTTTTAAAAAACGGGCTCCATTGTGCCCTGTGACTATAATGGTAAAGTTACCATTCAGAGGCAGCCAGATTAATACAGTCATCCTGTGACCTACATGTACTGGAAAATGAAATCTAATGTCAAAATAAGAACAGTAAATTAATATTTAATTCAATAGCTGAGAATAGGCAATATTCTCTCACTTACTTTGTTATGTTAGACTTTTGTTTGATTTTATTTAGTATGTGTGGTAATAATAAGTAAACATGAACTTCAGTGTAAGACTTCCCCAAAAGATTTTGGTTTAGGATTTTCTTGAGGGTGTCCAAGTTATTTTTGACAAAAAGCTGAGACTGCCACTCTTCCTTGCCAAAATGGGTCATAATATTCAGCAAATTTAGCTGGTGTTCTTTATGGGGTTACCTTATAATGGTCTGGATTTTCTATACCTACTGATAAACTGTAATGAGATTTATTTTTTTTAATTTGTTACCTTGTTCCTAAAAAGCTTAGGGCATATTTTTCTGTATACCGAGTAACAATTTTCTTTGAAATAATCCTCCTAGAATGAACTAATGCCTTCAGAGTAATAAGCATCTGCTATTAACACATAAAAAAGGGAAAAGTTAACAGGAGTAATAAAAACTGTAAACGGTTTAGAAGACAGTGCCCTGTTCTCCTGACGCTGGTATCTCCAGTCCTCTTACTGCTTACAGGTGGGTGTTACACAGGGCACTGCTATTTCTATTTCCAAGGTCTAAAGTTCACCCTAATTTAGCACACATCAGTTAACTGAGCATTCTAACCTGAAAGTATCTAAAAGATTGTTTCCCAAATTTGCGGATAATCTGTAATTTAATAGGAAAGAGAGTTTAGTTTTGCAACTCTGATCTTCAGCTGATATTATAACTAATGAGGCATTGGAAGAAAACAATACATCAAATACATTTTCTGCAAGTTCTTTTAAAATGCAGAACAATCATAGGAATTTTTATTATGCCTACTAAAGAAGTAAATGAAAAAAATGAAAATACTTTCTGACATAGACAATCTAGTAGGCAAAAATATTCCCAAAACCTAGAAAAATGTAAGTCCAAATTCTCAGGTGAGCCAAATAAGCTGTGGGAGAACAAAGGAGGTATTGAAGTTGCCCCCAGCCATAGAGCAGCCTCCCAGCGTCCTAGCCAGGGGCATCAACTGCTCCTTTTCAAAGCAACAGTGATATGAATCCCGTTGACCGTGCTGATGCTCAATCCTGCCCTGCCCTTGCAGGTTGGACCTCACAGGAACAAGGCAGGGGAGGTTGGAGGATGTTAGCTTTAAGGTTTGGCATGGAACAACGGTTTTTTAAAGGTGTTTCCTGCCTCTGAAAGATATATGATCACATGTGGAACCATCTATTTCTAATTTCAACTGGTGTGTTTAAAAAAAAAAACAACCTAAAATTCATATAAGAAGAAATTGCCTATGAGACTTTTTTTCCTAATTAGACATTCAATACTTCTAATTGTTTTCATTGTTCTGAAAGCAGAGAAACAACTATGAGTGGAAAGAAAATCTTTGCAATCCCTAGTTATTTCTTTAAATAAAGACTTAGATAGAAGGGATTTAATCTCATCCTCTTTCATTATTGCCTGTGAAATGAGGTGAGAATATATAATCCTCATACTTCTAGCAGTGGCTCAGTCAGGACACTGTGCAAGAACCAATTGTTATAGTAATTGAATTTCAGCAAAATTTATGAATACTATTCAATAATGTCAAGTTTATTGAAATCTAAAAATAAAGAAACAGAATACTATTCTGAATTATGACTTAAGAAAGAATTGTAATATATACAACTTGGAGCACCATTATTAATAAAGAAAACATACTGTACTTCACAGGAAATTAGTTTTCTAACTATTTGTGCTATTGTGAAATGTTAATGCTTGTAATCATTTGTAAGGAATATTTTCCAAAATTTATCTTCAATGCATTATCCAAAACATTAAATGAGGATCAGTGGAGATTTCCATGGCATCAGGATGGCAGTGAACAAGGGAAACTGATGATAGAACATTAAAACCTTTCTGTCATAATCGTCTTCTGGTGAGGGGCTGGTCGGCTCATTGTGCTCGTATACAACGAGGAATTTGAACGTGCTGGAGACGTATGCTGTGGTTTACATGCAGCTTATTATTATTATTAGTGTTATTATTGTTATTACCTCTTGTGCGTGGGTTTGCAGTGTTGGAAGAAGGAAGGCAAGAGAGATGAAAGGCTACGGTAACATGTAGGATCAGCTGGTGGCATGGGTGGTTTTGAAGAGAGGAGTGAGTGGGAAGCGGTACCTTGCGGTGAGCAGGGTGGACAGGGAATCTCTGCATCCTCCCCGCACCCGTTTTACACCCCTGTCCTCTTCTCTACGTATTGTACTTTTCTCTTTCTATTTTCCCTTCCTCATATCCTATTTCTCTGTGCCACCTTTCCAGATTGAAGTCTAGAATTTGGCACCTGTATCTCTTTGATGACTTTAAGAAGTGCAAGTTTCTTGCAATACAGTGTCAATTGCAATGGAACTTCAGGTGGTCAAATTGATTCTTTCCTTCAAGTACTGGGTGCATTTCTTCCAGAACAAAAAACTGGGTCCTAGCTCAGGAATGAAAAAAAGACTGTTCAAACAAAAGTAGAATGAGTGGAGTGGGATGAAAGAAAGCGGAAGAAGAGAAAGTTTCTAACAAAGAACGAGGGCTATGGCTGAGGCAATAGTGTAGGGCTGCTATATCCCAGCAGCCGGGCAGCTGGGAAGCAAGAGGGATCGTTGATAACTTCCTCACATTCTGATTCTCCTCTTCTGTAAACCTTTGGTGACAAAGAATGTAAGGAGACATTTGTTCCATTCAGGGCAGAAGCAGCTGTTTGATGCTCTTTCTGGAGGCTATTTTCCAGGTTTGGGCAGTCACTCTCTCATAGACTTCTTAGTTTTAAGGTCATCACAGAGTTGTGCTGCACACCCATTTCACAGTATTTGCGAAGCCTGCCAGTTTGTTTTGCAATTGATACAGCCTAACTGGTAGTATTATAAAGTTGATTCCAAAGGGAAACAAATGTGAAAGTGCACACCTGAGGTCATGTATAGTTTCGGTCTTCCTGGCTGAAGACACAATAAGACAGTACTGTACTCATTTACATATAGACATCGAGATTTGCAGTGAGGTAGGCTATTAAGCATGCTCTTTATAAAAACTGAAGTTATGGGTTTTTTGGAGACCACTGGGTAATCTGACAGCCTATAAATCTATGAGGTCCACACAGTTCGGTTCATTCATAAGTTTGCTTCAGTCAAGAGTTCTACTCCTTCTTGGATGGAAAGGTGGCTCCACAAACCTGAATTTTAACATAAAAATGTCATCAATTCCTACAAAACAATGATACTGAAAAGACTAAATCAAATAATGAGGATGGGTAGAAATAAATACAGAGTTCAGGTTTTGGTTTAAGTCAAGAGATATTGGAAAGAAGAGTAGAGAACGTGCATTACACGATGGTAATCAATTTATTCCCAGTCATTGCCTGCAGCAGGACTTAACTAGAAACTGGATCATTATTATTTCATCTGATTGATTACCTATACTGTTATACAGTAGCAATTACCTATGAAATAATTGACCTTTTTCAGTAGAACAACCTGAAGTATTTGTCATGTCAATAAAATGCCGCATGATATCAAGTCTGATTTTGTTTCTAGTCTACAATCTTAAATTTAAGAACTAATTATACTCATGTTAGAAGAAAATTACAAGAACATGACAGAAATGGCCAGGACTGTCTTTAAACTATTAAGATAGTTTGCAGCAGTGGACTTTTCAAAAATGGGCACTACTGAATACACGACCATTTGGTTTATCAAGGACCATATACAGCTCTGTAAAGAATTACCTGTTGATTTTGGGATGTTTAGAAGAAATGTCAGCAGAAACCTATCTTTAGAACATTTGACATTACAGTCATCTACCCTCTGCTGTACCAAAGGAATTAACAATTGGGTATCGAGGACTCGGAGAGAAGATTTAATTTGTTATAGGTGTATTTTCAGTGGGCTGAAGTGATGCCTTCTGCTCCAAGATGGAACCATGATGCTGAGCATTTTCACTTCACCGTTCTGTTTAGCCAGAGGGTCTGATAGAATGTCCATCAGTCTTTCAGCAGTAGGTCCAGACCATAAGAGACATAAAGGCAAACTGTACTGGAAGATGGCTGTTACAGTTCTTAGGTCCACCTCACATCAAAGTCCTCATCCAAAAGCCGGATTCATTTGTGAACTGTTTAGATTCAAGTTGCTAACACAAAAATCTAAATGCTCTTCTGTGCGCGTTGTGCCTGGAGGACACAGCATATTCTCATTAATATAGCAGTGTCACCTATGATTGGATTGATGGAAATGATTTACAGAGGATTAGGAAATCTTGTTCTGTTTTACCAATAAACAGTGTTACATTATCACATTTCAATAGCTAATTCTATTGCTGTGCCTTTTCTCTTGAAAATTAACATGATTTTCAGAGGGAAAATAATTACATGTCATTCATAATCCATTAACTAGATAAAAAAAAAAAAAAAACCACCACCAAAACTGTGTGCTTATTTTCAGAGGGAGCAGTCTAGAGTATCTACACTTCCC
Source organism: Anarhynchus alexandrinus (assembly GCA_008711295.1). Classification (NCBI taxonomy): domain Eukaryota; kingdom Metazoa; phylum Chordata; class Aves; order Charadriiformes; family Charadriidae; genus Anarhynchus; species Anarhynchus alexandrinus. The sequence continues at coordinate 1,067,407 of VUYV01000178.1, read as the reverse complement.
TCATGTGGTACGTTAGTGTAAAGGCTTCTGGTAACCCTATTAATCAAATGCAGTCTGGTAGCTCACGTTCCTCTTATTCGAATAGAATTATTTAGGAGCATCAAATAGATTTTAGGAAAAGCAGCTTTATTTGAAGACTGTTGCCACTATTAATGCTGGTGAATACTGAAGGCGTTTAGATACAGAGTTACTGTGATTTGGCAAGAAAAGCAAGTTGGAGCACATAGACATGGACACTGATTTTTGTGCAATACAAGCAAATAAACACTGAAAAATACAAGCAAAATCACTAATGTACTCCTTTTACACAGAGATTTTCATCTGATTTTCATCTGAAAATCTCAGGGGTCTTTTTTACAGCAAATATCATCAGTCCCATTTTACAGATCAGGAAAGAGAAGCACTGGACAGGCAAGATGTGTGCTTCTGATTCGGCAGAGGCAGTTGCAATGCTGCTTTGAGATGTCAGCGCCAGGCTGTTCCCGAACTGGGCAACCTGGCTGTCGCCGCAGTGGTGCGGGTTACTTCTAAAGAGACGATGCCCGTTACTGGGCAGTTTTTGTAAAGGCCAATTTTGTTCCTTTCTTTGTTTTTTCATGTTTTTCAGCTCCCAAACGCTTTAGGAGACAATAGCTTTTTTACTTTTCTTTCTTTTTACTCTCAACTGGGCAGGCAAATTTAATGATTTTTCAAATGCATTTGTTGTTTTTAAGTAGCACTTGCCAAAGAACCATTAGAGCTATGATTAATTCCTTCTGTCACAGGAAAAAAATGAAAATAAGCCATGAAAAAGCTGCAAGGCTTTTAACTATGAATAATTTGCTGATGGTCTAGGAAGGGATTACAGTGCTGAATACACATATCTATAAATATTAAAACAGATTTTTTTTAACAAAACTATACTTCGGGACATGCTTACAACAGCTAAAATATCTATAGAATTGTGTTTTATTCCTATCTTCTGTCAAATTTCAAGAAATTGATGTTTCAGAAGAGCTGTCGTGCCAAGTTATTTGAATCAGTCTAACCTATTTAATTTTAATCTTCAGAAATCAGTCAGACTTCATTTGATTTCTGACTTCATGCTGGAAGGTTTACATAACTCTAGATTGCTATTCAGTGCTTCATTTCAACTGGAGTCCCGAGTCTCCTGGGGATCTGACCGCTGCTCCGCACGGGCCTCTGCGTCTCCGCTCTTTATAGGGAGTATAGTCTTCTAATTTGAGTGGATCACTGAATATTTGGGTTTTCCTCTGCGAAGGCCTGACCCACTGCTGACTTAGCAGCAGACTTTGACCCTTCCAGGCTCATACCATATAGTAGTATTTACAGTCATGTTGTAAATATAGCAGTATAGAAGCAATGACAGGAATCTGGCAAAATTTTCTTGCAAAGAGAGGGAATCTGTGCTAGCAGGCATGCAAGGGTTACCAAGTAGGAGAAAACCAGTCACTATTGGTGTTTAGATAACAGTGTGTGTCACAAAGCAGAACAAATGTCTGGGTATAGTGGGCAGGTGTTATCTTCTGCCGCATAATATCAGTCTACAGCATGTGTTTTGATTTGCAACAGACAGATGTTGTGGGGATATTTTTCTCTAATTCTTTAAATGCTTTGGTTCTGCAGCTTAAGTTGCCGATACTTTACTTCTCTGTCCTTCAGAACTGACTTATGCCTTTAAAATAATGGAAGACTTAATGTGTGATCAGTTCTTGCTTTGGAGTCTGGCTAAGGCTGTGAGTATGTGTGAGGTTTGAATCAGAAAGGCGGGAGAGCTCTCTGTGTTGCTGAACTGTGCTGTTCTTGTGATCTCTGAACGCTGAAATAGGGGCTTGTCTCTCGCAGCTAGCTTTGAGGTCCGTTAGATAGGCAAAAAAAATTTTAACTGCATCTCTGTGGCCCAAACCTGGTTTTGTGATGGCTATTGTTTCTAGACAATGTGAAAACCACTTTTTAACTCATTAACCCATTTTCTTCACCCGTATCCCTTGGAAATCAGTCTTCTTTTCAAGTAAAGTTATTGGCAGAAATAGGGTATTTTATCCCACTGCCTACAACTTTCCAGCACCATATGCATCATTAAGGCCTACAAATGCCTAAAGTAGGGCTCATGAGGAGAGTACAAGCCGACTTCCACACTCACTGAATAGACATTACTCGGAATATTATCATAGTTTGTGAAGAACAGAACTATGCAATGAAAGAAGTGTTAAATGGCCAGCAATCGCCTGCAAGCCAACACAGACGTGCTCACTCGATAAGTTTATTTAAGAGATAAATTATAATAGCTCATTATGGAGAGGAAAAAAACATTAACATGACAGTATCTGATGCAAAGTCCCATTTTATTGCAAATCACAAACTGAATAAATCAACACGATTGCAAACTCGATCTTCTTGTGACTATGGCGCTCTGGGACGCACGCTGCTGTAAGGAAGGTAAGTGGGATTTGCTGTGAAATTTGTGCTTCTAACGCAGCAGTTGGCGAGCAATTGCTATGCAGATTCCCAGTATCCAGCATCCCTTCAATTTCTTGGCCATTTTCCCCTTTGTTACCGGCTTCCCAAGATCTCTGATGCTGCTTTTTTTCTGGGCTTTTGCTAATACAGGCTATATGCTTGTTGTCTAATCAGTATGGGGGTTATTTTCTGTTATTTCATCCATCTTAGTCCTTCAGGCTCACCGAATTTTTGCTTAGAGTTCTGCGTCCTAGCTAACCCTAGGCTAGAAAGCCAAGTGCTAGTGTGATCCAGGCAAAATACTTCCTTTATCTGTAACTATAGCCATCCTCTTTAAGCAGTTAATCTCCAGGTATATGAATGAAGCTTTGTGAATTTTTTAAGCGCATACTTAGCGTCTGGAAGAACAGCACTCAGCATACCATAAAGTAAATAAAGGCTAAATGCAGTTTTGGCATTCTGTAGAGTTTGGATACTGGAGTTGTTAATTATGTTGTTTTCATGACATTCAAAAGAACTGAAGCTTGGCTAGTTAAGGCAGAGCATGCAGAATAATCTGTTAATTTGGACTGTTTAATAGAAATAATTCAGTATCTGCAAGAAAGAGAAAATGTAATTACTTGCATATTGCTATAACCAACCATTGAGATAAAATCATGGGAAGCAGGTCAACATTTTCATTTTTAAAAAGTATTCAAAAATGCAAAATCGTAGCTGTTTGCCTTAAGAATTTCAGCTGGGTTTTGCATAGAATGTAAGTCTGATCTTAAGTGCACTGAATTTAATAGAGTGGTTCCATGAATTTTGATGGCACCTCAATTGAGTTCTACCTGTGTATCGTACAGTCAGTAATCAACAATTTGGAGCTACATTTTTCGCAGCATGCCGAAATGGCATGAGGGCATAACAACTGCAAATGCACCTCTCCCCCCACCAGGGAACGTTCTTAGGTAACTCCTTCAAGCCAACAGAAAAAAACTTTGGCAGAAGCGTTGTGAGGCTTTCAGCTAAAATTATAGGAGAGAAAGACTCTGAATAAATTACCCGCATATTTAATTCATGCTCAAAATACAGCTTGTTCGTTCCATCTCCACCCTCTGTATACAATCTCAGTACATAATATATAGTGCCTTTTAAAAGTGGAAAATTGACTTGGTAAACAGGTGTACCACAGATGAAGTCTGTTACGTGTCTTCAATTTTGTGTGTTAAACGTCTTAATCATGATTCATGACACTTGATACGGTATAGTTAGGTATTATCATAATCAGGTGCGATTTTATCATAGATCTATGTACAAATTATGTTAAATAATTGTTTTGAAATCACAGCTAATCATGAGAAACAGCATCCTGGATAATACTTCAAACGCAGTTCAGGTTACAGTCCTTTCAGCTACCTAATTGATAACTAGTTTTTCTTGCACCTAAAGAAATTCTTTCACCTGAAAACGTGAAAGCCTCACGGGCCTGCTGGCCTTGCAGCTTACCCATGAAAAAAATATTTAATTGATCTGTAGACAGGAGAGGTTATTTTATCTTTTCAGCTGTAGCATTTTTCTTGATGAAGTCACCAAGAGTTCAGCTTTCTGGAGTGAGGAACACCGTGTCAATTCCTTCCTAAAGTTTTGTGATCAATATATATTTTTTTTATGTTTTGAGAATAGTATTTAAGCTATCAGTAATTATCTTTATTCACCAGGGCAAGTCATGCTAACTGGGGCACTGGACTGGTGAACCTGAATTGCTTTGTTTGTGAGATAAGTCTTTGTGTCCTGCTATTACCATATTAACACCTGATGTAGAGATTCTAATGCAAAAAGCCATGGTTATGTTGGCAGTTATTTTAAATACAGAAGAAAATGCTTTTAAGCAGTTTGGGAAGATGGGTAGCAGAGGAATGTGGAGAAAAGAAGTGGGAATGGCAAGACAAACAAGTTAGGAGATTAACACTTTTCCTTTTTTCTTTTGTTAAGTGTGAAAATATATACATATATTTTAATATCCTTTCTCAGGTTATCAAGCCATTATTTAAAGACAGCTTTCTTAACTTGCATATCCAATGAGTAATTTACCTGGAAAGGCAAAAGAGAGCAGTGGGGCAAGCCTTTTTCATTCTCAGATTATTTAAAAAAAAAAAACCAACAACAACAAAAAACCCAGCCCATAGAAAAGGCCCTTTGATTGCCAGCTGTGACAATCCATTGGAAAACCTTGAATTAAACAGAAAGATGGAATGTCTTGCTTTTTGTAAATATAATTTTAAGTTTCAGTCCCATGTATCCTATGAAAATCAACAGGAGTGCGTGTAATGTCTGGACCTGAGTTCCCATTTATTTCACAGTGTAAGAAAATCTCAGTGAAGGTTCAGATAGAAACATTTTACAGCGCGAGCCGTTTTCATAACTATATACTTCAGGTATTTCCTATCTTTTCTGGTGTGTTTGGCACCGACTGTCCCTCTGAAACAGATAGAGGGTCTTGGCTGCATGTAGTCCAGTTCTCACATGGCGGTTCCACTGGTTTATTTCCACTGGCTTAATGAGAGCTTCAGTCATGCAAGGAATGCGCATTGGGAGGAAAGACCATAGAAGTTTGGGTAATGTCTGGTTACAGGGGCTCTTTCTCTCGGTGCTGATGAGGTGAGGAGTTTTATCATGTTATCAAAAAACCACTTCAAATCCATTTTAGGCATTTTGTATTTTATTTTAAAAGTTGATATTACTCAAGTTGCCATTGCCACTATAATTAATTCACTGAGCCGTCTAAGGGGGCAAGAGGAAAGCTGAGGTGAAATCTAAGCGTGTGTATGCTCAAGGCAGTTTCTTAAATTTCAGTCGCTATGAAGAATGACAAAAGGATCTCCTTGCCTGTTCAATGCCGTTCTCTTTCCTTCCCTGAAAAACATTTCAGAGGTACCAGCTCTCAGCCCCTAGCTTGCAGATGGAAGTTGTAGTGATTATTTGTACGGTGGGAAATGTGCAATCGTTTAATTTCTGAAATCTCTGAAAGGATGTCTTGCTCAGGAGGAGTGCACACCCATGCAGAGCAGTTGTGCTGATGAGCCCTGGCAGCCTAGCATCGCGGCATAAGAGGAGGTCATTTCTAAGTAAAGATCATCGATTTTTTCCAACCAATACATTTTTTTTTGAATCATACAAAGAATAGTTCTTCTTTCTTAATGGAAATTTTCCAAAAAGATTTATCTATAGTTCCAACTGTCTCTCTTCATGTTCCTATCTTGGAGTGGAAGGAAAGGTTAGAAGAAGCCAGGCCAGTAGATCTTTCATGAGAGATTAGAAGCAACCAACTCAGGAGGATATTTAAATGTAAGTTGTAATTTTAAAGTGAAAAATAAAGGAATCTGTATTTTCAACATTAACTCAGGAAAGCTGTGCTATATTCAAAGCAGGATCCAAATGTCACGTGTGGTGGGATAGCTCCCACAACCCGAATGCTGCAGTGGATGTGTACGGGCTCTTCAGGAAGGACTGGCCGAGCAAGCGAGGAGGCGGGTGGAGAAGGAGATGGAGTCAGACTCTTCTCAGTAGTGCCTAAAGGACAAGACACAGTGGACAAAACCTGAAATAAGTAAAATTCCATCCAAACAGGAAAAAAAAAAACTTTTTTTTTCAATGGGCGGTGGTCAAACAGTGGAACAGGTTTCCCAGAGAGGTTGTAGAGGCACCATGCTGGGATATATTTGAAAACCAAGTGGATACAGTCCTGAGCAACTTGTTCAATGTAATCAGTCTTTGATTGGAGATTGGGAAATTGGGAGACTAGATGTTCTCCTGACGTTCCTTGCAGCCTCAGTGAGTCCGTCTGTGATTCTGTGATATGCATCATTCCTTAAAGCAGCTAAAAATTATTGGGACCATTTCAGAGTTCCAGATATGTTTGAGGTAACACTGCATTTTTGGAATAGATTTTGTGATTGGTTTTCTTATTTTATACATCTGCATATTGTAGGGCTTTTTTTTTTTAATTGTCGTCTTTACTCTAGAACAGGGTATATTTTTAAACAGGTATATTTCCTGACTACAAACCTGTGATTTGGGGACATCCCATAACAAATCCCAGTGTTTGGGGACAACCCACTTTTTCTCATGATCACTTTTTCTTTGTCTCCTTTGAAAAGGTTAGTTGTTTACATATAGAAGCTTTCTGATAAGAACATAGGCTTTTTAAATTTTTTTTTTCATTGATTTTTTTATTGGAGGGTGCTTTTTCACAAGCCAAGTAGATTTGCTTTATGGGACTTTTATAGAGCAATTACTATTGTGAGGGGCTTTCATTGTGCAATTAAGACAAATGTTCTGCCACATTCGTTAATTACTGGAACACTGAAAACACCAAACAAAACAAAGCACTCCGTCTTGAAAATAATTGAAGAATCACTTAAGCTAGAGCACCCTGCATTGGAAAATGTAAGGTACTAACAAGCAGGCTGAACATCTGCTATCTATATTACTTCCTTCTTCTAGAACACTACATGTCAAATGAAGATATTAGAGGTGCTCCCTACCTCCAACTACATCCCACTTCTGAAAAAGGCTACTTCTCAGTGAAAATTCATGAGGTTTGTAATCGTGACTTTATCGTCAAAAGATGTAGTTTCTGTGATGAGGTGGCTCAGAAAGAGGCATCAGATATACGGACCTTTCTTCCACATACTTCAAATACTGAGGCCAGCCTCCATCTTCCAATCTCAAATGAGACTACTTGGCACCTTTGTTTGTCTGAACAAAAGTCAAACATAGAGGGGTGAGTTGCCACTCTCCACTCTAGTGGTTATTGTGATGCCATGAAAAGTTTATGAATGCCAAATTTCAAATTCCTAAAGTTGACAGTCATTTCTGACTGTCATATGTTCCAGTTTTCACACGAGCGGTGATTATCAAATCTGCAGTAACCATCAGACCAGCTTGCCTCACAGGATTGCTGTGAAGACTTTCAGTCTTTATGCCATCTTTTGTCTGTGCAGTTCATCACAGTGCCTGTGCACCACTTAATGTGTAATGTATTTCCCATCACAGATCCCTGGTGAAGTAGGGAAACGGTGCTAAAGCCACCACAGAGGAGGTAACTGAGGTATAAGAAAACTGCAAGGGGGCAAAGATTGCCTTCTGGTTCTGGAAGTCATCACTCCAACCACTGCTTCAACCATAAACCGCAGATTCCGAGGCTCTGACAAGGCTGTAAAACTGCTATGTGAGATTTTAATCATAGAAACCGTTTTAGTTAGTTGGAAGCTGGGTTTCTTTCTCAGGTTTCAGACAGGAGAAATAGTGAAAAGGTATTTCTTTGTGAGCAGTAATCCCTTACAAGCTTTTCTCTCTACCGTTTCGCTTTTCTCCTTGCTCCTCATTAGCTGCATCAGGCATCATAATCCCATTATGGAAATGAGTTGATGAGCTAGGAGACATCCTCCCCAAAAAGCATCTTCTCTAGAGAGTTGAAGAAGAGGGGAAGACATCATCTTAAACCTTTTTCCAGCCAATCGGAATAGAAATGTGAGCAATCAGTGACCAAAGCCATATTATAATAAGGGAATTAGAACTGAAACCATAGTGTTCAGAAAATCCATTTTCAGGCTTTAGGAATAATTCTTCCCCAATGACTCCCAGTTTTCAAGGCTTGTTTGTCTGATAACAATGAGAAAATTCACTCTTGTGCTGCATAATGGAGTGCCAAAGTATACAGCATATCCAAAAAATTCATTTCAGTACTGAAATCATCTGTCAAATGCCATAATATCTATCTTACACAGCTGAACAAATTTGCCAATCTTTTAGTAGAATATGATAATGGTGATGAATGCATTGACAAGATGACATGTGCTCCAGCAGCAAGCAATATTTCAGAGAGGGATTTTCTTTCTAAAACAAAGTAAGATATCACAATCAACCCTGTGGATAAATTGCTGCGTAGAAATTGAGGAAGATTCTTGATGATCCTCTGTCAAATACCCTTCACCCTGTAACGGGTAATCCTGTGGCAAACATCCTGACTGAGCAGCTGTGTATTTCTGTGTCTGCTATGGACCACGACTGCCCTAATGAAGTTTTTATTGTAGACAAGATTATACTGCAGCGCTTGGAATCAGGGATTTTCTATTCCTACTGGAGTGAAGTAAAAAATGTGTAGATAGAAGACTCGCCTATTGGAAAGTGCTAATGTTTTGTTGTTCAAGCAAAATAAAACAGAGTGCTTCAATCTTACCCAATTTCTTACTGGAAAAAAAAAAAAACTATTGTGGCTTTCCCTATGTAGCCTACGTTGTGTTCCTGTCGTGCGTGTATTTGGCTTTAGCAGGCACCAAGCCCTGCTCTGTAGGAATGAGGAAAGGGTAGAGCATCGGTCCCGTTGCGGGACATAATGACCTTCAGTGACAAGCTCGTTTGGAGACAGTGTAAGAAAAGAGAAAGGTACCTCCTGCTAAAACAAGGAGATTAAAACGTTGGCGTGGCCTGAGCTACTTCCTTCCCTAGACTGTTCCAGGGTCCTGCGCAGAATTTGTGCTCCAAACTAAGTCATTGTTTAGCCATTAAAGTGGGTTTCTTCTCTCTGAAATGCCTCCCCCTCAAAGCAGGGCATAGGCTTTGATATATGGGAATAAACTGGGGTGGGATTCTGAAGTATACTGGTAGAACTGATTCTCCAGCTGCCTCACACTGGGGATCACTGAGCGGATGAATTTTATTCCTGTCAGGAAGGTGTAGGATCTGTTTATTGCAAGGATCTAAACCTCTCAAGTTTTGTTACTATTTTATTATCATAAAATCTTTAGTAAAAAGGGGAAACCAAATCAACAGTTTTATCACAGATGACACTACCTAGACATCTTAATAGAGCAGGGGGTTTTATTAAGTTTTTCTGTCAATCCATAATTTTGTATACTGGGAACTACTCATTTGTGCATCATTGAAATAAGTGACTGTTAGATGAGAGACAACTTGAGACCCACTTTCATTTGCATTTAGCAAGTCAAGCTGTTGTTTTTCACATAATTTATTAAATGAGTTTCAGAAAGATACACACATTTTAATATCCCAGGAAAATACTTGTGATTCATATGCTGTGTCTGTTCTTCAGGTTCCATAGGAAAAATCCTACATGTTGCATTTATAAAAATCTATCACTAAAGACTGGGAGGAGAGCTGTGTAAAATATTTGTATAGCACCTCCTCAGTGGGCTAAATGATGGGAATGTAGCCCTCCTTCAGGTTTTATTACATGCTTGAAATTAATTGCAAAATACTGATCAAAGGCTTGTTAAAGTAAAAGAGAATGCATTGTAAAACAGATATTTGGAATGTTTTGGCTGAAATAAATCAAAGGTTGAAAGATGATTTCAGCTGCTGACCTGAACAGAAGAGCAGACAGCACTGGGCAGTGGAGGCACTGAAAATAAGTCTCCCCGTGAAACGCACTCTCCATCTGTCTCTCTCCCGGCTCTGGGGGAGGAGGCAGAACTTCCCTACGCCCTTCCCTCCGCAGCAGCTGAGCCCCATTTGCGGCTCTGTCCACACTTCAACTCCCCCATAGACGATAGTGCTTCTTTATTCTGGCTAGTTTCGAGCTAGAAGTTGTTATTTGCTTGCAGTGAGTAACAGCTGGAGACCCGTGCCGCAGTGTAGACGGCACTGACGCGCGTGGGGCACGGGGCACGGGGTGGGTGACCCGCAGCCCCTCTGCGGGCTCCACGACAAGCCGTGCCCTGAGCACGCAGGGCAACAACGAGGTGGCTCTGGCTGTGATATTAAGCAGCAGGCACAGGTAAACTGTGTGTAAGGGTTGAGAAAATGTCACAGTCACGTTACATGGAGATGCAAAAAGTTAATTTAGCTCCTGCAGACAAAGAGCCTTTTGCTGGAGCGCGGCGGCGGTGGCTGCCTCTGTGGCTGCCACGCAGCATCCTCCAGGTCTACCCACAGCTTCGCAGGACGAGGGAGGCAGTTCCAAACAGACAAACTGCAAATTGACATGTTCAGAGAGTGTTTCTTACATCATATTTGTAATAGCGCAGACATTTATAGAATAAATAGCATAGGAAGGTTATTAATAGTAGCAGGAAAGAAACCGTTTCCCCAGAATAGGCACTATGTGTAGAAGTCTGTTAGCAAAAGCAAGGATACGGGTAAGTGGGGTATGTGAGATAAAAACCCTAACGCTTCAGGCGCTAATGATTTCTGTTGCATCTATTCAGCAACAGAAGTGGTATGCAAAGGAGCGAAGGACAGAAAGGTTGATAAAGCAAGCTATTTTGGTACGCGTGATTTAGAAATAACCTCCAAACGCAAGATAGGAATTTGCCAGTGTAAGCTCAGCTTCTGGTGATTTGCAAATATGTGTTTCCCATTTGTTACTAGTCTTTGAGAAAATAAAACAAACTATTTGGTGACTTTTGTCTGTTCTTTGAAACAAAGACATTAGTACTGAAGCATTCTGTTCTTGCTCTGGTGTGACACAGATCCTCAGGGAATTAAAAAAAAAAAAGGAAAAAGACACTTAATGGCAAACCCATTGAGCAATCTAATTCTGCAAACTACTCTGAAGTTTTATCCTTTTTATCTTAAACAGTTCATTCGTGTCCATCAAAAGCTTTTCATGAGATGGATTTCATCTCTGAACACCATTTCATGCTTCATTATACTACATTGATGGGGATTTGGGGGTATTCATTACTCTCTTTTTTCCTTTTTTTTTTAATAAAGAAATGGAAATATGTTAATAAATCCAGAGGGTGGGTTTTATTCTTACTCATCGCAGAAATATACTCCCAGGGAGCTTAACACATCAAATACTTAAACAGTGTCCAACAGCTGGTTTGTGCCGTGCTGTAGCCACTGCTCTTGCCTGGGTCCTGGTAGCTGTTGTGAAACGCTGAGTTTTGGGGGAGGCTCCAGGCTGGATTCTTACACTTCGAGAGGAAGTCAGGAAACTGGTTTATGTGCACATATACCTCTGCCCTCCCCTGGATGGAATGAGAATTGTCCGATTACATACCTGTTTTTTTCAGACAGCCATGTGAGGTTGTGTTTCTGGAGTCAAAGGGTTGATGCTTTTACTTCGGTGGTTCTGTAGGGCAGGATTGTACAGCTGCTTCCTAAAGGGTACCCAGTCCCACAGGACACACAGAACTCCTGCAGAAGCAGTTGCTTTTAAAGAGCTTGTGTAACTCAGGCTACAGGAAGTTTTAATCATTGTTACTATGAGTGCAAAGCAGAGATGACCAATTGGTAATTAACTTGTTATTGATTTCTTAATAGAGTTGTCCCTTTGTTAAAAATAGGGTCACGTAAGGAAGATTGCTTATACCCCCTGACAGACTGCTGGAGAGGTATCCCAGCCTGCTCACCCTGAGGCACCTTTCCATGCAGCCTTGCTGGAAAATTATTTCCAATTTTTATCTATTTCTCTAGACCTCTCCAAGAACATCCTGACCTCCTAAAAGCCTTTTCACCTGTGAACCACTCTCCAAAGTTTACATCTATACAAGTCAGCATAAATCTGCCAAAATTGTTTAAATCAGAAGTAGCCTGGTCTCTACTTCAAATTACCCACAGTTCTGTATTTGTGAATCACGAAGATGAAATATGCGCACTGGGGCAGTAAGAAATGCATCCTCAGTGTAGATCGCTTTTTTATATTGAGTATCTTTGAGTCACTTGCTAATTCTTCTGGTTAACTGAAAGTGACTTTTGTGGTCTTTCTCCTTCTGCAAAGAGTACTTATTGAGTTTTAACTCAGTCTGTAGTCTCCTGAAGATGCTGTACCCAGGGTTTAAAAAATTCCCTGTGCATAAGGTGAGAAAGAATTTGTTTTCTTTGTGAACAGTTGTAGTGTTGGATACCAGGGCTTATGAGCACCGTGGAGGTGGAGACCAGAGACGTGTCGTAAGGGAGAAGGTGTTTTGTTCTTTTGCCTCTTCTCATTAGAACCTAGAGGCAGGATAATATAAGCCTGAAGGAAACTGCTTCCCTTCACAGTCACTGCGATTGCAGCTGCTGGAGCATGTAATTACACGGAGGGAAAAGGAGCGTGCAATGAAAGGTTGTCGAAAGCCTCAGGACTCCTAATCTCTCTGTCTGTTGTTGGGAAGTAAAGCCCTCTGTGGCAGAACATGTTTGGGTAATTGGAAATGGGACACCCACTGCTTTCATTAGCCTGACTGTACCTATGTAAAATAAATGTGCATTAATAGCGTTTTCCTAATGCCCAGAATGTTCTTATCTCCAGAGAAAGGGAAAACAGAGGCAATAATTTATAATCTGTACGACATTCTTAAAACTATCGATTTAATAATGGCGCAACTAAAATGAAAGGAGTGTGTAATATTCAGAGGATATAGCTGGACAATGCTGCTTTGAAGTTCAAGAGAGGATAAGTGGTGGCAGGGAAAAGGGGAGGAAACCAGCAGTGGGGTAACATCAGTACACCCTGACTTCTCTTTCTCAGGTTCACCTTTGTTTAAAGAGAGGAAGTTAGAGAGACAACTGTCTATCGTTGTGTTGGGCAAACAAGAAAGTTTTGTAAAACCAAGAACAAAGTGAGAATTTGTGTGCCAATTCCTTTGTCACTAAGTTTCCCAACCTTCAAACCAACAGAGAAGTTCAGAAACAACTCTAATTTTTTGAGTATTTCAGAGATATAATGAGCAATATTCTAGGTACCCTGGATACCAGGTAAAATTGGAGCTTTTCATTCTGCCCTGAGAATGGAGGTGGACTATATGGAACACAGAGAGAAAAAATACCTCAGTTGTCAGTGAGTGCAGCTGTCATTCACAGAGTCCCAGCGCCCTTGCACTGGCGTGCCCAAAGCGATGAGCCCTGTGGCAAAGAATCCTGATGGTATCCTGGCCTGCGTTAGACAAAATACTGGCACCAGTTCGAGGGAGGTGATCTTTCCCCTCTGCTCAGCACTGGTGAGGGCACACCTGGAGTCCCATGCCCAGTTCTGGGCTCCCCAGTACAAGAGAATCACAGACATACTGGAGAGAAGGGCTGTGGAGATGATTAAGGGGCTGGAGCAGCTCTCACATGAGGAAAGGCTGAGAGCTGGGACTGTTGAGCCTAAACAAGAGACAACTGGAGGTGGTGTGGTGTGTGTCTTATTAATGTATATAAATACCGGAAAGCAGGGTACAAAGAGGGTGGAGCCAGGCTTTTCTCAGTGGTGCCCAGTGAAAGGACCAGTGGGAATGGGCACAAACCGAAACACAGGAGGTTCCATCTGAACATCCTGAAACACTTTTTTACTGCAAGGGTGACTGAGCACCGGAACAGGTTGCCCAGAGAGGTTATGGAATCTCCATCCTTGGAGATATTCAACAGACATCTGGACACGGTCCTGGGGAATTGGCTCTAGGTGACCCTGCTTGAGCAGGCGACCCAGTGACTTCCAGAGGTCCCTTCACACCTCAACCATTATGTGGTCCCATGATTCCATGGAGTCTCTAGTTTGCTGTAGCAGGAGAAATAAACTCCGACAGTAACCCATTTGGTGCTGCTTACCACTCCATTTGAGATGGCTACCATTTTGGGGAAGGTAGATTATAAAATTCTACAATCTTCTCCCTTAAACATCATCCCATCATGCAAGAACTAAATCCATACCAGGAAGAAAACTCTTTGACAATGAATACAGCAGTACCAAAGGGTTCAGGATCTGGCTTGAAAGCAGCAAAGAGATGAAAACTAGAGCTTCCCCTCCTCACCTTCTGCAGTGATGGGAGATGACGCAGTTTGACACCACGGCTTCGTTTTTATGCACTCAGAAAAAGGGGAAAAGAGACATAGTTTAGATATGCCAAACTCTTTCTTAAGAATAAAACTGTAAGATGTGGTTCAGCCCACGTACTATGCAGGAGTATAAATGGACACAAAACATGTTTTACCTTTTTTCCTAAAATACCTTTTTATAAATACTTTTTATAAATGTTATATTTTTATAAATACTTTCTATAAATGTTTTCTCAAATACTCAATCACAGCCTTCCCAAGTCTCTAAAAGGGGTCAGAAAATGTTACTCAGCAGAGTCAGCGGCAGCTCTGCTCCTACAGGGCAGAGGAGTGTGAACAGGCTGTAATTACTGGCTTCAAGTGTTGCCAGTAGTCAGGGTCCTATTAGCTATCATTAATTGGTGGCAACAGTTCAGGCAATTGAACAAAGACATACGAGCCGAAAGGACATTGCAGGTTCCAAAAGTTGAAGAATCAAAGCATCAGAGCAATGGATCGAGTCGGGTAGATTGCAAACATACCCCGCGTTCTCCCTAAGATACTAACGCTTGTTACAAACCTGATTGCAGAAGAGGCATGTGTGACTGCCGTTAAATGAGTGTTGTGTAACATTGCCAGCTGCAGTGCATTTCCATTTTGCACTTGAGCAGCGTTAAGGAGACCCCATGAGCAAGTAGTGGCCCAGTAAGGAACACCTCCAACTGGTGTATCTGTGTACGTTGCTTTCAATAAGCGATGACACCGCCATGGCAGAGCATCTGAGATATACAACTCTTTAAAGGAACAAGATAACCACAGAACTGCTTGAGTCAAGTCAGCCTTTTTTAAAGGAAAGATGACAAGAAAATGCATGTTCTCTTGTTCACTGAGTTCTGTTAAATACATTATTTATTCTTACTTTACCATAGTTTTTAAAAGATTTTACAATCATTGGCAAGATTCTCTAAAGGCACATACTATACTCCATCCATGATGAACTGGAGCTCCCATTAATGTCAGTGGGAGCTCTGGATCAATAGCAGAATGTAGCCCCAGGGGTCTCCGATATGCTGTAATAATCCCCGGGTCTCCTTCATGGGGGTTGGAGGGCTGAAGGAGGAGAACTTTTGTAAGTAGACAGTATTAATATAGTCAGATCCTGTATCAGGCTGGTCAACATCTGACCTCAGGTCTCATAGTCACAGGAAAAAATCTCTTCCAGAACAAAAGTTAGCCAAGATGTTAGCACTGAACTTTACAGGCATCACAGAGCTTGCTTTTTCTAAACGGTGTAACTTCCTAAACTGTCTTTCAGATTATCCTTCAGATCTGTCCTTCATGCAGACCTGTGATTCAGAAAGTCTACCTCATGCTCTCTTGTTGCAGATATTTTTTGAAGTGTTCTGGCTTCCAAGAATTTTTTTCTTGCCCCCCTCCCTTTTTTTTTTTTTTTTTTAAGAAAGGATTTTCTTTTTCTAAAACACTGTATCATGCTTTGGCTTTTATGTCTCTGACTGGGCATGAAGTCATGAGAGCTTTGCCATTTACTTCAGCTGGGAGAAGAATTGAGGTGCTTGAATGATCTCTTTGGAGGAAGGACTATATTAATCTAGGTCTTGCGTAGCTCTTTACATATTTATAAGGCTGTTTAATGGATTATTAATAAATTCTCTTCAGATCTTACATGCTGTCATCATATTCTCCCTCTGTTTCACCAATGATGCCAGCTTTTTAGTCGAATTAGTCGAAGTATCCCCCAAGTATCTTCTTGTTTCCTTGCATGCCTGGAATGTGTTCCCTGTGAAAGCGTATGAAGTTTCTACCGTGCCCTCCTCTAACTCTTCCTTGTAACTTGCATCTGCTACGATTCTGTGCAGAGAGACTGACAATGCTGTCATGCTTGTTACTCCTCCTGAAACCATCACTCTTCCACTTTGTGCAAAGACCATCTTTTCATTATATAAGTGTACAGTACCTGAGGGACTGTGTGGTTTCAGTCTGAAAAGAGTGCCATTATGTATTACTAAAATTGTGATCAGTGCTGATTTTAGTCATCAAATAGTATGTCATAGTTTATTAAATTAATCATCAATGTGCTGTCTTTTAAGAGTTTGTAAACAGTTATTACTGTACTATGTTTATACACACATATATTTTTAGGAGGTCCAAATGAATTCTGACAGATATATTTTTTCAGCTGTCACCAGAAACTTCCTTCTTAATAATTTCTGAGTCGGCTCATGGACCATCCTATGCAGCTGTGCATCTAAGAGCAACGGAAATGCTTCATTTCTGTTACTCCCCCGAGCACCTGCAGCAAGTATTTCCCTGGGACACGGGGAAAGAAGAAAATACAGTATAAGGAAATGATGGTCCACTTTCAAGTAGGTCCACACAAAAAAATTATATAGTTCTGTCATCTCTGGGGAAGAGGCAGGTCATGTCCTCACCCTCATTAATAGCGTGAAAGCTACAAATGTTTCAGTGGGCACAACAAGCCAAGATCGCAAGTGCCCTCGTGGTTTTTATATACAGCACAATTTGAGGACAGCAAGACCACTTACCCAGACTTGTTCCGTCACTGAAGGCTTAGCCCTAATAAAAGTGATAGTCCTTTATTGATTAACCCCTAGGTCATTGCTCAGGTAAAATTGCTGTAAAATGTCTTTCTTAACCGCTTCTTACGAGTAAAGGCCATGATTTGTCTTAGCCTCGTGTCCCATAGAGAACAGAGAAACACATCACTAACGCCTGTGAGTTTCTGAAACTCTCATCTGATTTTTACCTGATCTTTTCCTGAAACATTATCACACAAATATATTTTTCCAGTCAGACCTTGGTTCTAAATGGATAAAAGGACCAGAGAGAAAATAGGATGTTTCATTTTGTTGCTTGTTTGGGATTTTATATATATAAATCTCCAGTAAATAAATCTCTGAATGAAAAATTGATGCAGGTTTTCTTTTTTTACCTTTCTCCCCTTATCAGAAATGCACTGAGCCTTATCTCGCTGAATATATTCACTGATCTTGGCTATTCATTAAAAGTAATAGAACAGCTAAATAAGTTCGGTACACAGTAGCTCCAACATCTTTTGTTTAGTTTCTTCAATAAATCATATTGTCAGAGGTTACTTTATTGTACTATTGTGTCACTGTAAAAGAATGAACTATATTTTGAAAATTTCCATCCCTGTTGCTTAAGCTCTGCTCTACTAAGTTTAATACCCTGACAATTCCAGCCATAATTTACTCCTTGGAACAGGTCATTAAGTACGCATTGCTGCTTCAGACTTCTTCTTTGATCCATTGCCTTTTATAAAATATAGAAACCGCCTAAATAGTCTCCATAGAAAGAATTTTCTTTTAGGTTAGTATTTAACTATGAATTGTAATGTGTAATTCACCCACTCATCCAGAAAAATGTCTCACACCACACAGGTATGTTGCTTTCATTCTCAGAAAGCCATATGGTGCTTCATCATTTGCCACAGTGGACTGATTCAGAAATAATAAGGTTAATCATATTACCATAGCTAAGTGAGCAGATACGCTGGTAAAGCAGGTAGTATCTTCTGTGTTACCTGGAGATAATACAATTGCTCTGTGGCAGTCCGCCAGGGATTGTCAGAGTCACTTATGGGAATCTGATGTGATTTGGTGTGTAAAACTATCAGGGTAGCGTGGTTGGGGATGCACGATTGTGTTATAAGCTTCTCCCATGGGCAGATCAAAGCAGTTAATAACGCATCAGGGAATGGTCACCATGATGATACAGCTAATCTCTAGGGAGGAAATGTCATCTTTTTCCTCCAGAGAATTGTACTCAATCGCCACAAAGTAAGAACATCTATGAATGAAATAATCATGTTGCAATTATGGGATCACTTCTGTCACTCCCAAAAACCTTAGCCTTCAGAGCATCGCATTTTGGTCTGTTAAATCGGTTTAAGTATTTGCAGGACCCTGCACAGACAAAGCATCTATTTCTACAGTGTTAATGCCTCAAATTGCATTAGTCTTACTGTGTTGATAATATCTCTGTCTAGAACAGATCTGCTTCAAATAACGGCCCTTAAACTGTCTTTCGGGCTAGAGAGTTTTTACATTAAGAGGGTTTTTTTAGAAAGACCAGTGTTGTCTATAGATACATGTATGATAACTGCATAGGTCATTTTGTCCTCCTAATGTATAGACAAATTTTGCTATCCATCATCTAAATAGCCCATGAATCTTCACCCAACACTTCTAGTTTATCCATTTTTCATGTTTATTTTTTTCATAGATATTAATCATTTAAATCTATTTATAAAGGTAATGTATTTACATGTCTAGACATCTGAATATTCAAGCTCCATTTCTCATTCCATGCAGCAAAAATTGATTAGCCGTACCTAGAGAAAATTTGTCAGAGAGTAACTGCCAATATTAACATCTGCCAGCCAATCTTCTTTATAATCAGCAGCAAAAAGAAGTGATTTTGCCTCTTGGGAGAGCTTTCAAAGTTTCCTGTCTCAATTTGCAGTTTGTGTCTCTCAGGAGTGTGAATATGAATAATATTACAATTCTCCATAGCTTCATCTATCAAATGTGTAAACTGATGACAGGATCCTGGTAACAAGACACCAGGACAATGACGTCCCCTAGGCTGCTCTATTAAGAGAAAAAACAGAGTCAGCTTAAAAGACTTGTGGTCTGGAACGAACTCTTGGGGCAGAATTGACCCAAGGTGTGCAGGGCGACGAAAAAGAAAAGATCAGTGCAAGTACAGAAACAGTTATCATGTCTCGGTGAAAACAATGTTAGATCTCAGCAGCAATATGCAGCTCAGGGTACGCGCACTTCAAACAAGCCCACAAACAAACAGAATGTTAGAGCTGAGACATCAAAACCACAGAGACTTGGTGGATGCCAATTCCTATTAATTTTAATGGGCATCTAGCATCCAGATTCCCTGGAATTGTTTGAAATTCAGTACAAAGCATTAATAAATGCTTATATTCCCCCCTGTCCTCCTTATTCACATCAGCAGTGACTCTTAATGTGGAAACTAAACCCAGAACCTAGCCAGAGGGGAGGTAGTCAGGGTGCGGCAGAGGTATGGTGATGCCTTGTCAGGCCATGGGCAACTTGGGTAGCCGAGTAATAGCCCCATTCCTCTCCCTGTGCTCAGAAGGGGAATTGGGTGACCCCCTTCTGCTGGAGCGCTACGGTAGTCCTCAGTATGCTAAAGAGTGGCCAGGGGAGTTCAGAGGCAGGTCCTCGCGAGCAAAGATGGGCCGCGTGGGAAGCACCATCAACTGTGTGCCGGTCAGTGGTGGGCCCGAAGGTTTCTAATGGTTCCACACACTCACAGACCTGAGGTAGCTCAAGCAGAGGACACTCGCCTCTCTTCATAGACATAGGAACCTAAGGGAGGAGCTGGCTTGCAGAACATGTTAAAAAGCAAAACCAGAAACCTGCCGGTCTGTGCCTGCCTGCCCAGAAAAGCCGCTGCCCCTGCAGAGAAGGCTCTGCACCCCCCGTACAGCTCTATGGGCTCTGCCCTCCCACATCTTGCCGAGACACCCACCTTTCCTGAGCCCACAGCATGCAAGAACGCGTGTAACCACATCCAGGAAGGTTACGGTGCCCAGGAGGTCTAGAGTTGCACCATCTTTCCCCTTCTATAAGCCTGAATATTATGGCTTCTGGAGTATTCATCAGGGAATTTAAACTGTAAACTAAAAGGCTATTTCAGAATTCGTATCGACATCTCAAATGGCACTTCACAAAACTGTTGGAATATTCTGGTCTTTAATGATGACCCATTTAAAGACTGTATTTGCAGTGCTTAAAGCAACCAACCTTAAAATCTTTTACAAAAGGAATATTAGAATTGTTTCTTGTATTAATTTTCAGCTGTACCATTCAATAGAAGAGCAAAAAGCTTGAGGCAAACTAGTAGTTATTGGTCAGATACAGTATTTATTAAGAAAATGTGTTGGGAGATAAATTTATGTTCCTTAGTTATTTTGAGTTGCCTGAAAAGAATTCTTCATCATACTTGAATTCAGATTATAAGAACTAATCAATGAATCACAAGTGAGAGCATTTTCCTTGGCTGTAAAGTGTATTTGCTACCACTGCAATAGACACTAATAAAGGTAGAAAACAAGTAAAATGACTGAACCCACTCTAAAAGATTGCTCGTAGACTAGCCATCGCAATCAGAAGGTAACTGAACAAAACACATCCTCACAAATAGCTGTAAATTAGCATAGCCTCATTGACCTCAGCGCAGCCACTGATTTGCAGCAGCGGCTGTCCCCTTCTACTTACAGACTAGGCAACAATTTTATTCGCAAGTGGTTTTTTCTGAGAGATAAAAGGCTATCTTTCCACTTGCCTTATTTTTTTAAAGAGGCTGTTGGCATATTATTTGAAAAGCCAACAACTGATTGAGCTGTGCTGGGTATGATGTCATCAGTTATACTTCGACTTGGAAACATGTGCACCAAGATTGAAGTTATTTTCCTCCCACGGGGGTAACACTCTCTTTTAAGTGCCCATTAACTAATCCCAAACAGCAATGGAAAATCAGTGGAAATACATGTGACATCTACATGAATACCAAGTGAATTCATGAAGATTACTGCTGAATACAAAATTATTCCACTATAGAAGGGATACTTAAAAGGAAATGTTGCTGAAACAAGGAGCTAGTCATAAGAAATACGTGTCCTTCAGTAATCCTTCTTTTATATTATATGGGTCTACTCACGGCAGTTAGTCTGCATTTCTATTATAAACCCGAGCTTTCAGGGGCTTAAAACTTACCTATTAAAACTTAGTCCGTGACTTGGTGGTGACACATATTTGTCTGGGACTAAATTTTGTTTTAATAAAAAAATATAACAGCCACTTAATGAAGTTGAGTGAAATGTTAAGGGATTCGAGTGCTGTTTAGCATTGTTAATATCTTGCTTTTAAAATAAAATTATATAGACACTTTTATATATATACTTGTTATTGATTAGTCCCACTAAGACAGTTAGGAGGAGGATTTCAGGAGATGTCTGACTCTGCTCACATGTCAATGACTGCGTGAATTTCTCTTGTTGCCGATGGAAGAGTATGATCTATAGAGTGTTAGTATCAACACGAGGCAAAACCCAAGCGATTTATTTAGCTCTCAGCATCTACGTGATTGTTGATTGACTGCAATTTCTAATGGGTTGGGACTACTCTCTTACCAATATTTAGATGCTTAATCTGTATGTAGGAATCTTGTCTCGGATTTTGGAAGTGCTGAGTTCTCCCAGCGCCTGTTGAGTTTAGACTGGGCCACCAAAGCCCAGGGGATATCAGCATAGCTGCCTAATTTTATGTTCTAAGATTTGAATATATAGTCCCAGTTCATGGGAATAGTTGCTGCTTTGTCTTGCTAGATCTGGTGCTACGTGAATATTTATACAATTGCCTCATAAACTGTATGGAAGGGAGAGCTTTAACCCACGATGTTAGCACTCTCAGCGATACGCAGGAAGAGAGGAAAGAACAGATTTGCACATCGACTCCTGCGGACAGAGTTCACAGGACAATTCAATTCTGAACGCAGAATCCAGAATATGATGTGCAACATGGAAAAATGCAGATTTATAGTTACAGTGAAACCAGAGTTGCAGTAATCTAGACACGTTCAGAATGATGAAACACATTGAAAATTTGCATTGTTGTTATCTGCTAACCCAATTTACTACACGAGTTGATTTTCCAGTCAATTTCTCTGAGTTAAAATGACGAGGATGGAGTACATAAGACATTCAAGCACATTTATTCTAATATTTGTATCCAAAGACAAACAGTTGTTGTCCCTAAAATTTAAAGATATCTCTCTCACACACTCATTCTTTTATACCCTCCGCCCTAGCGGAGCCTCTCTATGCAAATGTTCTCCCAAAACATTAACTGATATATTGATGTCATTTCCCCATTCTAGACACCCCGAGATGATCGTACTTCAGCGAGCAAGCAATGCTGAATCCCATAAAATAACAGGAAAAGGGCTTTTATGGAAGGTTAATTTATGCTGCCATGATTTGGGGTAAAGACAACCTTTTTTGCAGTGTCTGCACACTACGTAGCAAAGGGAGGTTCCAATTCAGGACCAGGAAACAATATGCTGTATATTACAAATGATCTTCAAAGTCTTAGTAAGAACTAAACAGAAAGGAGCTGGAGTGCTTGCCCTTCTGAATATTTCTGCAACACAGAGCAAAATAAAATAAAATCCCCAGAAAGAAAAAAATAATGGATGAATTGAATTGATCTTAGCAAAAGATGTGATATTTTGCTAAGAAATACCTTCGATGCGGTGCCAAATCACACATCGGTTTTGGATGGCTGGGTTCCTTGGCGAGCACACCCTGCTTTGATTCCCAAAACCCTCCTGGAAGATGATGATTGTTTTCTGCTCATTTACTGTGATTTGTAAAGAAGACCCCAGATATAATAACAAAATGGAAGTAGATGTAGAAATACAGAGAACTCAAGTTAGATTGAAAGAAACCTGAAGGGAGACCCTTGTGACAGCCCAATTTAAGAGGAGGTTTACAACTGCATTCTTTGTTTCTGGCAGTCTGTATGTCTACATTTCTTTTAGAATAACAACATAACCAGAAAGTTAGGAAGATTTTGGAGCTATACCTAACCTAACGTTAAATTGGAGCTCCATTTACAAAACTGGTTTAACGTGTTGACAAGAAGCAAAAGTGAAGAAAAACTTATTTCTCTGATGAGGTTCTCGTGTTCTGTGTTAAGCAAAAGGAAACAGTTGGAAGAAAAAGTACATATCAAATGATGTGAGGGTAACACATCAAACCAGTTAGGGTCTTACCATTTCTTCACTTAAATAGGAACATTTAAATATGCCCCTAATAAAATTAACTTTATAGTCCCAATTTAATGAAAGCTTATCTACTTTATCCACTTCCTTAACTGACTTTCCTAAGTCCTTTCATAAATCTTTCCACTTCCTTGAGCCTTATGAAAAACTTGACAGAAGCTGAACAGCTGCTGTGTGGTGGCCCCGCGTTTTCCAGGCTGACCACTACTGCCACATTGTTTTCTTTGAACTCTTCCTGACCATTTTTTGTGTCCATAAGGTACCGTTTCTATTATACTTCAAGAATAAGGCTCTGGAGTCAGATCTTGGGGTTTGTTCTGTTGGTGCAGTAGCTTCTGCAGGAAGATGGTGGGAGAGGAATAGGGTGTGTAGTTGTTACTATAATACACTCAATGACAATATAAATATTTAAAGCTTTGTGTATCATTTTAAAGTTTTGTGTAAACATTGTGCTAGAAATCTGTATGTATCACCTGTTATTCCTGTGTATGCAGTCATTCGTTTGTGGTTTATCGTTTGTCCTTTTTCTCAATGTGTTAAACCATAGTTGATTTAAGATGGTGAAAGAAACGTGAAAATTGCAGTTACTTCTTTCAAAATTTTGGATGGAAAATTACAGTTACTTCTTTCAACATCATGACTAGCTGCCATTTTCTTATACATCATACATGAAGTTACAAATCTCAGCAATTTTCTCTACCATTTTTACAACATTGCACTGAAACCACTTTGTCTGGATCAAACACTGTTTGCAGCTTTTTTTTATAGTCCCATCAATACTAACTGGACAATTAAGATTTTTGCATTGTTTATTGAGTGTAATGATTTACTGATTCTGTTCTCCTCTTTATACCCTATGTGTATGCATTACATGCAGTGCATTTCCTGTAATTACATTACCAGATTGCTGTGAAACCAATTGTTTTATTTAGTTGTGGAATTGAAGTCGTTTTAGTGCCTTTACCCATTTGTTAACTGAGGGGGAAGTAGTTCCATATTTTACTTGACTATAAGCTGCAAGAATCAAACCATGGCTGAACAAAACTACGTGACTAGTAAAACTACAAACTTGTAAACTATGTAAAATTCAAAATTGTTATTCAAGGCCAGGTTGGATGGGGCTTGGAGCAACCTGGGCTGGTGGGAGGTGTCCCTGCCCAGGGCAGGGGGGGTGGAGCTGGATGAGCTTTAAGGTCCCTTCCAACCCAAACCACGCTATGATTCTATGAAAATTGCTTTGATTTTTATGTAAGACTAAAAGTACAATTGCCAGATTTTTTTAAATATAGTTCATATGACAGCACAATCCTACAAGTTCTGAGAGCTAAGGTGTGTTCCCTATTTAAGGACAATTGAAATCAAAAGACCTGGCCCTTTGCAGAATAGAGCTCCTTCAGAAGCAGTCAGGCCAATATGATGGGGTGGGATGGAGCTGGCCCCTCCGCTGGCGTGCATTGCTGTTGTCATTCCCAGAGCTGCTGCTTCTCAGTCTGACACAATGCTTAGCTAGTGCGGCAGCGTGGTCACAAACGTCTTACGCTTCTGCTCACCTGACCAATTTAGTCTGTGGATGGATCACTGAGAAAAGTTATCTCATAATTAAGTTAGTATAAAAGTGAAAGCCGTTACTGAGACCTCCAAATGTGAATTCCTGTTTAAAATGTAACATGAATAATGTTGTTAAGAACTTAAACATCCATTTCCGCTGTGTTCTGCATAGTTGATGTGACTGTACTTGATGTGGAACCACCAGTTGCTGGGCGGGATGCCTTGGTCGCTGGTTATCCTGAGAAGGGCTTTTGTTCACTGTGCTGAGTCAGAGCCTCTGAGCTTTGGCAGTGTACGTACATCCTTGCATGGGGTTGCTGCGTGCTTTACCAGGGAAATAAGAAAGGTCCATGTTTGTCCGTATTCACTGATAATGGTGACGTGGGCTTCAGCATAGAACACCCGGAGTATGTATCTATTTATTTCACAAATATTTGCACTGCTGTTCTCCTGCTGTCCTCCATTAAAGCTACATCTACTGTATTTCATCAGCAATCTACACTACGATCTTAGTGTAGTTATAACCTCTGCAATTGTGGGACAAGGTTAAGCCCCAGGAGGCAGAGTATCCCATTACCCACAGAATGCTGAATCCACCTTTTGAAAATCCAGATCCTCTTCAATAAAATTCAGAGCACATTGGGGCTTTCCTTTGGCTACCGTCTACCACTGCTATGCATGGAAAGAAAGCAAAATTATTTTCATGATGCATTTTTAAGGAGTAAACCATTTTTATAGGTGCCACTGGGAGAAAGTATTTACCTAACATCCCAAGCAGCCTTTAAGAGAACAATATTTAAGCTCTACACCTTTCTTCAGCTTAGCATGTAGGCATCCTCATCTTATCTATTCATGAATTCTTTTTATTTTTATTTTTCTTCAACATTTTCTTTAAATCCTAGAGTGGTTCTTTTGTGTTGTTTTTTTTTCCTCCCAAAATGACTGTATTTCATTTGGTATTCTACATGGTCTGTTTTTCCTGGGGTGGATTTCATCTCTTACTCATCTTCCAATGCAGTAGTACCCACGAGCACATAACCCTGCGGCTCCGCTTTCTGCAATGTCTCATCACTGAATACAGCATCAAGGTTATTGCAGTGGCATGGAAAGATTTCCATGGCACAGACTCAAGTTACCTGGAAGGCTGTATCTCCCTTTGTAACTCCAATCTCCATGGTTAGAAACAAGAGAATTATCTAGCCCTAGACATGATCAGTGAGTCTACATTATTTTAAGCAGTTTCCAATCTTGAATCTTGCTACTTAATACATAGGAATAAGCATGTAATGCAATTTAGTGATCAAATCAACATTTGCTAAATTGGAAAAATTATGTATTTAAAAAAAAAAGAAAAATGGGACACAAAAAGAGGATTAAAATGCCTTCTTGTAGAAAGCTGAGTCACTGAAACAGATCTGAAGACTTTGTTAATTTAGTTTATGATATACTTGATATAACCATAACCCATTAAGTGAGATGGCATCCGCACCTAGTGAAATGGCAAATCGCATCACCTTGTTAGGCCACTAGGTCAGAATTTCACCAGTACATTTTTCAAAATGAGAGAACAGAGTAAAAAAACTTGAAAGCAAAAGACTGTATAGATAATTTGTTTTGTCCTGAGTGATGTGCTCTAGGCAATCCTGCTTTAGCAGGGGAGTTGGACTAGATGATCTCTAGAGGTCCCTTCCAACTCTGAAAATTCTGTGATTCTGTATATGTAGTCCTAAATTTTCTAATATGAACAACTCTAATGCCATTAAATATATCGAGTAACGTACTCTCTGAATGCTTGATTGTTTTCTGTGTATCTGTAATGAACCTAAAAAGTAAAGGTTTTGTTAACACTGATGCGAAGAAATGCATAAAGGCATTGGCCATGAACAGCAACAGCAGAATTTAGTGATATGACCAAACTGACACACAGTACATACTTCTAAGTGATGTCTACTGGCGTTTCTTTCATTAAGTACTACATGCATTCGTATATAGAGAAATCTTCTAAGAGTCCACAGTCCAACCCATAATCTGTATCATTAAACTTTTTAGCCGGGGCTAGTGGAAGGTGTCCCTGCCCAGGGCAGGGGGTTGGAACTAGATGATCTTTAAGGTCCCTTCCAACCCAAACCATTCTATGATTCTATGATCATTATTTTAATTGTGGCCTTATGTTCCCAGTCTGTATCTTAAAGTATGCTGTTTTCAGCTATTTATGGTTGGTTTTTATTTAGTTTATCACCCAGAAATAGTGGTCAAAGTGGAAATAAACACTGTGAATGAAAACTCAAAATGAATAATCATCAGGGTTCTGTCATTACCTTGTAATGTTTCAAAGTGTATGAAGATTGCATAGAACAAACTTGTAATTTGATCTCTAGCTTCATCATTGTGCTGTATTAATAAAAAACTACAATAGTCAAGAATTCAAAATCCATGGTTGGAAAAACAGAGACAGTTTTCATTTGCAGAAAAGTAATAATTTGCTCGGCTCATGTACTCAGCACTTCATATTTATGTCCAGTATGTCACTGGGTGGTAATACCACTGTATGTGGTAATACAGTTTTTTCCTGGCCAGATTGGATCAACTCCAGTATCAATTTTCCTGCAGCGATGAAATCTGCCTTGAAAATTCTGTCCTCAAAATGCATTTGCTAGTGGCAGCGTGGAATGATGTGTATGCAGGGGGGCACGTGTGCTCTGATAAAGAGATTAAAATAAAGAAGTGGAGGCCCAGCCGTGCATTACTACCATGACTGCTTCTTCGGGAAGACAGTGAAGGTATTTAAATGTCTAACTTGCCACGTGTCAGCCTGTATTCCTCATCTTATTTTCAAACCACTAGGCTTGGATACAGCTGCTGTGTCATACGAGAGGACTGCCATGATGCTCTTTCGTACCACGTAAACCCTGAGAATGGGTTTGACAGTGGGCAATGTTAACTACCATTCATTTCTGTTTTTTCCATTAGTTGTGTGAGACCCATGCGTGAAACTTCTTTGCTAACTTTTTTGTAGCTTTATGCTAGTCTAATGCCTTTATAAATATCTGTGTCTATGACAGAGACAGGTATCAATAAAATAAATACTAAAAGTGTGGACAAAAGAGCAGATTCTGGCAGACTTTCTCACTATGATTAATATCTTACCATAAAAATTTTGATTTTTATACACCAACAGGGATTTTTTCTTGATATGTCTTGACATAACATTTGCCATTTCATGGCCACAGTCATATTGATGGTTCATAGTCACTCTGTGATCAGGTAACGTAGCCAGGTCTTTCTCCACCTCTGTCATTTTCAAGTTAATGAGCTCCCATTTGTACCAGAAATTCTCGGTACTGATCCCTAAGGGAATGGGTTTGCGTTTTGTACTATTACATTTCAGCCTATTTCCATTACTCCAGTTCTAAATGTCATCCAGATTGTCCTGTAGGGCATTCCACTCTTCCTTCGCGTTGATGATGTCTCCCAACTACGTTTCAGCACCAAATGTCACAAGCATCGTCCCAAGCTTTTGTGTCAGCTTAGCAAATAAAATGTTAAATAAAATGGGCCCTTACACTAATCCATTAAAAAAATTCCACCAGCAATCTTCCTCCCTAACTAAGCAGATGAGTAACTCTGCTGGAGTCAGTAGAAGGAAATTTTCTTATGGGGAGTTTTCATTCTGTTGTAGTCACGATAAATGACCGGTGTTGTGGGAAGGGAGAGCTAGAATCAATGGTAACTACTTAGATGCTTAAAGTTAAGCGTGTGCTCAGATTTTTAGCTATAAATATCAGAGGTAAAATTTCCCTCTTAAACTTTTTGCCTTGAGTGGAATCCTGTTGCCTGTGCATCCTGTTGCCAGAGCAACCTGTGCTGGCACTGGTACGGCGGCAAAGCTCAGCTCCTGCTCTCAGAGCAGGCGTAATGACATCACCGTGTGCGTTAGGTTTGATTTTTTCAGACACTCCTACCAACACGATCTAATTCTATTTTCCTTATTTCATAAAATTATGGAGAAAAACTTTTCACATCTGAAATTAGGAGGGAACAGTGAACAGAATTCCTTAGTGAGGAACGTCCAATATTATAGATTCTGCTAATTGTTTAATAATTAACATTATTATCTGAAATATGCAGGGAGAGGCAATGTATGGTATCAATCTGATGTCCACACTGATAGTAGATGCAGAATTGTAACAGATACAGCTTCTGATGATGGAAGACTTGAAGGAAATTTGCAGAAAGCTTTTTGGATTCAGCCTTTGATCCTCAGCTGTACTCAGATCACAGGTCCTACATGCCTAAAACTTCCCGGGTTTAACTACCCCTGAAAAGATAAAGGAAGCTCAAAGCATACAAGATAGGTAATTCCCATCTGAACGGAATTCAGGCAGTACATTTCTGTCTTTTGCGGCTGAATGTCCTCACACATGCACACTCCAGTGCCTCGTCAATTAGGTGCTTGGTTAGAATTTTACTTCTCACGATTTCATCTGCTGCTGTAGGAAAAAGAATTAATAAAATTACACCTAACTGAATGTCTGGCTTCGTTGGGTTTTGTTCAGTACTTTTGTAATAAAAATAGCAAGTGCTAAAAATTGTCAGTCTTAAACAGTTACTGCACCACAGAGGACAAAAAAAGCCACACATAAACAAATATTGAAGCATTATCTCCTCTTAAAGTCCAATGCAAAGTATTGTATAACATATACAAGGTTTTAATGTTCAATACAATTAAGTCTTCTGCCGTGCTGTAAACTGTACTGAAAATGCTGGTGAAAAATAATACAAAAAATAGTCAACTATTCCCAGCAGGCTTTGAATGCTTTTTCTGGGTGTAGCTGCATAAATTAGAATGAATTTTGTTTCATTACAGACAGTAAAAAGAAGGATTAATGTGGAAGTCATTTTCAGTGAAAGTTTCTGTCACAAAGATAGAAATCACAGTGCAACATTAACTAGATAATCTGAAGAACCTCTTGGCTTTTGAGATTATTAGAAATACTGCGGTCTTTCTTTTCAGGACCTCTGACACAGCTTTTTTATGCTAGTTACAGTATTTTCCAAACATCCTTCTTTTCGATCCAGAGCCATCAATGAAGACAGTGATCACCTCTGTTTCCTAACGCCGGAGATACCGGTTGGGATTGTTATCCTTTTTGATGTAAACTGTGTGAATCTTTGCTCACAGACAAGTGCATCAGAATAGCTTTTCGGTCTGGAAATGTATCTGTTTCCTCTCCTTAGTGTTAATCCTATTTCACACCATATGATGAGGCAAAAGATCTGGAAAACAGGAGAAGTCCCACACATAAACTGTCCAGAACTGATTGTCTCTGAAGTTAGGATCGTGCCTGACCGGGACCCGGCGTTACTGCAGTACTGCATTTAGACCAGACGTTCTTAACGAGCCACATGATGGTTCGGCAAATACTGGAGCATTTTGCCTGAGTACAGTGGGGTTTAAACACGTTTCTGAGCCCGAGCCGTGAGTCACGTTCACGCGCCGTGTTGTTAATTTTGATGCATGAGCATGTGTTATCTCGATCTAACGTCAGATACTTAGAAACAAAACCAAGCGCTCTTCAATAGTATTATCCCTTTCTCCTGAATGAAAACCACTTATCTACTTTGCTCAATTTTCCATCTGCACATTTTCCCCTTAAATTATAAGAAACTTTCTTTCGCTAGTCTACTGGGAAATTTACAACCACGTGGTCTCTTAGAGCCCACTTTGTTCAATATTTAATATTCGTGAGCTCATTGGGTCTGAGATACGCGTCCTTCCCTACAGGACGGCACCAGGCAGCACTGACCAGAGGCCACTGTTTATGCTAATAAGTAAAAAATAATGTTATTCTGCCATGTCATCATTACAGATCGATCAATTATGATGAAAACAGAAAATAAAAGGAAAGTTTACCCACTGTATGTTCTGCAGCGCAGGAGAATTTAGGATTGATCCAAATTGGTCAAAATTTCCATAGTTAAAGACAAAACTGAAAATTTACTTCATCTCTAGTATCTGCCTAGCCTAAATAAAAGCAAATCTTTCCAGATTATTAGTTTCCAGCCTTCTACAGTTTATTTCTTCTTTCCTCTTCATTCATTCATTAAATACCATAAAACCAGCAAATATCTCCTTTCACCGTGGCTTCCCGGCAGCTCTGGGGTGTATCTCACTCCTCGCTCGGAGCAGGGCTTACAGCTTTGGCCCACAACTTCAACAGAACTATTCCTGGAAATAAGCCCAATTCAGGCTAAGACCTGCACTGTAAAGTCCTAAATGTGTTTGCTAAGAACTAAAATTAGTACTAGCCTGGTTTCTGTATTCTCAGCTTCTTACATCATGCCTTCTTCCATGGATGTGTTGGAAATTGCATTAAAGGTCAGTTGAGAAACCAGCTGCAAATGTACCTCCGAGCCTGAATGGATCTGCAGATTCCTGTAAGAACTCGTCTAATATTATTCACCATTTTAAGCACAGTTGCTGAGGTTAATTAGATTTCTGACCCCTAAAAATTTTAAGTGTCTCTGATGACTTACTTTCCAACTGATAATTTTGTGTGAGAAACAGAAAAAGAATAACAAATAGACTATGAATAAATAAACTCTTCATATTCATTCATATGAGGACAGAGAATATGTTTCTGACATTTAATTAAATACCCAAACGTCCACGAGATCTATAATAAACCACTTTGCAAGACGTCTAAATGTCAGAGAAAAACACATCTTACATGAAATGTTTTTCTACCACTGAAGCTGTGAAGAAGATACAGCATTTTTTAAAAGACACAGAAAAAACAAGCGCATATTTTATCTTGAAAGTACTTTTTCAAAGGCTTCTGAACAGCTAGTTGTTTGCAGTATGATG
This sequence comes from Anarhynchus alexandrinus, assembly GCA_008711295.1. NCBI lineage: Eukaryota > Metazoa > Chordata > Aves > Charadriiformes > Charadriidae > Anarhynchus > Anarhynchus alexandrinus. The sequence continues at coordinate 1,035,918 of VUYV01000178.1, read as the reverse complement.
AGTGGAATTATTTTAATTTATCACACAGGAGTTTGAAACATTAGTTTTACAGATATGCCAGACTGTTCTAATAGAATTCAAGTCCTGAGACTTATGCTATTCGATGCATAGCAAAACGCTGGAAACATTAAATTCTCTTCCCTCAGCTCACCTGGCACGTTTCACTGGGATCTGAAGGCTTTGTCCTGTTTTTAAATGCTGCAGAAAAAAAATGTTCGAACCTATTCCCCACACACACATTACTTCTTCCTTCCTTTTTTGTCAAAACCGTGACAGCATCCTCTGACCCGCTGGAGGGATGCGCTACACGTGCTGTGCCGCTGAGCGCCGCGGCTGTGAGCTGCCGCGTGGAACCGCCGAGAGACGGGACGCGCTCCTGTGCCGGCCCTTCGCCCTGCGGGGAACGGGGAAACTGCAGCTCCCTTCCCGCACTCGTGGGTTCGGCCGCACGGAGTAGCCCATTGTTAGGCAGTTGACTTGCCGAGACGGCAAGCGTTGCCGGATTTGCCGTGACTCGTCTCTCTGCTTTTTAAAGATAACTGAGACACAGGGGCAGTTTGTGCAGAAGGTGCTGAAGTTATGGTCAGAGTGAGATTCCTGTGCAAGTCGTCTTTTATGGCGGCACAGCATTGCTCCTGAAATGCCGCGAGGTTTTCGCCTTCTTGTATCAGGAAGATAAACCATAGAAGAAAAAAAATGTGTGTCATCGTTTTCAGACAAAGTGGAAGGGAAGCGGCCGCGAAGAGAGTCGCCCAGGCATTGTGGGGAAGAAGGCTCCGGCTGGCAGTTCGCTTCTCTGGAGTAGTTGCTTCTGCACAAACATATACTTTTGCACTATATTTCCTTGCATGAGGTGTTAAACATAGAATTAAACTACTCGAAAATTATGAATGTTCCACTTGACTCCAATATACATAGCCAGTATTTCCCGTCAGTTTGGAGGTGACCTTCTGGCCACCTGTTTGGCAACACTGGCCACCACAGCTGACCCACTGGTAAATCCCTGCAAAGCGTAGTACTGTCTCCTTCAGCCTAGCAGACACAGCGGGACAGCGCTGCGCGGAGTCAGGTCAGCTCCGGCGGTGCCATCCCGCCTGACCTCCCGTAACACCGCGCATATTGACACCACGCAGTGCCTTCGTCCCTTTGATGGTTAGATGCTGCCTCTTTCCGCGGGCAGCTATTGTAAATGTCATGGCACCCGCTCGCCGTGTCGAGGCAAATACAGTTGTTTCCCCGTATCAGTCACCACTGTGAGGCTGCTGTTACCTGTAGTGTAAACGGATAGTTAATTAAATTGCCATCATAGAGCTTTGTAAAAAATCCATTAAACAAAGAATCACTGGTATAAACAAACAAACCTGGGTCACAGTTTCAGCTCTTTGACCTCTTTAGTGGATTTTCTGTTTTTATCAGGAGAGCTTCTTTATATTTTTTCCTAATTTTCCACCAATATTTTAAAACAGTTTAAACAAAAAAAAAAAAAGAAAAAGAAAAAAAGAAGGGTAAGATTTGGCACTGATTATTGTTAGTCTGTTCAGAATACAGGAGGAAGGTTAATTAGCTTTTCTGACCTGAAGAGTCTAGGAAGGTATCCCTGGTGACTCGCTTAATTGCTGCTCAATGCATAATAGTGTCTGTGAAGCAAAGTGCATGGAGCTAGACACTGATAATAATGTTACTTTGATTTAAAATTCTATACCTGCAAGGACATACTGCTGTTTCAGTACAGCATGCGCTCCACTGATAGATCTAAATATTCCCCAACTATTCATTTATTTTATTGGCAATGTTGGTCACTAATCTGGAATTTGAATTTCTACCAGGAACAACTGTGTTTCTCAGATTGAAAGTAAAATGCTATTTAGGGTATCATTAAAGCATATTCTGAAAGTATTTTCTCACACATAATAAAAATGTTTTCCGTTAGGACTGGTATATGTGCTAGAGTGAACTTACTTATTTAGCTACGCTGATATGTCATACAAGGAATATATCATTTTTAATAAATAAAAATAAAGAATTAGTGCATGTTAGGGAAAATGTCTCTAAACCATGAGAGGCAGAGAAATTGTGTTATCTTTAATAATGGTGTGAGACCTAGATAGCATAAGGAACTTTAGGAAACATATGGCATCACGCTCACAGAATATTCGAGAATTGTTCAGTGTATGTGTCTTTCTTTTGGATACCCATCAGTTGACATATAATGATGAGGATTTTCATAGGCAGCACAGATATGTACTGTTAGTTCAGTTAATCAGTAGCTGTCAGGTGTGTCATTTAAAAGTCCAGAAGAGAAGAAAATACAAATTCCCTCTTCTTAGAAGGTCTTGTAGTGTAGTTTTCTTGAATAGCTTTTTGTTTAGAACTATTGAGTTTGTTTAGTGAGTATAAAGACATTTTTTACGTAAGATTTCTCAGTGGTACTAGCAGTGCAGCTTTCTTTAAGTAGGTATTCTACAGATGCTCATTGGATTAGTTATAAAACATCCAAGTTCAATTGCATTACGTATATTACTTCCAGTTTCCTGGTCAGTGCTGGAAGAGTAAGTGTGTCATTCACAGCTTTGGCTACATACAGTTTGCTAAATCAACAAGCTGTGTTCATTCTGTGAGTTCTGGATTAACACCAAAAAAAATAATTTCTGATATATTTTCCCTCTCAGCAGCTTATAGCATAGTTTAAGGGGTGTTTTGCAGTTACCCTGATCCATCTGCTGGTTTATTCTCCACCTTCCTTTCTTGCATCTATTCTGCCCTGAGCCAGGTGTTAAAATTGAGCCAGACCTCTACATTAGGAGGGTGCTGATCCACCAGGAACACCTCGTGTGCCCCTGCCAGCTCCTCTCCATGTAGGCAGTGGGCAGTAGTGACATAGCCTGGAGACGAAGCGGTAGAAGGGAGGGAATGTAAATGTTCAGACATTTCTTCTGTTAAGGCTGGCACATGGTTTATTACTGTACTGCTTCCGAGCTATACATGAAAATAAGTGCCTTGAGTGATGCATCCGCCCTGCCCACTGCTTCTTCATTAGCATAACTTGCCACCGTTTCAGGCAGTAAGAGGACTACGGATGATGGGTTTCCCTAGAAGCTCCACCTCAGTCACAGAACAAATACCCGTTCTAGGCAGGTTTCTGCTTTCTCTTGGCAGGCTCCTGCTGCGTGGACGTACAAGGACATCCCATCCCTAGTGCTGCTCTTCAAGGAGCATCATTCAGTGCTGCGTGAGGGAATGGGGTACTGAAGTAGTCATAGAATCATAGAATGGTTTGGGTTGGAAGGGACCTTGAAGATCATCCAGTGCCACCCCCTGCCCTGGGCAGGGACACCTCCCACCAGCCCAGGTTGCTCCAAGCCCCATCCAACCTGGCCTTGACCACCTCCAGGGATGGGGCAGCCACAGCTTCTCTGGGCAGCATTGGGAGTATCTTTATACCTTGGTTCCAGACGCAGTCCCTGACGCTGTCTGTTGGCTGCAGAGAGCAACAGGAGCAACACTGGTTTTCTTCTGTGCTTTGGCAGACTTAACCTACAGCTCCTGGGGACACTGCTGACTTTGCCCGAGCAATCTGCAGGATGGTATTTACTAAATCAGCACTGTGGAAACCGTATCTTTGTCCTACGCTCTTCTTTTCGCTGTCATTTCTATTTCAGCTCGGCTATCCAGTAGCTTGACAGATAAGACACTGCCAAATGACAAAAGACCTTACCTGTATCTTGAATTTCCTGACTTACCTTATTAAGCTACAATCTGTTGCACAGAATCACACAATAGAGGTGTTACAGTGTAACCTGACATAATAAGTTACTCCCATGATAAAAGCCAGATGACATGCAAAAAGTGACTATTTTTCTTATCAGTTAAGCAGCTCTCAAAGCAAACAGGAGATCAAGTCAGTTGCATCTAGCATGTATTTAATTTAACAAAAATTAAAGCAGATGTCTACTAATGTATGGGATATTATTTTTAGGCTTTTTCTGAAAAGTATTCAATCTGTAATATAACCCTTTATTCATTACGTTATCTTTCTGCTCACTGAATTTGAATTATTTTCATCACCTAAAATGAAATCCGGAGTCCCTCTCCAGGGCCGGGTTTGCTTACCCCTATTCACCTCGTAATTCTTGTGCATGGTTTGGCCACAGCACGACTCTCCTGCCCCTCCATGTAGGAACTTCATGTTATTTGCATAAAGTCTCTGCTTTTGGTGTTTCAGAGTAGGAAACTAGTAGCCTAGCTCGCTGTTTATTTTGTTTATTGCTGGGATAGTGAAGATTTGCTCACTTTCCAGGCCTCTGTGCTGTGGGGTTATAAATTTCTGCCAAGTCCAGCAAGATTATTTATTGCCACGTTGGAGCTTTACTCCATGTGCAGATTTTGTAGTTTCCTCTGCAAACACTAAGGTATTGCTCCATGCAGTTACAGCATGGCTGAAATGAGCTAATAATCCCAGCCAAATTTCCCTTAAATCCCGAGCTTTACTTTAAATTAATACATCTATTCTCTTTTGTCTGCATTCTGTTCATTGCTTTATGATTATTCCCTTTTCATTATTGTATTTTTAAGCCTTTCTTAGCAACATGGAGAACTAGAAATGTCATTTAACTGAAGCTTAGATTTCCATTGCATCCATGGTTTAACTTTAAAAATAAAATCAAATTATTTTCAATAAAATTGCACGATTTGGTACCATTTTGAGACAGTTTCTCTTTGGAACTTTCACAGGTACTAGAACTTGTTTGCCCTTCTTATTGTCACGCCTTTCCTTTAGCGTTTTGTAACGTAGGTGTAAAAGTGTGCATAGTCAGGTGTGTTAGATGCTTTTAATTTTGTTTCAGCAGATGTAGTGGCTCCGTTCCCTGAACCTTGGCGGCAGGTCTAATATTTGTCAGGACTTCGAGGTTTATACTGTCAGAGGCATTGTTTAGATACTCAAGATTTGCACATAAGACTCTAAAATAGCAACAGGCAAAACCCACTTTCCAAGCCTAAACACGGCAAGTTTAGTGTGGTTTATGGATCATCTTGTGAGATGCGAGGGCACCAGTGAGAGCCGAAAAGGAAAAAAACATCAATGGGGCACCCCGGGCAGGAACTTTCAGTAAACAGTCCCGTTTCTCTGTGTGACTGTGGACACATGTGCTTTCTGTATACACTCTATTGCACTGAAGTTTAAACAGGTCACTCACTGCAACAACTGAATGGAGACTCACCAGGAAGAAAGCCACTGCTTCTTGTGAGATACATTCCTGTTGGCTTTTCAAGTGAGAAGCATTCTTCCACTGAGCCTTCGGTGGCCGCTGCCCCTTTGCCCAGTGCCACTATGGAAACGCGCAGTAGAAGGGTTCCTCTTGGAGAACAAAATAGTGTTGTCCTGAGACAGTCGGCGTTCTCCACGTTCGAAGGGCTTACTCGGCAGCCCTGCCCTGCAAAAGTGCTGCATGGATTCCTTGAGATGGAAAAAAAAGATTGAAGGATGAGGAAGAAGCGCTGTGCGCAGAGGCAAACGGTGCTCCAGCAGAGCTGAGGCTCATGGTGGCTCTGCACCGCCCACGGTGGCATGTGGTGCAGCAGAGACAGCAAAAATAACATCTCTTTCTTGATCCTTTTCTATACTGTGGTTTTGAGACAAACATCGTGTCTTTTCTCCCACTCCTGTTCTAAATGTCCTTCTGTGTGTACCTTATTCCGGGAGCCGGTGTCTCTTGAGTGGAGAGATTACGAGTCTGATTCTACACACCTGAAATAATTGCCGGCTTTGCTGTGAGCTGTAATATAAGTGGAATCAGCACTAAACTCTGCAGCTGTGAGCAGAAACAGATCAAAGCTTCCTCCTCTCTCCGGGGCAGCCCCTGCCTCAGAGGTGCGGCATGGACTTGCCCGTGTTTGGTGCCGGCCATACGGAGCTGACCTGGACCCACGGGGCCACCGGCCTCACTGGGGCGACGCGGGCTGCCATCGTGTGGGTCACCTCTGGCTGGGACACGCTGTCCCGACCCACACTGCTGGTGAGTTCGGGCGGTACTGGAGGACAAACAGCAGGAGAGGGTGTGACAAGAGAGCAGCTACCGTTCATTAGAAGCATTACTTCATTATCTACTCCAGAGCGGGGGGGGTAAAATTGCTGGCAGGATACTCGAGGGAACCCAGGGGAAATGGCTAATTTTTATCTGTAGTTTACCTGCAATGTCTTTTGTTCTCACTACAGCACATTTTGTTTTAAATCAGTAAAGCCAGAGCTTTCAGAAATATCACTTGTGAAGGGCACCTGGGGAGGTAAATTGGCTCTCTGGGGTCCCTGCGGGGGGGTCACCCCAGAGCTCCTTAATTCTTCCAGCTGGAGCCTCCATGGGATTGAACATGACAACACCTGGCAGAAGGGGTCCACCGAGTGTCTCATTCATTGTGTAGAGGTGGTTTTATGTCACCCCCCATCACAGTGTCTGAGTAATGAGGACACATATCTTCTTTGGGGTTTCTCTTTTGTCTCCTATCTTCCCAAAACACTACCATAATCCTGAGGTAACAACACAGCAGAGGCAAAAGATATGCACTAAAATGGGGTTCTTATCTGCAGTTTTATTATCCCATGCAATATTCTCGCAGAAAATTACTTTCTGGAATGTGCTAAGCTGCTCTTTGGCTCTCCAGGGCTCTGTTCATGATTTTCTGTAAGTGATTTTTGTTTAATTTGAAGCAGTACAGGGATAGATATCTTTCACCCTGGCTGCCATCATCTTAATTGTAGCTATAGGAAACGTTAAGGCTATCTGACCGCTTTTATCACTGAGAGTAAAATAATGGGGCATTCTTTGCTCTCCTGCTTCTGGCTAAACTGGTTCCTAAGTTCATATAACTTTGTCCGAAATAAATGCTTCATTTTAGCACGAATTAATTTTTAGCTAGATTAAGGCCATGTTGCCGGTAGTCCTTGTTCCTAATTGCTAATTTGCTGTATGTAACTCCGTCGTTAGTAACGATGAGCATTAAGTCAATCGCAGGTACGTGTGTGCGAAGGCCGCCCTTTGCTGTTTTGCTGCTTCTTTAAGAAAAACCCGAGGCAGAAAGCGCTCTAGCGATGAACAGAAGCGCAGTAGCTGACCGCTCACCGCGTGCTCGTTCTGGGCCCGTTTGCACACTGAAGCAAAGCGAGGAAACTGGGAGAGGAACGCGAACGAGATGCTCCTGAAGGGAGAGGAGGACACAGGGGCTCAGACTCCTCTATGGCAACTCCTATCAGGTTTTCCATCAGGCGGAGGAGCAGCCGACGTCTCTGCTGCGGGATGGCCGCGGAGGGGTGTGAAGCCACCGCTGGTGGCGCACCTCTGCCGGGCGAGAGCTCCACAGCAGCGAGAGGAGGTCGAGGGGCAGCTCAGGCCGCCGTAGGAGCGGGCAGGGGTCGGCTCTGAAGTGATGGGATGGCCGTTGTGTCCAAGGAAGCCAAAGCGGGGAGGTTGACATACAATACGTAGGTGGCAGGGGGACCTGGGTGGGCAGAAGCTGCTCCTTTCCTCGGGGCACACTCTGCCTTTGTGCTGCTCACGGAGGCGTCTCCCGCGGCGCCGCAGAGAAATGCAGTTTCTGCCCGTGTCTACTGCGTTCTCAGCCTCTGCTTTCAGAAAGGAGAAAAAGAAGTGTGTGTGCTCCCATAGGCGTTTTGAGGGAAAGCCCAACTGGTTTTAATGTACTGATATTCGCAGCACTTTCATAGGGTTTACTTTAATAAAGCCTCACCGGGGATAGTATGTCTGACTTGGCCACATCGCTTCAAGATGTCGACAGGACAGAGAGGAACAAGAGAGAACAAAAATGTACAGGAAAGACTGAAAGGTTTGGGATTATTTAGCCTAGAAAGTTAAGTTTTTACCCTTTACGTGCTGCAAAAAAGGAGAGAAATGAACTTGTTCCCACAGGCATGGTGGAAATGGCAAGAAATAATGGGCTTAAATTGTAGCAAGAAACAGGCATTAGGAAAACCTTTTTAATGGTAAGGATAGGTAAGCAACGGCCTTTGTAGGGAGGTTACAGATTCTCTGTCGCTGGATGCTTTTTTTAAAAACACAGTGTACAAATGTCTCTTGGAAATGCTGTATGTACTTCTCGTCTGTAAGAAAGGACAATGTCTGTCAACGTTTTTCAGTTACATCACGTCCCATTTTCTTGCCACTTTTCTTCGCCTTTATAGATGGGGAAAGTAGGTGTAGGGAAACTAGTTCCCTCGAGCTAGTCTCCCTCCTTAAGAAATCTCTCGTTTAAGACCTGTTCTGAACAGAGGTACTTTCCAGCTTTGGGCTTGGGTAAGGAATACCCGAAAAGAAAACCTACGCAAGCAAAGTCTGCCTGATGAGATTCTCCATTGCTTCTTTTAGAGGGTTTTATTTCAGCTGTATGTGTAGGATCTGCCAGTTTCATGAAAATGTGTACTGTGGATTTTGATGTTACAGAATGATTCTGCAGAGGAAAGGGAAGATGCCTCACCTTTGCCATCCATCTTATGTCTCTAGTATTTTTAGGTAGTAGCATCTAGCAACGTGTTTTAACCTCCTCTACCGCATGGGAAGTTGTCTTCCCCCCCACACCCCAGATTGCATCTTCAAGTGTAGATTCGTTGTCACATATTCTAGAGAAGTACAGTCTTCCTGGCTTTTGGAAATTCTGTGCAATATTTCAAGCTAAAATGTTTTCACGCAAAGATGTTGACATGTTGCTTATTGCATCAACCCCAAAAAAGTACATAGCAATACTTTTTGGATGGATTTTTAAACAAACCTTGCTTGTAGTTTTGAAAACTTTCCCCTACATCCAATGCAAAGCTAAAAATGTCCTATGAATAAGTTAACACCTGAAAATGTAGGTTTCTGTGCATGGCTCACATAAACTGTAAAAGGAAATTTTCACCATGTTTGAATTTCATGCATAAATCTCCTTGGGAAAAAGTTCCATCCCAGTGAAAGCAAGTTTTAGGCTAAGGTAAACATTTTTCTCTGCAAATGGCATATAGAAACCCTAATTCAAAATTACTAGACCAATATCTGCAGCTTTCTCCTTTTTTTACCCACCATTAATCCCTAAGTTCTCAAGTAGACCACTGCCAGAAGCTTCTCCAGCAAACAAATTATGATTTTCTTTGTTTACTTTCATTGTAATTACTGACTCAATTGATTTGAATAAGCCAGTCTGACAGTGGTTGACATAACAAATTATATTTTTCCCCCAGGTTTCTTAGTTATTCTCTGGTGATATCCAGGGTTAAAAATTAGCAAAATTATAACTTTTGACCATGTATTAAAAAAAGAAAACAAACAAACAAAAAAAATCCAAACCCCAGGATTTAATCCACTGTAAGTAAATAGGTGATTTTATTAATTCTTGTAGAGTTATTTTACCAAAATGTAACATAAACCGAACCATGTTTAGATATTCTCTGCTTTTCCTCCATGGTAATTCATCATAATATATTAATATATATCACCTTTTCATAGTATTAAGACTCCACACTGTGACTAATCTTATTCATTTTTACACTCCCTGAAGGAGCCGTTACATTATGCTCTGCACAAGAGCCTTTTATACGCGTCTCCCCGGGGCAGACTGACACCAGTACCCTCATGGCTGCTTGGAAGGTTTCGTGGTGTGTCCCGGGGACGATCTGTTTAATGCCTTATTTACGCTGTGGACCGAACTCACAAAATGTGTTGTGCCGAGCGTCTGTGAAGTGGGCTTTCAGGGGTACGTCGGAGCGAGCGGAGCCTCTGTCCTCTGAGGCAGTGAAGCGTCTATTTGGAAACCTCAGCGAAGGAGCTGTGCTGGCAACCCACAGACATGTGCTTGGGGAGGACAGGGGAAAAGAGGAACTCCTGCATTCTTCATTTATCAGACTTGGGCAACAATAAACACGAGAGAGATAAACCAGCAGTCTCTGAACCCCTGAGATTTGGCGCTACAGCCCACCCGAGTGTCCTCCTTAGTTCTTGGCATAAGAACAGGCGAAGTGGAGAGTCTGCTGAAAGAGCCATTTGGTTGGAATATCTCCCTCCTATAGACCTTCTGTGGCTTTCTACAGCTGAACACGTTTTAGCGTAGTTATGAGACTGCTTTCATATGTACCAGCCTACATGTTGGCAGAAAAGTTATGTGAAATTAATAAAAGCTATCAAGCACCAGGAAATCATAAAACCATTTTCACATTTCTTGCAAATGGCTCCAGCCACCTTAATTCATTACACTTTTCTTCAAAGTTCTACCCTCAGCTCAGAAAAACAGTAATATAGCACCTGTCAAAACGTCTATATTATTGCAGGTCTGGAATTCTCGATGACTTCTTTGAAGACATGAATGTACTGTTTAGACGAGGTCTTCGCATGCTTTTCTCCAGCCTGAATGGTATATAAATATATATGCAGGGCTTAAATGGCAAAAGGGGTTTTAAAAACCCTTACAAATTTCACTGGTACAATAACTGTACTTCATCTGAATTATTTCCTTCCGTTAATTCCTCAAATTGTTTTTATAGGCTTATTCAGAAACCCAAGACTCATCTAAGCAAACTTGACTAGTTGTCTAAGCCAATCCAAAATCGTAACTTGATTTGATTCTGTTGATTTAACACCTGCCCTTGCTAAGGCAGATGGCAGAGGGTGTCATGCTGAAGATATAACTCTTTCTCTCTTAGTGGCAAAGGAAAGGCAGTGTGTCAGATAGTGAGGTTTTAGAAAAGATAACAGGTGAACTTGGAAACTACCATACCTCACATGATGTTTTTGGGAACAAATCATTGAAATCTTCAAAGCATAATCACGTTTTTCTGAAGACTCATATCTCACAGTATTCTCACTGTCATTTGCTGCAGTAAATGCTCTGCGCACACATCGCGCGCTGATTGTGGAATGAATCTCTGAATGGCCATTGGAAGCTTTTGTCTGTTTACTGCCCTTCAGTGAAGCTCCTATTTTTGTCTTCATTGGGTTTAATTTTTAAAAGTGTTTCTACAGAGTTTCGAGGGACTTAGTTTCAGCCTGAGCTTGACTTTTCAGCTCTCTTTAGGTCTTTATTCCAAGCCCTAATGAGACTCGTAAATGGTTACATATTATGCATGTATTTATCTCATGGATATATGAAGTAGATCTAAATAAAAAATAAATCAAAAAAATTGTAAAATACGAAGAACGAGATTTTATTGCTCTCCACAGCTGCCCAATGGGAAGGTATAAAGAAGGTGCAGCCAGATTCTTCTTTGAGTCTTCTTTAAGTTCTGTTGAATAATACCATCAGTCTAATACCTCTGGCTGAAAGGAATTTGTAACAGACAACTTTGTACTGAACTGATGTTGTGGCTGCAGAGTTTCCATAATGTTCAGCGATCAGAAGTTATCCCAGTTACAACATAAGCAGTTGTGTGAATTCTCTCCGGCTCTATATAGTATGCTAAAACACGGCTTTGCACTGACTGTGGTTGCTTCCCGAAAGAAAAGGATGTGTAAATCTTGAGAAAGAGAAAAATGGCTTTAAAATGTATTCCTTGATATAGTCCTTCATCACTAAATTAAACCTCAGTGACTGGCTAGGACAGTGTGTTCTTTTTATGTGCTCCCATAAATTGTGCATTTCAATGCTGTATGTATGGGTTTTATTACAGGGGAAGCAAATAAAATAAAAACCAAAATAAAAAAAAATCAACATAGGCAATATTTTGGGTCCTAAAAACTAAGTCTTCCAGACACTTAGGCTGCATCAGATCTGAGATCGGAATATGATTGTGACTCCAAGAGATAAAACTCAAATCCTGTTAAAATTGTTCCTTTAACAATGGGTATGAGCACATATTAAGAGTATTGATCAAACTACGTTACATCATCGTGCAGAAACAAAGCAGCACGAGACATGTAAATGTGTCTGCCTTGGGTGGTTCTTCCTCCTAATCACTTACTATGATTTTGAATAATCTACTGGGTTGCAATATATGATGTGTTCAGTCCTTTTCATGCAAATTTCATACCAAGGAGTAGCATTTGTTACAAGATGTGCCATTCCCTTGAAATTACTCATTAACAGTCTCACTGGGTCAAAATTAGATAATTAGCTGGTTTTGTATAACTGGTATTTTTATACTAGTTTACATCCTTCCTGTTTTTCTTTGCAGGGTTGAGAAAGTAAATATGGATGAGGTGTCAGTCACTCCCCAGAGCCGTACCCAGCAAGCGCTTTCCGCTCAGCTCGCAGGATTCTTGCTTTGCGCGTTGGGTGACCAACGTCTTCCTTCATCGTTTGGCTGCAGTACAGATGCATTCAGCACCAGGTACGTCTGTCTTGAAACCACCTGTCCTGGTCACTTGTCCTAAGGCAATGGCTGAGAGGCTGCGTTAGCGGGTCCGCAGCGTGGGTGCCAGGGTGTCGCGGCAGCCGTGGGAACTACCTCCCGTTGATTCAGACACTTCAGAGTACAGAAGGCAGAAATTCGCAGAACATCCTGAAATTTTTCAACTAATGTCTTCACATGCAGAAAGGGCACAAGAACTGGGAGGTGACAGTCTCAGGAGGGTAGAGGAAGGAACTGAACAGCGTGTTTGCTCCCTGGAATGACTTGGTAACTGCACTGCTATTGCAGTTTGAACGTAGGCTGAGATCTTGTTGCTTATTAAGGTTTTAAAGCTTTGTTGGACAGATTTTCTGATGGATTCCTATAAATGCTTCTCATGGGAATTTAACAGGCGAATATAACCAGTAACAATTTCTGAATACTTCAGATCTGAATCTCAAGGAAATACAATTTGCTAGAAGCGTAATCATTATGTAGAGGGTATGTTCCGGCAGTTCAGTGAGACAACCTCCAACGCGCTGACCTCACGTTGATGTCAGTGGCGCTGCCGTTTACTAAGCACTCCCAAAAATATGAATTGCGCGTCTAAAACTGCAACCTTTAATCTTATCTTTTTCTAACCTCACAACGTATTTGTCCATAGCAGAACTGTATGAAGTGAAATGTATATCAAATATTGTTCAAGTAAAATGCATTCTTGGTACTTGTGCCACTTGGCATCTGTAGCCTTGTTAAAATTGTTAATGGTGACATACCTAGAAGTGGTGTTTTGGGAATCAAATATGTAAGTAAAAAGGATGAAGTATTGATGTGTCAGCAGGTACAGGGCTTTTTCTGTAAGTCTGCTGTTCAAAGGTGGTCAGCAATTTCTGCTGCCATTCATATTCACTTCAAAAGACTGCAAGTGCTCAGCTCCCTGCAAAGGCAGCTCTGACTGAAGGCTGTTCATCTCAGCCGTTCCTGTGGAAAATCTGGGATATGGCATAATGATGTATTTTGCAGACAGCCTCTCCCAACCAAAGGAAGCATACTTTTGTAACCAAAATTTTTTGCTGGGCTGGGGTGGGAAGTAGTTGTAGACTTTTCTGCCAAAACTTTGGGGGGTTTGTCACCATGTAATAAAAGACTGTACCAGGTAAGCTTTGCTTTTCTTTTCCTCACAAAAGTTTCAGTTATTCAAGGTGAAAACTACCTTTCTCTCAACCAGCTCTATCTTCACAATATTAAATAAAAGCGTGCCTTAGAATTATGGGAATAACAGCAAATGAATCGATTCTGGCTGCTGCAAACATTTCTGTGGATGCATGTTCTACTTCTGAAAATTAAGCTTTTAATAAGAGGATATAACTCTTTTTAATTATGGCAGACTATTGAAAAGAAAAAGATAAGAACACAACTCTCCCTTGCACAGATGCTTTGCTGAAAATTAGGTGGCAGCCTTAAGTTTCCCCGGGACTGACACTTTCTTCAGAGCATTAACTAGGCTGACTAATATTCGTTCTCTCTCTCTAGCCCCAAAATATAAATGCAAGTTAGAGATGAGGCGTAAAGGATCTCTTTGACAACTTGACGCTAAACAGTTTAGTAGAGCTGCCATAGTGCTAAAGGAATGGTGGGACCCAGAAATTTATATGGGAGAGAAAATAAGTTAAAATTATTTTCTTTGAGGGAGTGAAAGCTGGAGCATTTTTCTTTTAATATCTCATATATATATTGTAGAACTTGTGTTTTACAATTCCCGAATCTCCCAGATCTGTGTAGGTGTATCTATTTTCTGATCATCTGATAGAATTTTACCTTTCAGTCTAAGATATGTGTAATTAGACCTGGAGGCCACATCTGCTTCGTGCCCAGGGTGTGATAGTGCTTGTGATTATTTAGGAACACAGACTACTGTCTGCCACTTAACCACTTCAGTCTGATTTAATTCAGTAAATGTTGCATTATCAGACTTTACCCTAATTAGCGATGTCTTTTGATTTATTTCCGACTCCCACATACCATCAGAATTGCAGCAAAGAACAGTATAGAATTTTCTGCATGCAGAGATTTGCTCGAGAAGACTACTTCCCATGACAGCTGAATACTTGCCGGAGGTCATTACCTTTTGGTAGCAAAACTATTAAACTTTGCTTTTTCCTTGTTGTTCTGCGGTTCTACAAATTATAATTAAACTATTAATTATGGTAGCTACTTAAGTGTGACAAATTAAGTTGGCTATATGGCAAAGTCACTCAGCACCCTTGAGAAGTGCAGCCTTGGTTTAAAGATACTGCACTGAAAATGGAATGTTTAACAACAAACTCCATCCCCTGGTGAAACTGTGATTAAAAAATACTCGCTTCCCCAGCACAAGGCTGACACAGAACCTCTTCCTCCTCTTTACTCTTCTCGCCTACCCTGTTCTGCGGCTTGATTGAGGTTTCGTAAGCCTTTCACACCAATGTCTTCCTACAGCAGTTTGAAAGGCACAACCAAGCATCCTCATGGCAGAGGTTAGTGTGCTGAGAGGGTGACAGCCAGGCGAAAATCAGATTTATTGTATGGAAGCAAGTTAGAACAAAAAATCCGTTGTCACGTGTGGACAACTCTGGATTTTCATATTTGTTTTCTTTACCAACTTTCTGAAAATTTTGGCAACTCTTTTCTGTGTAAAGAGACCAAAATTGGTAAAAATGGCAAAATGTAATACGATTTGCTTTTAAAGATAGGAAAAATTTAAAAATTAGATTAATCTTTATGTTCTTCTAATTAGCTGTGGTTTCCTTTGAACACTGAGGAGACAATGGCTGTCTTTCAAAAATAACAAAAAAAACCCAGTTGTTCCCAAAAAAGGGAACAGACATTTTTTAGAAATGTACAATTTCACTGTACTTTTCTAACGCCTGCTGTTGAGGTTTAACCCCGGCCGGCAGCTGGGGGCGCGCGCAGCTCTCCTGCCCTGCGGGGGGGAAGGAGGAGGAGAGGGGGAAAAGGGGGGGAAAGGAAGAAACTCACAAGTTGAGATATGATAGAACAATAACAGAAAAGGAAAATAGCAACAATACTAATAATAATGACACAGGTCACTCTCTCACCACCCGGTGAATTGGCACCTTCCCGAGCAGTGACTGCGGATTCCCACCCCCTGCCCCCGGCCAAGCCCCGTGTACGGACCGAGCATGGCATTTATGGTATGGAATATCCCGTTGGCCATTCCAATGTTCTGTCTATCCTCCTTCTCAGCTTCTATGGGAAGTCGAAAAGAGTTCTTGAAAAGCATAACCATCACTTAGCGACAACTAAAACAATATGCATTATTGACAATCCTTTCATAGCAATCACTAGAAAGAAAATTAGCTCTTTCCTGGCTGAAACCGGGACATCTCCTTTTCAGAGGCCAGTAGAAATCTGTGTTGCAGGTTTCTTCATTTCTTTAACAGACTTAATAGCTTCAGTATTATCAGACAAATAATGTGGTTTGCAGTAAAGATGTTTCCTGCAAACGTTGGGGTACTTAATGTGTCCCAAGCCTGATAAACAAACTCCACAGGATTTTAAAGTAAGGAGAATTGTTTAAAATGCATTTTGCTGGGAGCCCACCCTCCACTTCTGTGAATTGGCATTTATCACTTCGTTTCGTTGCACTCTTCACACTAGATTCACCCTTGACTCTCAGGAAAGGCACTGGACCAAGATTCAGTTCCAAAAAATCAGTTCTGTGGTTTACTTCTGTTTTCTTTTGAGGTTCCAAGTATGGCTTTGAATCTCTCTGACTCAGTTCTCCATCAATAAAATCGGTTGTGGGTTTGTTTGTTTTTGTTTGGTTTGTTTGGGTTTTTTAAAAGTCACCACTTAGATTTATCTCTTTTTTTTTTTTTGAGTATTTTTTTTGGCTTGAGTAAATTATCTCATTTTATTTCTGTTGTCTGCAATAGGAGTTTAACCTGAGTGAGGAATGAAAAAATTGCTGGTTTAGAGAACATTTTTTAAAACGGTTCTGTTATTTCTGCCCCATTTAAAGTTCGATAAAGCAGTTGAAGTAGTTTGATTTTCAGTTGAAGACAAGCAGAAGGCTCATATTTGGACAACAATATATCATTCAGTAATTGTTACTTTATTGAAAACGCTGATTATATGGAACTATCTCACATGCTAAAGTCAGAGATGAAAAAGGTTTTACTTCATAAGTATCTGACAGAGCTCATAGATAAAGTCTAATAGTCAGCTACAACATAGATCACATTTCAAATCTTCTCTCTCTCTAGAAAGCATCTTTCCCCGCCGCCCTGCTCAGCGCGGGTCAGGGAGAGCGGGCTGCTCAGCACTGTGCCATCAGGGGTTGGGTATCTCCAAGGACAGAGACTCCACAACCTCTCCAGGCAAACGCTATTTCTTACGTTTAAGTTGAATTCCCTGCGTTTCTGTTGGTGCTCTGTCCTGCCCAGGCGAGGCTGACCGGCCAGTAGTTCCTCAGACCCTCCTTCTCGTCCTTCTTGCTTTCTGCCAGTCCGCAGAAATCTCCCCGGAGCTCCACAGCCCCCTGTGTTTTCTCTTTAGAATCAGTAGCCAACTTCTGTTTGAGACAGTTTCTCCTGATAGATTAAAAGCCCTTCTGGTGCTCTGGGTATGCTCTGGGTATGCTTCCACGGTAATCATGCTGCCTCTTGATCTTTACTTTGAAATCATGTTTTGAATTTCAGGAAAATTCATGTCTTTGGAGGCAAAAGGGGGTGGAGGAATCAATCCCAGAATGTTACTCGTCTGGTTTTATGCTGCCAAGTCAGGAAAAGCTCCCACTGACTTCAGTGAAATGAAATTTTTTTCTTTATGGTTCCATTTTCTCCCTGAACAAGTTTGTCTGTCATAGCGTTGGTCTAAATTTGGATTTCTATCAGCAAAATCTGTTTTCTTCCCTCTTCCTGTTGGGTGAATTTTGTTCTGAATCTAGAATTCGTGAAATTTTAAGGCTGGTTGCCTTAAGCCAAGCATTGGCATTGTAAGTGTAATAATGATTCATCATCCCCCAGAAACCTCTAATATAAACATCTGCCTGTTAATGAATTGTTTGGCTGAGTCACAAACTTATCAGCCGAGATGTGAATCCTTTCGTGGGTAGTTGGGTAATGAAGTTCTTTGTTCACTGCCCAGCCCTCCCTCAGCTTTGGCACGTCAGAAGTCGAAGCAATGCCTTCGAGGACATGACCTCTCAAAGAATGACTAGCCTGGCACCATACGGCAGTGGGACAGAGTATCTGTTGAACCATGCCTAATATTTACATAAAAAGAAAAGAAATAATTACAGAAAACATTTACTTAAAAAGAAAGCAGAAAGGATACCCTTAGGATGAATCAGTTACCAGTGCACGCCTGGGGCAGAGCGTACGTGGATGAAGGGAATAATCTGTTCTTTTTTTCCAGTGTTTAAGACACTGTTGTGTACGTTACAGCCGGCCTTAAGCAATCCGACATTATGACGTCATCTTTTTTTAAATAAAGTGTTTAGGACCCTTTCTTTGATCAACTGTAAGAGTAGGGGTTTTGTTTTCTTTTTGGTAACAATGAGGGCATTAAAACAATGGTTTTAACAGAAGGGCACCCAGAAATGGGGTTAACGGGGTGAAAGGCCACGATGCCGACGATTAAAACAATGACCAAACAGCCTGGGAAAACACTCAAACCACGGCGCCTGTGGTCCGGCCGAGTGGCGAGGGGGTGCGGGCACGGCCGGGGCGCTGGGGGCTGTTTCTGCGGCTGACGGTGGAACTGCAAAGTAGGAACTGAGTGGCTGCAACCATTTAACAGTATATTCTCCTGACCTGCGTTGGGAGGGAGAGCTTTGAAGCCACAGTGTGGGTGAAGCTCCGCGTGCCCACACCAGTATCCCAGTGACCGACACTTTACCGGGTCGCCACCACTCGCAGTGTGGCACGTTTGATTGCCGTGTCGCGTTCCGCGTGCACGTTCGACGGAGCTGTGGGGTGGACAGGTCTGGTGTCCACCTGTGCACAACACTTGCGCCTCACCTTTGAGAAAGCCTCTCGGTTTAGATCTCAGCACAGCGTGACATCCAGAATTGTAATCTTATTCAAACTCCTATATTGATTTAGTTCTGTTGGATAAACTGATGCTAAACTGAGTTTACTTAAATTTGTGCAATAAGTTATTTTGAACAGATACACACTACTTACTTGCTCATCCATAGAGTTCCATTGAAGAATGCAGTGGATCAAATCTTCTTCTCACAGAAGCAGTGGCAAATTAGAATAACTCCATTTAAAGCTTTGGAATAAATAAATTTAGCATAAATAAATCCCCAGGCCAGAAATACTTCTCTGAAATCCGAGTTCACTCTTTCTTTTCCTTGTTTAAAATAAAATTAAGCAAATGGTTGAATGCCTTCCTGAATCAGGGCAGAAGGTTGAAGTCTGATCCGTTTAAGCTACTTGCTTAAGCTAGGGCAGAAGTGGGATAGCGAGCTTCTTTCTCAAAGTGGTAACTTTATTGTAAAAAAGGAACAGAGTATTTTTTTTTTTACTTTTTTTTATTTTTTAATTTGCTGTAGATGTTTCCATATACCATATTCTCAACATACGTGTATGTACAGAAGTGAATGTTTATATCTGTGTCACCCTCTGTAGCAGGAACAGGCTTTGATTCTTGCGGGAATCTGACATCTTCCAGGAAAATTAACTGGCAAAAGTAGTAAGTAGTAATAAACTAGAAGGAATATTTGTAATCTCAAGATTAATGGATAAAATGTTTATGCTGAGGGTTCTCGTCATCAACAAACTGCTGTTTCCACCTATTTGCATTTTAATGGTTACCCTAGTTCTGAAGTTAAAATTACAGACTTTTCCCAGCTGCTCTTTAAATGCTACATTATAATTTTGAGGAAGCATCATACGTAATTATATTTAATAGACACAGAATTGATTGAAACACTTAACAAAAACAAAAAGCCCAGACCTAATTTTGTAAACATGTTATTGTACAGTAACCCCCAATGAGTTTGTTCTTAAATCTCCTAATTAATTTTTAATTAAAAAGCTCAAAGATGCTATTATACTTCTTGTTGTAAACGGCAGCCTTATGTAAGCGTAAACGACTTAGCTGCTCAGACGAATATCTTCCATTAAAATCCATGTTAATGAGAACTCCCGAACACAGTATTTCAGAGATTTAAACAGTGGCAGCACTAAAACAGTCTAAATATCACATGGGGGGTTGGTCTTTTTCATTCCTTCTTTCTTTTTTGTCTGAGAGAGGTTTGTACAGACCACACCAGGTTCGCACGTGACAAGCTGTCCGAAATCCCACGGCAGCGCATCAGTCCTCTCCCCATTGCCGCTGCCGGACCGTATGGAGCGCTCAGCAGCAAATGACAGGGCTGATCCCACTGATCTCTACTTATGGGAGGGCAAAGGCGCACCGTACCAGTAAACCTTTATGCAGATTTGCTTCATTAAACAGATTGACACTCCTTTTACTGATGAAATACTAACCTACTGCAGAAAAACACAGACTAGCCAAATTCCCAACCTCCCATATCGGAGGGATCCGGCTTTCCATGATTTTCGTCCATCTTCTCGTTAAACCCAGCCAGAGGAGCGAAGCCAGCAGTGAGACACAGTGTGTTGCTGTGGGGATGGGCTGATGTCACAAATAGAGGATTATTAATAGCATAAAAACAGCAAGTGCTCCTTTCAGAGAAGCATCTTTAATAGCAGGGGAAAAACACTTGAGACAAAATCTCATTTGCTGTGTTTTTCTTACATTTTTAACCAAGAAGGGATGGGAGGTGGAAATGCAGTGATTTCTATGGCTTAATTATCTGTCATCTACATGATTATTAACGCTGCACACAGAAGCAGCAGAATTTAGAAGGCTGGAAGTTGTAAGCTCAGTTTTGCAAAGCTGCAGTTTTCACTTAAAAACGTGCGAAGTTTTGTTGTGAGGACAAGGGATTAAAAATAGTGATGTTTCCTCTTAAAACATATTCACCGCAGCTCCCCCCTCATAACTTTTCTTGTCAGGCTCCTGATATTTTAGAAACAGAAGCTGGTGCAAAAACCACCGCGGCTGTTCAGAACGCGGTTTTTAACCACACCAGGAGGAAAGACAACACATACCTTCAAAACCAGGAACACCCGTCCACTTCATTTAATGGCAAATCTCAGATGCATGCTCTCCTTTGGGCACAAGACAATATTTGTTGTAATATATGTCCCTATTTTTTAAAAAAATACTAGTTTTTAAATTATTATTTCTCTTGCATGTTTGTTTTGGAGTGTCTAATGGGTGTGTGGGTGTGTGGGTGTGTGTAAACTCAGACTTGCGTTCTGAGGGTGAAATATCCTGTAGAGTGAATTTTCATGCAAGATCTCTCATTCCAGTTGTTGTCTGGAAAGGGACTGTTGGATCATCTTGTGGGAAATAGCACAAGGAGGCGGAAACAAGGCGACAATAGTGTCTGCAAGGCAAAGGCTCCTAGACGCTGCTGGTCAACAAAATTCTTGTTTATATATACACAAAGTAGATACACAACAGATTTTTTACCTCTTTGCCCTATTTCTTTAGAGAGAGATTCTCGGTTTTTGTAGGGATTATTTGCACTGATGCGATGATCAGTCCCGCTGCCGTGCAGTGAAACTTTTCTCAGAGATATCTGAACTACCTGATAACATTTTTTTGCACGACTGCTTCATGGGTGATCTTTTTGTTATTCTTGCGTCAGTAAAAAAAGCTGTGAGACATTTGGTGTAATCAGTTCCTCTGCGCCGCATATTGTCGTTTTGACTGAGATATAGTTGTATTGGTGACTTGGTTGTTTTGGAAAATCATGTTCATAACATTTTTCTGCTGAAATTAATACTTCTCTGGTGTCAAAGGTAGCAGTTCCAAAACCAGCCAAATCTTTTTCGGTTCCTGGAACGCTCCAGCTGCTCTGGTATAGCTCAGGCTTTCAGATGTGATACTATAAACCAAATGTGTTCCAGTGAATATTTGTCACTGCTAATGGCAGGCTCTTACACCCAGCAATGGTTTTGCCATTTCTTTTCTTTTTTTTTTTTTTTGGTTAAGATCTGTAATAGTTGCAGATCATAAGTCTGAGATGTAAATGCTGTTCAAATTACCTGTTCTTAAATTGCCCACAGGAGATGTTTGCCTTGAAGAGAGCTTGATTATGAGAGTGCATAGCTCACCGCACTCCAAAAGAAAATTTGTCCTCTCTGTTTCCGAAGGTGCTGCAGCAAATGCAAGTAAGCCACAAACTGTGTGCTGGAGCTTGACTATATTTTAGATCTTTATGAAATGAAATTAGGTTACATACAGAAAATGAAACATTTTTCTCACTTCTTCTATTACCCCGGGCTCCTACAGTTCTGGCGATTTGTAATTCTCTTCCTTAACAGACCTCAGACAACTTTTTTCTGTCTGCAGAGCGAGAGAGAGGTGGAACAGGAGTCTCATGGATGCCAGGCTTTGTGATTTCCAAAGGCAATGAAAAGCCCATTTCCCTCAGCACTTCGGGACGTATTTAGAGTCGGTTTCTTATAGTTCTGCTCTTCCGGTCCATAGATAACTCTGAAGAAAAGCAAGAGAGATCTGGGTGGAGTGTTCTCTTCTGTTTTGACTGTTTCTTGAGCTTTTCTCCTATTTCTCCCCAAAGACAGACACCTTTGCCATCACTAATGTGGGCACAGCCCCTCGCGTTTCCTACTTCAGCCTTTCGGAAAGTCCTCGAGCCGCGTGGCGATCCGACTGCGACGGCCTCTGCACGACTGGGGGTCGGATGGGGGCAACTAGTTGCCGTTGTTTGCGGAAAAGGTGTTTCGGTGTCTCAAGGAAGGCTATTTTCGATTCCACTGAGCTCGTGACAATGCCTTCTGCTATTCTGTGTAAGAAAGAAGTTCACCTCCCCTCTTTCCGTCGCAGAGGCCAGAAGGTGTGGTGAAAATCCCGGGAGAGCAGCAGCCAAACTGCTGGATGTTCGCTTGAGTGTCTCTCCTCAGCAGTGCTCAGAGTCTCCCTCAAGAACACCAGCTGTGCAACTTGTCCACCCAGCTGATAGCACTTCAAATCTGCTTAGCTTCAGAAATTACTTGCCTGTGTAATCTAATTTTACCCAATGTTCTGTTTAGAAATAAGTCCATTTACCACTCACAGATTGTTAGTTTCCTGATTTAATAGTGAGATGTTGAAGAAAAAGCCGTGTTTCTCTCTCATAACTCATGCTTTCATCCCACTTGTTCATACTCCAGTAATTGAAATTACAGTCTTATAATTGTGCAGACATTGATGATTTTGCAAATGGAGGATTATTAATAGCGTAAAAACAAGAAGGACCTCTTCTCAAAATGTTATTCCAGCAAAAAAGAACCAGAAAAATACGCTTGATTATTTCTTCATTTTTTTGTGCATTCTTCACATTTTAATTAGGCAGAAAAAGTAGATAAGATTTTCTTTCATCAGCATGAATATTAGTGAATCATAGCGGAAAAGAATCTTATGGAACATATTACAAGTCATGAACTTAGATTTTTGTAAATTCTATTGACTTCAAGATTTAAACAAAAAAACTTTTTGAGAAAAGAAATACAAACTGGAGCCAAATCTTCATTGGTGTTTGAATAGGTAGGGTTTTGTAGGTTTAAGTAAAAATTATGTACTTTTTTTAATTTTATAGAAAAGAGAAAATTTTGCAGGTATTTCTGTAAATAGCTGATCTTGTTCACTTGCCAAACCTGACATTCCTATATACTTTGCAACCGACAGCATCTTCTGGTAGGTTCTTTTGGTCTTTTAGCAAGTTATAGGTGTATAATCTATGTATTTCCTAAGTATTTGAATATATACTTTCAAGTGAAGAACTGGGCAGGAAAACTTTGCATCTTACTTTGCTGGGAGGTCTGGGGGCCGAATGGTAGCTTTGGAGTTCCCGTTTGCCAGCGGTGCTGCCGCGCTGCCCTGCAGCTGGAGATCCCGGCCAAGCATCTGCACTGGGGCTGCTCCTGCATACCTCCTGAGAACCTCCCTCCTGCGTAGCTCCTGAGAACCTCCCTCCTGCGTACCTCCTGAGAACCTCCCTCCTGTGTACCTCCTGAGAACCTGCCTCCTGCGTAGCTCCTGAGAACCTCCCTCCTGCGTACCTCCTGAGAACCTACCTCCTGCGTAGCTCCTGAGAACCTGCCTCCTGCGTAGCTCCTGCCTCTCCGCGCACCTGGCAGCGTGGTTGGTCCCACAGCCAGAGCAGCAGAGCGGTCCCGAGGAGGTATGTTGTTAGAGTACAATGCCTGAACTACTCATTAGGAGAAGGTGAAGGTGGAGCAGTGAAAGAGCCGGGGGACAGTGAGATCTCCAGGATGCAGTTTTAACCCAAAGGAAGTGTTTTTAACACATTGCGTAACTGCACTGTGAATTAATGGAGGACAACTCCAGGAGGATGCGGTATTGATACGGATGCACTTTGTGGCTCAGCAAGTCCTGAAATTGCTGACACAATCAAGAGAAATACCATGGAAATGACCACTCTTCACACTTGTCATATTTCTTATGCCCTTTTCATGTGTATTTACTTTGTTGGATACCGAATACAGAGAGAAATGGAATTTTGGCCTCGCCAAGTAATTCCGTTCTTAGGAATGCAATTTCACTTTTCCGTTGTACTTGTGGTGGTTTTATCTTTGTTTTATACGTGTATATTTAGCAAAAGCTTTTAAAAATCACCCATGCTATGAGCATCTCATTGCTAAGCAACAATGTACTCTTCCCTCCCACATGCCTTCTTGCTATTCTGTGAAAAATAAGTATAACGAATGTGTAAAGAGCAGGGTGCTCTCCTCTTGGTGGAATAATCCATGGAGAGCCTTAGCACTGAGCAGTTCTGGTCACGTATTTCTGAGACACACTCTTGCTGCCACCTGGCACTAGCTGAAGCAGTAGCGGTCCGTATCCTACGGCTGCATTCCTCCATACTCTTCTTGAGGTCTCTGCTTGGGCATAAATTCTTCCACACAGAACGCTTTTGTGGTTTGTGTGTGCTGGTGGCCATGGACAGCGTGGGATGCTTTGAGATGACCCAACACTGCAGGATCTGCAGGGCAGGAGGGCGGACCCGGCTCCCTGTGCAGAAGCGGCGGCTTGCGGCCGCTGTCTCAGCAGCGAGCGCGCCGTGTGAACGCGTTGGCACGCAGTGTATTGTGCAGGGGCTCTCCCGCTGGAGTATTGCTGTCGCCTCTGCTGTTCCACGTGGATCAGAAGATGGATCAGTGAAGTCGTGGTGGGCGGAGGGGGGAAGAAATGTGCTTCGTCAGCGAACTGCATTTCTGGAAAATATTTGTCAAACCATCTGTTGTTTCAGTGTCATTCTGGAATTAAAGCAATTTTAAAGCTCCACAGTTCAACAGCCTTAAAGGGGTTTATGGTGCTGCTCTGTTGTTCCAGCGCTCTCGTGAATGCCTTCAACAGCTCCCAGTGTGTTCCATGCATTGTAATCTCACTTTGTAATGTCAGCGCTGTGTGAACACCACTGAAACCGCTGTGGCAAGGTCACATCATAGAACTAAATGCTGGCTACGTGTTAAATGTGATCATGCAGTTGTAGAAGAGATTGACCTAGAAGTGCTCCCTGGCTTACAGTCCGTGCCTGAACTCCAGCTATACACGCGTTTAGGAAAGCCGTAGTAGTGGTGGTCCCCAAGCAAACACCAAATACAGAACGCAAAATGTTTGCCATTTGGTGGCCATCTCCTTCAGAGTCCCTGGAGTGCAAATTGGTCTTTCTAATGTTTTGCCAAGAATCTTCTATGCCAAGATACATGTAGCTACTTAAATTTTCAGAGGTATCATCTTAAAGGCATCCTTAATTTCCTCTTTACCACAGAGGTAGGTAAAGGCTGTTTATTTACATATATCCTAACTCTGGTAGATGATTGCCTGAATTCCTTTGTGAATTCTGCTTATCTGTGTGAGAAAACAGTTGCGAAATGAGCTCAGGTGTGAACTTGAACAAAACCTTGCCCACTGAGGCTTGGCGTGGATGTCCCTATTCCTTCTTCAGGGCAGAGAGCCTTTAGGCTGTTGGTCAGTGCAGTGTGGGATGGCTATTCCAAACCCAAGTTCCTGTTCTGATTAGTCATTATAACCTTAGCATGCAAGGCAACGAATCATTTAAAAGACATTGGTACTCCCGAAGATGGCAGCAGAAGTGTTCTGCAGCTGCCATTACACTCTCTGTAAGTAGGTGCTTTGCTGGTTCGTCCTTCCAACACTGGCAGCGTTGGAATCCTCATCTTCTGTAACGTAATATAGAAGTCAATGGCAAAACACGGTGATCTTTTCACGTGCTGGCTTTAGGATTGTAGCGATGAACTACCAAACGCTTGCACACGTGGAAGGAGATTGCAAAGAGCACATTGTGCTCCTGCGCGCGTTCCTCATGGGTGGGCACAGAGCAGGCGGGCAGCTCAGCAGCAGAGTCGCAGCTCCACCTGACGTACCAGGGGACAACGGAGTGAGCGCAGCATGGAAGTAGGTTGCAGAACAAAAGATCTATGATTCCCTTCCCCCTGGAGCCAGGGAGAAGCAGCAGCCACAGTATTGATCTCCTATTGAGAATTTATTCCTCTGTTGTTGGTCCAGTGCAACGACATAATGCACTTTAATCAGGGCAAATAGTTAATATTCTGCTTAGCCTACAGCAAAGTAAAAAAATGTCGTGTGCCAATGAGGATACAGTCCATTTACCCATAATTCTTCTATCTGCACTCTTCTCATTCATTTTTAATGACCACTTTATGTTTTCCCCTTATTTCTTCTTCCTATATTATTATATACACAAGGGGGAGGAATGAACAAAGTTAAATTGTTTCTTGAGTTTTGCTGAGCTGCATGGTGGGTAGGTAAAAATAGCAAGTGCCAGTGGCAAAGTCTCCCGAAAAGTGCTAGCACATCGGGAAAGTGCTAACACGTTGTGCTATTGAATCAGCACTGAGAAATCAGATTTTCCTCACAACGCTTTCTTTAAACTTAAGGTGACCTTTAGGAATGCATTTGCATCAACGTAGAGATCCGTATTACCGTGTCGTATGGAAGAGGAAGTGCTGTCATCCTGAGAAGAGTTCAGCTGTGGGCTCTGAGAATTCTCTTCTTTTTCTCCCAGGCTTGGCAGGACACTCCTGATTCTGGTACCAGAGTAAACAAACCCCAAACACACAGTAATGGGAGGTGTTGTCTTTGGGAAGATATTGTTATACAGTAATTTATAGGTCAGTATTGCAGAAAGTTCCCATTTATGAAAGGCTCCGGTTTATCGTTTCTGAAAACCATTTCTCCGTATTTGATAATTCCGCCTGCTTTCCTGAAATTCCCCAGAGCCTGAGGTTATCTACAGCACAGACAGCGATACAATTTTTAAACAGGGTTTGGGGCAGCAGAGCTGTCTTGGCTATGGCTGTTGTGTTGCATATTGATTATGTAGAAACATGTTACCTTATGGGGTCAAATTCTTGAGCTCTTACTTGTGGATCAAATTAACAGAGACCGAGAGCTGCTGTGCCACCTATTGATTTTGAAGGAAGCAAGAATTGCTCAGAACTTCCTCCAGTCAGGCCTGAATTCACCAAAGTCCTTATAGGTTGAAACTTATGAAATGTTAAATGACTTACATTATTTTACACAATAACCCGAATAGGAAGCTTACTGAGCTCGATGAAAATACTCTCTTATGCTTCCATGGACTTTGAATGAAGGCTTGTATTACAAGTTACACTCAGAACAGGTCATGACCAGTAGAATTAGCCAAATATTTAGAAACTTGGATGCTAAAAACACAGTATCAAAGAATGAACTATTCCCAGCAAGACAGAGGAGGCTCTAAATGGACAGTGACTTTGAAAACAGTAAGGCTTAAGGAGCTGTTTAAATGTGGCATTTAAAGAAGCCAGAAGAAAGCTGAAAAAGTGCATTTTTTAATGCATTGTAACTGGCTTGTATGTGTTCTCTGTAGACCGAGGGCAGAAGGAATATGACTTCCAAAAGGCAAAGACGTGTTTCCAGTGCAGCAGGTAATGGTTCGATCCCCATCGTTACTCACGATCTCCACCGCAATGCACATGTGCTTACAGTATACAGCAAGAGTCACAGTAACATCAAAGATTAGCATAGAAACAGCTACAGTGAGCTGACATAAAATTGTCTCTAACTTTTATGAGACTCCCCATGCAGTATTTGTTTACTCTTTTTTTTTATTAGTATATTTTGGTCTAGTATGCGCAGCAAAACTGGCCCTGAGAATTCACTGTGGGGACTGTATATGTAACAGTTACTGACCCTGTCTCAGTCTGATGTATTAGTTTAAATAACCAAATAATAGTTACAGAAGTTTAAAGCAAATGCATCAACATTTCATCTAATTTGTGACTAAGAGCCACTGCATTTTGTATTCATATTTAGAATGCAATAGTACCGTTACTGACATATAACAAATATTGATGTCAACAAACCAGTATTTTTCTCTGTCGAGGCATTACTTTTACACTGATCGGACCCTCTTGGTTTCTTGTTCAGTGATATTCTCTCCTTTTTCTTTCTTGTAATTTAATGCAAATATTAAAAAATTAATATCTTGCAAATATATTAGTATTATTTTTCAGTATATTCAGTTTGCTCTGGAAATGGCAGACATAGTTAACAATTACCTAGCATTTATCTTTACAAAGCAAAAGGACAATTATAACTAACAGTGAAAAGGCTTATTGAAGGCAAAGGAGGATGAGTACTGAATTATCTGATGATCAGAGTAGCTGATGAATGATTCATTATCCCTGCCTTTTCCAGGAGCCAAACTTATGAGCAGTGGCCACTGTAATTGTGGGCACCAGGTGTCATGTTATTAAGCTATTAATTTGCTTATGCAGTGTCATGCCACGTTATATCACGCCAACTCTCCGTGTGGCCCAGCATAATAGGGATTTTTAAGTGTCATAACGTGGCGCAGCACAGCGGGGACACAAATCAAAACCAGCAGCTCTTCGATAGATCAACTGTTCTGTAACGTGTGCACAGGCCATCGCCGTGGACATCCCTCGTAATGAAACCGTTAAAACAGAAGTGGAATGGAGAGCGAGCTGCCTGCGCGGCAGCTCCATTAAACTCGGGTACTTTGGCACATCCCTAATTAAAGACGCTAAGTCTTGAGTTCCAATTGACAAGCCACTAGATCTAGGC
Source organism: Anarhynchus alexandrinus (assembly GCA_008711295.1). Lineage (NCBI taxonomy): Eukaryota > Metazoa > Chordata > Aves > Charadriiformes > Charadriidae > Anarhynchus > Anarhynchus alexandrinus. The sequence continues at coordinate 1,007,387 of VUYV01000178.1, read as the reverse complement.
AACATACTCTCAAGAGTGCTTGAAGGAAGAATACAGAGATGTGAGGTGCTAGTCTGGATAATTTCAAGGGCGATTTCTAATTAGCTTACACTTGAGAGGTTAACTTGCGAGTCTGATGGGAAACTAGTCAAGGAATAATGGAGTTCCCAATGCCGCAAGTGTTGCTTGTACGACCTTACATGGATTTTATGCTGCTGAAGAAGTGCAGCCTGCTGTGGAAAGCAGGATGTCTTTGCCTGGATTGATTGAGAACTGTCCCTCCCGACAGAGCGGCCAACAGCCACGCTGAGAGAGAACAGGCGAAGTCAAACCAAAGCCCTCGTTCGTTACTTGGCAGGGAAGGTGAAGAAGAACTCAGGATGTTGTTCGGTTCTGTTCTATCACAATCGAAATGAAGCCATTGTCAATTAGCACCAACACTAGAGTCTGTGAGAGGGGCTCTGCAGTAAGCACACATAAGCAAACACACCGGAGGAGCTGGCTTTTGCTTGTACAAGTGTATATAACCAATAAGAATTGGAATCACCTTGTCACAGCTGTAGTTGCCTCCGATGTAGCACAGGCGTTCCAGTAACAGACCGGGTATCATGCGTAAACCCTAGAACACGGGACACTGAAGATAGGAATTTCACCCACAATTCATACTACTGGTGTAGACTTTTTTTTTTTTATTTCATTTGTACAGTAAAGAAATAATGCATCTTATGTAGAAATCTTTCAGATTAGAATCAGAAAAATAATAGGCTTGGAAAATTGCAAAAGTTGGGAGAAAAGTTTATTCATGCGAAGTTTATTGTCATGGGGGAAAGAAGACTTTATTAAAGATTTAAATTTAATAAAGTAATAACTCAAGGAAGAAATAAAAATCTTGATAAAGTTGATCCAAAAGAGCCTAAGAATAAGAAGACTTAATCTGAAGGCTTATGAAATCAGGAGTCAAATACAAAGTGTAGAGCAGGGCCATGTAGCAAGTAATGAGCATGCGCCCCTGCGTTACGGTGTAAGAGAGTATATTCAAGAAGCATCAGGATGTAGATGAAAGAATTAGATGAGATTCTTGACACCAGGGATTAAGGGTTGTGGCATGAAAATAACAAAAGGATCTGACTCAGTGAACATGTGATGTATCCTGAGCCGACGGCTTTCTCGTTCTTAAGATTTTATTTGTTTTTTAGTACTTTCTTTCTTGGAGGTAAACCACCCCTGTGGTTTGTGGCCAGGCTTAGCCTGCTGCCTCCTTTGCTCTCTGTCAGTCCGTCTTCCTGATTCTCTGGGGCCGAGTTCGCTATGCTGCACCCCAAGGCTTCTTATTCTGTCGGAGTTCCCATTTCGGGAAGTTGTCTCTAAGTCTGAGCACTGGCCCTGGTTTTCAGAGGCGCTCACGGCATCCAGGTCCCGTAGGAGTCAGGCTTCGGAGGGGCATCTGAAAAGGAAGGTGCCAGCGATCAAAGAGCTGTGGTTTGAAATTGCCCACACTGAACATAGCCGTTATGCCACATATTGATGGGGCACCCCAGATCCCACGGTCCTTCCATGTTCCCCCTCGTGGTTTTCATTGCGCTCTTCACCTTCGCCAGGGGGGAGCTCAGGGGCTCTGGGGCAGGGACAGGGCTGCATCTTTTCCTCTCTCTGGAAAACTTTACAGAAAATACGTGACCCTGAAGTATAAAGATGTAAAGGGAGTGGATGAACATGATTTCCTTTGATTTAGATTACAGTAAAATTTTCAAAGCTTCCCGACTCTTCTGATTCCGTGTAGCGGCTCTCCCAGCTGGGGAGCACTGGTCTGCACGGGCCCCCGGGGACATGCGCGCTGCTACGTCGCACCCCTTTGCGGGCATGAGAAAGCACATTTAGAGCAGTTTGAGCCAGGCAGGGTTTTTCCCATGTTGAGCGAGGGCGAGAGTTAATTAAAGCTAGTCTTTCAATGGAAATTCTTTTAGTGCGTTTCTGGAATCTGTGGAGATAGTGATTGATGAGGACGTAAATAGGCTGATTTTACTGCAAGTTATTAACATTCCAGTCCTTGCTGCATCACCGCCGATCCCGCTCGGCAGGGACCGCTCTCGGGTGGTGTCACTGCATATTTCTCCGCACAATCGAATCAATAGGTAAGGAGTGTGATCCTGGCAATTACTGCGCTGCTTAGCCCACACCGCTACTTGAGGTAGGAAAAAATAGATGTTTCTTTCGCCTGGTGGCAAATCCTGGTTGCCAGCCTGTCAGCAGCAAGGAAGCAATATTTATAGTTGTCTTTAGGGAGCTCTATCCTATAGTGCAGTTAATTATGATAAACTGTTCTATTTGTAAAAGAGCTTAAAACTGCTTTGTACTGTGGCAAATGTGTGGCTATAAAAGAACTGCTTAATTAGGATGGTCAAACCAGCAAATTTCTACTGCGGTATGACAGAAAACACATGAAGATGTGTCTACTCTGGAAAATAAAGTTGCGATTGTAACATGCTCTGATAACACACTTGTGTAATCCCAACCGAAGGGGCAGGCAGCGTTTTCCGCGTGTCGCGCCGCTAACCGGGCAGAGCGGGCTCAGGTTTTCTCGTCGGTGGAGGCAAAGTTGGCAGAGGCGTCCCCAGAGGAGCTGAGGCCGCGGCAGGTCGAGACACGGGCTGTCACCTGGCGGGAGTGCTGCTGAGACCCACGGAGAGCCGGATTGCTCCTCTGGGAGGGGAAGGATTGCCGGTGGTGCTCGCTGGCGATGCCCAGCCCCCTCCCAGCCATCGCTGCTGCCCCACAGCGCGGTCCCCGTGGACCGTGCCCAAAGCCCTCTGCGTCTGCCCGCCCTCCCGGGGCTCTAACGCAGACAAAATAGGGAGCAGCCTCACGAATTTCGTTGCATCCCAACACCCCCAAGGCGGGGGTGGCCCTGCCAGCCTCTTAGCTGGACTGAGGGCGCCCAGTCCGGACTGGACTCGCGTCTCCCTTCCACCGCACATCCACTGTCGCTGCTGAGGCTCTGCACGGGGAAACCCCCGCGCTCCGGAGAGTCCCTGGGCCTCGGTGCAGAACCAGCTAACGGCGCAGATGTGTGCGGGATGCGGGCGTTAAGGACTGCCACAGCACCCTCCGAAATCGGTGCGAGTCCTTACGCTGACTTCAGCAGATCCCAAAATGTTCTGGGATTCAGCACGAGCAAACAAACGGATAATTTATGGATGCTGTAATGGAGGGTGTAGATGAGGGAGCTTGCCGGGGCCTTTTATTGGAGGAGATTCATTAACATTTATACAGTAATAGTCGAAAAGCGCCACTACTGCCTCCGCTGGCCCACATCAGTGTCTTTCATCATGACGCTGCAGAAAGGAGGACTTGACAGGCCACCTAAATTAAGGCTGTGTGAGCAAAAATATTCTTTATCTTGGGGAAAGAAAGAAATTATATTAATATATAATGCCCTACATTTAACATTCCCTCAGTACCCTCCCACTTCTGAGCTACTGTACTTGCAGATGTGATCATATATTAAACACTGTGAATTCAAGATCTTTTTATTTCTGGCAGTTTGTCTAGAGCTATTCTATAGAACGTGTTCAGCTTTTATATTCATCTCAAAACTGAAATTTATTGGAATGATATATTGGTTAGTATGTCTGGGAATATCTGAAAATATTGTACTTCTGCTCTTCTCTTTCCGCGTTTCGCGTACCTGTCAGAGCAGCACACGCGCAGACGTACACACTCTCCTTTGCAGTCAATAATGAACTAATTAGAGCATAATTAGAGCAACCATTGCTTCTCCTTGCATGAAATCATAATGTCTCAAACGTGAGTCACCGGCTGTCTCGCATAAGCAGCGCCGTAGCTTGGCCCGTGCTTCCTGGTAGTTTTCCAGAAGCTTTAATTAGGGCTTCGTGCTGGCTCGGGGGTCCGGGAGTGGGAAAGCGGAGCTGTGGGCAAAGGAAATGATTTTCCCGGTCAGCCGCTAAACCGGGGGCAGAGCCACAACCGGGGCTGCGAACTGGAGGAGTACAGCCTGCAGCCCGGTTCCTTGGTCCCTGGGTTATAGGCAATCACAGAATTAAGAAATTTTGTAATGCTGCAAAGGAGCACTTTTTAACATCAATATTTCAGTTGTATTTTCCAAATACTGCTTACTTTAAAATCCTGGTACAGGTCGGAATGGACCCAAAAACATTTTGTAAAATATAGGAATTATAGATAAAGAGTTCCCTTTTTATGAAGAAAGATGAAGGTGGATAGACAATGAAAAGTTAGGGCTCTTTCATAAAACTGCCAAAGTTTATGAGGCTGGCTGGCTGAGCTGGGAGCGATTGAGGAGTATGTTACTGAGCTCTCAGTACAGGGCGGTATTTTAAAAAATCAACAGCAAGAACACCTTTAGAGGACATGTCTCCTCAGGTTAGGATGCCAGTCTAGCTCATGATACAAAAGAAGTTAGCGCACACTCAGGTTGGACTAATCCAGGGCAATGTTTCAGAAGGCAACCGCGTGCATGGCTGCCGTGATAGAGAAAAAACACACGCTGAGACAGTCCAATTAAAAATTGTCTTTTTTTAGGGAAAAAAAAAAGTATAAATCCAAGTCAGAAGAGGAAGGGTAAAGAGAAATTATATTTTTTTTAGCTACATGGTGCTTGAGTGTGCTTTGAAGGGCTCTGTGTGCACAGGCAAAGAAAAGAAATTAATCTTACAGAGCAATGAATATTTAGAGTATTGGAAATTCCATGTAGGGTCCAGCTTTGTTTCCTGTGGAGACTGAAGCGCAGTTTGCTGTAACAAAATAAACAGTTAAGTTGTTCTGGAGATGTATTTTCTTTCAGTTCAAATAAAAATTGTATCAGTGAGGGCACAGCGGCGCAGTTTGGGATGAGCGGGAAAAGCCCCAGTTCAGCGACCCCCACTGAGACCAGGCTGCTGTTAAAATCACTTCGTCTGTAAGCGTGTTCCAGTTCTTTGCTCAGTAAAGATAGATGGAAGAATTTACTTAAATAACTAGCTGAATACCTGCGGTCTAGTCGCCTGGAATCATCCTTTCATGCAGAAAAGGTGGTTTTTAAACAGTGGGCTGACAGTGGCTGGTACAAATCTTGGTTTGTTCAGTACTCATTCCATGTTAAATATTAACCTTTGGAAAATGGGTTTAACTTTACAAAAGGTTAAAATAGTTCCCTTTTGTTAAACAGTGTACTAATGCGTTTTTCCAGCAGATACATGCAGGACTAACACTTTTGAGATTGATTTTTCAGCAAATATGAGTATGGCAGTGAATTGTAAGAAATTCTAGTTTGATACTTACACTGGATGAAAGAGCTGAGCAAAATACATCTCTTAACCAAACATAGGCATTTCTCTGTCTTTTTATATATCACTTGAATTTGTGACAATGAAAATGCAGTTGTAAATCTGCCTTTTTAATAAAAATATAAATTAATCGCAGCAACTAATAGCCAAAATGAACATGTTACCTTGTTAAAACCAGTATTTGCCATTCCCATTTGCCAGTCTTTCTGGGCACGCTGAGGTAGCTTGATACCATTTCTGTGAGTTGGATTTTATTACAGCTGCTTGGTGTAGGCTTGCACACAACTTGACATGCGCAGGAAAATGACAGGCAAGGGAAAAGCTAGAAATTTTGCAATAAGCACTAAATGGTATTCCCTTCTTCAAGTCAAAAACTCTCTCCTTCTCTACCCTTTAGCTCCAAATTACCCTCTCACACCAAATACGCATTCCCTAACTACATGCAGAATCTGTTTAGTTGTTCCTTAACTACTCTGAATCAGCAAATTGGACCTTTTCACTGGGGAAAAAAATAGTTCCTATTTCTGAACATCTCAAAACTCTTCTCCCTGAAGCTGAGAGATCCCTCTGTAAGGGTTTAATACAAATTTTAGATTTATGTCCAAGACGTCACCATCAGGAATGAAGTTGCACTTACATGTTGTTATGTAGATCTTTAGAAATACCTATGTGAGCTAAATTACAGGGTCATTTAATTAACACTATTGTTGCATTGCTGCAATTAAGAGCAATACCTTGAGCAAAGGGTAACATACACTAAAGTCGCCAGCTGGAAGTTCCTGATGGGTGACACGATGAGCCTGCGCAGCTTTGCAAGGATCTTGTTTAAAGCATACAGCGATGATTTCTTCTTTGCCTGCACTCACATTTCCCATGCTCGCCCGGTCCTGCGTGGCCCAGGATATCCACCACGGGCGGGTAAGCCCGGCTCCTTATGTATTGGAGGCTTTCTGCTGCTGTCCCGTATCTGAGCAGCCCTGCACGGTTCACGGAATCTTTAGGTTCTTTTTGAACTACAGAAAGTTCTGTCATAGCCACATAAACCCGTGTGGTATGCGCTTCCTTCTCAGCTTGCCACGATGAGGCTTCACAAAAATTAGCATTATTGTAATCCTTTCAGACTACAGAGAATAAGAAATAATGCAAGGAGCTCAGCTGTCTGCATCATATGGGATTCTCCGTGTCCTGCTTTTAATTCATTTTCTCATATTTGTTGGAGATGCTTTTCAAACCAGCACGAGTTGCAGTCTGCTCGGCTTCGACTGGGGAAGGAGCTGGAGCAAAGGCCAAGCCTTCCGAGGTTCGGATCGCGCCGCAGCCTCCTTTGCAAATCCCTGACTCCCTTTCCTCTTAGCAGTAGGGAAATCCAGTTGGAGATTACGGTATTTAAATGCGAATGCCCTTTTCCTTTCCGTCTTCTTCCGGAGGGATGGATCCCATGCTGGGAACCCTTATAAAAGAGAAGGAAGGATGGCTTTGGAATCGGAGCTGCGGAGGTGTTCTGCGGCGGCGTACTGCGGTCGGCTGCTGCCGCGTTGTTTTCTCACTGCAGACTGTGCATGTTTCTCTCGTGACTTGTTCCCATCAAGCTTGTTGCATGTGATTTGTCAGAGCCTTATGAGAAGGCAGTTCAGAAGTTCAGATGGTCAGAAACTGCAGTTGGCCCAGGCCTAAGTTCCAATCGGCGCACCCCGTTCCACGCGGCGGTGGTGGGCCACACAGGGCTCGTTTACAGGCAGAGTTGTGACCGTCAGTGGTTACATTCAGAATGCAAATAAAAGCCCATTTGTGACATTTTGAAACTTCAGTGCTCTAATTACACGCATACACATGAAACTAATTTAGCAAGCTAAATTGTGCATGGGATGCACCTTGATTGAAGTCCGAAGACAGGCTTCCATCACAGCGATGGAAACTGAAAGCATGCTCTAGGGTTTACAGAGCTAAAATATATATGTACATATATTTGCTTTTATGAATAGTTATCTTTTTCTTATAAACATTTGCATTGCCAACTATGAAATCTATGGAGAGCCAGGGCATTTATATATGTGTGTAATTTCTTCTCCCAGTCAAAAGGCCCTTCCTTTTCTTTTAAAATCAGGTAGTCTTCACGTCTTTCTCTCTTAAAATAATACATCACTATTCCCGTTCACTGTAATTCTGGAACTGTTTAGTCAGACTGAATGTGTGTGTGACTGTGTGTGTATGCATAAACACGTACACACATACATATAAAAAATTCCATTTCAGTCATTAGGAGGATAAACACCAACTTGGACCACATGTTAATGTCTTTTTTTGGTACGCAGTGACTACTTCCACCTTCATAATCCTCAGCTTAAAGTGTAAGCAAGAGTTGCACTATCTGTTATAGCCAACAATAAGCACAAAAGGATTCAGAAAGTAATAACAAAGATAAATAACTTTGCAATAAAATTTCAGCTCCAGTAATTTCCCATTTGTATTTTCTCACTGAATCATGTAGTCCCAAGCAATGCACTTTTTTACATCTGGGCTGCATCATACAAAGTAATGTTTTATCTAATACTTCCCAACGTGTCCAAAATATAACATCACATGCACAATGCGTGACAGGGCGGTCGATGAATTATACAGAGCCTTCGAACAGTGTCACCGTGGCTGTGATTTCACAGGCTGTCCAGGGCAATCAGTCTTACGTATTAGGAGGAATGAATTGTCGGTCCGGGGGTTTCGTTCTACCCGGAAGGTTTCAGCCGCTGTTACTTAACGCTGCTGTGGTGGAAGGCTGCCTGCTGAATGGGGTTTTCCTGTGTGAAATTACTGGTTGGTTCTGTGTGTCTTAAAGTGTAGACCTGGGTTAGCGGAGCGTTTTGCCGGAGTGCGTTACCTGAGGCCGCAGGAAATGTTGACACGTGAAAGGAAGAGGAAACTTCAGAGAGGAGGAGGCGGAACTAGGAGGAGCAACAAAAGGATAGGGTTTGGATATGACAAGCTTGCCTTTGTCTTATCTAAGTGTCAGTTCTCTCATCTTTCCTCTGTCTCGCACATACTCCCACACACTTATTTAAGATATGATTCGAAACGACAGCTTCACCACGTCTTCCGAGAGCGAACAGATGCAGCTGGACTTCCCTCTTCTTTCAGGAGAGACTGGGATGTTTCTCCACATTGTTCTTTAAACAGCTGCAGCGAAGAGAAACTCCACGCTGGCAGGGGAGATGTGATGTAGTCTTAGGTTTTTCACTGGTGATGTTCGCAGTGTGGTGCGAGTGGGCTGAGTGAGTGGTACGGGATACCCGTGTGTTCCCACACAGCCGTGAACCCTTTGGGGGTTACAGCTGCCTCATTTGCTTTACTAGAAGTTTTATGGAGGTATTTTGAGCAGTCATAGCTGGGCTCAAGACTACTGATTCATCTCCTACCGACAGCTGAACAGCTGGCGCTCTTCACTTAATTCTTCATGTTATCTAGAGACCCAGCCATGCTGCATCACGGGGCCAAACACGGTGAGACAAACACGTCAGTCTCCAGACTTGGCTCTGACTTCTGGGCCTGGATCATTTCAGTCACTTCTTGTTCCCTATCAGTCGTTCACCTGGAAAGAAGCGAAGGCTTTATTGACCTCTGAAACGCTGACACTTTCACAGGGAACTGGGTATCCGCTCACCTCCACTACACTTCCAAACAAGAAGTAAAAGTGACCGAGGATGAACCAGCCAGTTCTCCCCCTCGCGCCATCCCCTGGAAGCTGAGGGTGAGGTTCCAATCTTCTTGTAGATTCTTTTCCTGAATTGCAAATTGATTAATTGAAAGGGGAAAAAAATAGGACAGCACAAACTGTCAGAAAACTTTTTAATAAAGATGATTTCTTTTGCCAAGTGGGGCAAATATAATCTTCAGTTGGGTACAGCAAGCTTACGGATTACTGAGACGGAGAATCCTGTGAGTGTGAAATTCTGCTTAGTATTTACCTACATGCTGTCATCTTATTCCTTCTCTAGAGACAAATGCAAATGTGTGCCACAGATTTTAAATATGCCATTAATTACTGAACACTGCCTGCCTTGCACACAGTCAGTGAATTCCATAAGTTGTCTTCAGTGTAAGGGATACAGAGAATCGTGCCAACATTTTTCAGTTTGCAACTTACTGTCACTTCTGGAATCAGCTTGTGGCAGCAGATGTTAATTCTCCGCTCAGTAGAAAGCCGCAGCACTGGTAAGCGGCAAAGTTAGCACGAACAGTTGTCATAGTTCAATGCAATCTTCATGTTTCCAGAGACTTTTATATTCCCGCTCTGTTATACAGAGGGAAATTTAACCTTGTAAATGGAAAAGCTGTTGCATCAGCACCAAAGACACAAAGCTAAAAAGCTAACCCTAATGCTGGTGGAGGTGCGGAAGGTATATGGAATCCAACAAATGGAAATAAATTTAAAAAAAAAAAAAGAACAACAAAAAAACAACCAAACAAAACCCAACAAAAAACGGAGAAAGCCATTCACAGCTTCCATTTATTACATCAAAGCAGGACATGCTTCAGATGAGTGTTATACCACAATACTTATATGTAACATCTTTCAGAAATGCTTTCCCAGGTGTTTTTTATTCTGTTTTAAAGAGTTCCTCCTCGCCTGCTTCTGAATGTTTGTCTCGCGTTCACAGCACAATGCTGTTCATCTTTGTCCTATTTATGGCAGAGGAATGAGCACTTTAACGTGGAGACATCACTTTCACCTTGCGTGTTCTTTCCTGTCACTTTCCAAAACTGGAATATACCCCGGTGCCTTCAATTCTTGCACCGTATATGTCACTTCATTGAACCAGCCACGGCTGACAATAGAAAATGTAATTTTAGATATATTTTGCTTTTTCCCATCCTCCCAAAAAGCCATCCGTTTCCCGCTGAGGGCGGTGGCTCCGCTGGCCTGTCCGCTCGGGGCAGCAGCGCCCTTCGAAAGCTCGTTCTCCCGTGGTCCCCACTTCCCACGCGTTGGTTCAGTCACAGAATGGGTTTGGTAAATCCAAACCAGATTCTTTTCTGAGAAAAATAAATCAGAAGCTCTGCTACTGAAGTGGACCATGTGCCATCCAACAATCTCCGGGGATGCTCCGTCCAAAGCAGCTCGTGCTCCTGCAGGCAGGTTCCATCCACGTGCGTGACGGGGGGATCCAAAAGATCAGACTGAATTCAGTGCAAAGGAAAGCCCCAAACTACACACAGCTCCAGCGAATGGCCCTTAACACCGAGCGCTGTGTTCCGCTGCTGCTTCCCTCCTGCACCCGGCTCTCGTTGTGTACGCAGATGGGAGGCAAGTGATGGGGTTTTTCAGTTGAGATGCAAACGTTGGTCACTACAGTGCCTTTTTATGTATATGTTGTAGTATAAAAAGCTATATAATGACATAAAATTGGACTGTAAAATTGGACCGTATTTTTTCCTTCTTCATATATTTCCTTTAATCTGATTTATACGCTTTACTGAAGAGTGTACATTTTCTTTGGAAAATGGCACAAAGTGGTTCACTAGGTTTATGTTTAAGCCCCCTGCTTAAATACCCAATATTTGTGACTGCTGTTCTGCCTCTGAAATAAGTGTGTTTTTTTCTAGTACTTAAGAATAGTACATTTTGCTTTCGAAGTGCATCGCATGCAAGAGGCTTCTGTTTGTGAAGCAAAGCAAAGATTCTCGTATGTCTAGAACTAATTTCAGAAACTACAAATCAGGGCCTGTATTTTCCCCAAAAGCAGAAATATTTGTTCATTTCACACACTTTTGCTGTACACACAAATACGCAGTAGAACACACTATCTGCCATTAAAATTATTTTTCTGTGTCTTCTTGTTAAATAGTCTTGCAGATGTGCACACGTTGAATTAATATTTGGCTGGTAGAACACAATGAGAAAATATTTAAATTATTATTTAGTTTGAATTAGGTATACTCAAAGCCTTATGCTATGAATTTACATTGGTTTTATAGACTATATTTTTAAATGTTTAATCTTGTGTGAGGATACATATCTTCCCAGGATGTTTTTTAAGAATTGTTTGAATTTCCGTGATCTTTATTTAAACATTTTGTATTGATCTAACATATATTTAAATAATTTACAGTAATCACAGGAACAAATGCACAGTTGTGATGTAAGAAGTGTTGCATAAACAGCCAATACATTCCAATAGCCTGACTATTTCATACTCTTATTATTGGAATAGTATTTTCTTCACATGAATGAACATGTGCAACATCTATTATATGATGTGTATTTTAAGACATTTTAACACGTACTGTTTTCCTCGGTGTTAGACCTTGGACTTAGAGAAAAAATAAGGCTTTAAGAATTGCTAGTTTGAATGTTTGCCTCTAATATTGGAATGGACTTTTGGGCTTAATCAAATTAGTTAATTTAAGTTCATTAATTAGAGTCAATATTTAAGTATTCTTTATTTATAGTATGGTGGCATTGATCCCAGATTACTGCTTTGCTGTGCTAAGGTCAAGGTATAATGAGAAACCCATCAGGCTCACAGGGTGGTGCGATCTAAACCGTCCCAGGCGGTAGAGGGCTCTCAGTAATTTATTTTTTTTTTAATTTCTGGATTGTCACTCCTGACTAAAACAGAAAGGGTGGAAGTCACAACAGCGCTGTCCCTCTGCCCGCCTGCGGGGAAGAGCAGTGGGAATGTGGCGGGGGGACAGCGTTTCCCCAGGGGCCGCGGGCCCGGGGCTGGGAGCGGGAGCAGGAGCGGGATTGGGAGCGGGAGCAGGAGTGAGAGCGGGAGCAGCTCCGGTGGCGCCGGTGGGGTCGGAAACGCAGCTCCACCTTTTCGTTACGCGTGTGGACAGGGCAACAGCTCCAAACCTGCAGAGGTTTCCCTGTTGTGCCTGCAAAATAAGGAATGGTAGCAAGACAGAAAATGAAACAATTGAAATATCGAGTCTAAAAAGCATCTATACTATTATACCTTAGCGTTGATCTGCTGTCCTTAACTGGGGCTGGGATCTGGTTTAATATCACAAGCTAGCGGAAGGCTCCTGGGGTACACAGGGAGGGTATTTCAGAAGAAGGTGAGATGTGATTTTACAGCAGTTCTGTCAAAGTGATGGGACCCTTCAGAGTGGATACACTCCATCCAGAACGGGAGTACCTTTTTCAGTTGGCATATTTCATTAAAGAAACCAATCAACCAACAGTCACTTTTTCACTGGAAAAGGGGAGAGAAGACAATTCCCATACGCATACAGCTATATGTATAATAGTGGTTAATCTTTCTGAGAAAGAATATCCAAGAGTCAGAGATCATTTATCACTTTAATAAATATTTTAAAGTACATTTTCAAATTACCGTTCCTGGGGAAGTTACTACAAATAAAACACTGGGTATCGCTCTGCATAATTAAGTGGGGGTTTGTATCTCCAGAGCGTTCTCTGAAATAGAGTTCAGGATGCGCAGAGTAACACCCAGATCTGTCGGATTTGTTCCTAAACCTTAGGCCTCAGCGTTATTAGGATTCAGGGGTGATACTGTGCGAGCAGGCAGTTAAGAATATACGGAATACTTGGCGGTGTTTTAAAATAGTTGTACCTAAGTACTGACTGTATCAGCTCTCTTACTCGCTTTGGCAAAAATTGTTCTTTCGTTCTTTTCAGCCATAAAAGACCACAGATTACTGAGCAAGCTGACACTCTATCAGATGCAATCCATTTTGCCGTAGCTGTTTGCTTGTCAGATTTATTTGTAGCAGTATCTCATCCCAGACAACTCGTACAACTGCAGTTTCTTACAGGGACGTTTCAAGAAAGCATGATGAATCTTCATGGCGATTTATATGGCTCCAGATGCTGCGTATTTGCAGTGTGAGAGACAAAGTAGTTCTTCAGGGGAACACCTTTTAAGAGTACAGCTCATGTATTGTTTCACTGGAGGATTTGGGCTTTTTTCTGTCTTTTGGCTATTTGTGATGTGGGTTCTTATCATAAAGTTGGGGAATCCTGAACTTGTTCTCAGTTAGGTTGGGATTATTTCAGGTTTCTAGATTTGAAACAAGTTATTAGCGGAAGAGATATTATATGCTAAAATTGGTACAAATCTCAATTTTAGCGAAGCATACTCGGTGTCGCTGGATTTCTAAAGTGTTGAGCACTGTTGAAAATCTGGGCTGATTCAGAATTTGCTGCTGAAACACTTCCAGGCTGAAAAATAGCCCACTTACACACTATTCCCAGTTAATGTCCCATGTTTCATCCTTCACCTCAGCTAACTGAGAATACTTTATACACCTTTGTCTATGTGGAGAATTTTATCTTTCTCACCAGTTTTGAGATATTAAGAGAGCTGAGTATGTGAAGTACATTGGATTTCGATTGCCCGTCTACAGTTAGGTACCTCAGGAGCTGTAGGCTTTGCCTGTCCCAGGCTACATCACACCCGCGTTCGCTGAGAGTTCGGCACGGCGGCGGGGAAGCGGTGTCACCGCAGTGTGTGTCTGTACACCATTTCGATTGCTGAACAAATGCGTGACAGTGGTTAACATGAAAACCGGAGCAAACCCTTGTGTTCTCCGGGTTCCTGGTTCCAAAATTACTCGGAACTCTGCAGTCCAGGATTTGTCTATGCTGTGCACAGGGTTTCTGTCTTACGCTTCTCCAAACGAGCGCCAACAGCAGAAGCGTGGTACGTGATGGCAACTTTGATAAGGCAAATTAACCTGCTAACGACACGGCGCTGACGTCACTGTCCCGCTTTTGTAGCCACACCATGGTGCTCTGCGGGGCATCGGTGTGTTCCTGCTCCTGCTGAAGGCAGGTGAGACTACGTGGGGTCTCGCACAAGATGGTGCTTTTAACCGCATTCAGCACGTTGTAACAAACCGCCATTAGTTCAGCAATGAATCTGCTTTCAGTTCAAACGCACAGCACCCGTCCTGACCTCCGCCTCCCCGTTCCAGGGTCGCTGGGACTGATCTGTCAGCGTCAGTCAATTCTGATGAGTGCTGCCCAGCTAATTTATCAACAGTTCTTTGCCGACACTTTTGTCCTCATTTTTTTTCCTGACAAACAGCATTTTAACCCAAATCCTGAATACAAAAAGTGCTGAAAATTATTCACATCGATTATATGCAATACCTTCTAAATAAGTAGTCTCGAGACAGACACTTGTAACCTGATTTTAGCTCTGCCCAGCAATTCTACTAAGAGGTATGGTGCAAGAAGGAAACAGGTTAATTAAAATTATTTCCAAGTAAAACAGGAGTGGGAAATAGATAAGGCATAATTATGAATAATAGAATTGCTGTCTCCTACCCTACGAGGAGCGGCAATACAGATCATTAGCGTGAACTGGCAGGACCTGTGCTTTGTGCTTTATATACTTTGCAATTTTTTTCCCGGATACAGACGAGGCAAGGAGATGCTGAGAAACCTGTGGTGGCATCAGGATTTTCTTGCTGGACTTGCACCAATTCTGAACTCAACTTGAAAACCTCCCCTATTATTTGTCATTTGCACTGCTTCCACGAAACACCTCTGGTATTCGCCACGGACCTGAGCATGCACTGTGTTAAACTCCACGGAAACCGTATTGGTAACAGCTGAAGTGCTGGGGCTCATAATTAATAACTGGGGCTACTTAACTCGAATGGTTTATCCTGTGTGCAAACAAGGCAGTCAGGGGTTTGGCCGTGAGGGGTTCTCAGGGAGTTATTTCCCCAAACTTTACATTCACAGGCCACCTTATCACATCTTAGTGGAGGTTCTGGTTTTACCACTTTCCAGAATCTCTGAAACATTAAGGAGAGGACAAAGATTGCATGGTCATTACAGTCTATCAGGTTTTACTCAAGTGTCGTTCTTCACAAGACTGTGAAAAATTTTGTTCCTCAAGTAGCAGCCTGTGGGTGGTATAAAAAAAAGCAGTTTGAGCACTTCAGCGGATTGCTGGAGTGCCCAAAGGTAGGTGCATCCGATGTTGAGAACCCAGGAGCGATTCTGACCTTTCTGCCTGGAATTGGGTATTTCTTCAGTAATGGATTTTCCCCCTACTGTTCTTGTTGGGGTTTTTTCATAATAAAGGGAATTCTTTGGTCACATTGGCAAACATTAGTTGCTATAGAAATGCATAACTGTTTACAGGTGCAATATTGAGTTGTGCTTGCTTCCTGGGACTAACAAGTTAGTTGTTTTTATCTGTTATGGACAAAATAGCCTACAGCGTTAAGGGGAACAGGGGATATACAGGTTAGAGGGGACAGAATGCCTTGAAGCTATTTATCTGCCTTTGTCTTTAAAGATAATGTCTTTTCAGCTGCAGCGTCTTACACAACTCGTTATGAATCTTCAGCTATAAGCTCTCCTAAAATGCAGGCTCTGCACTCGTTGAACCGTGTATATGAAGGAAAGAGCACAAAGCTTTCTAGTGTGTATGTTTGCATGTGTTCCCCGCACCACCCATGAGCAGAGTGTGTAGGCACCATTTCTCATGGCACATAGAATCGCTCTTTGTACAGGACCACATTCTTCTGTGTATTTCTGAGAGGACACACCGTTCAGAAAGGTCTTGCAGACACATCGTTCCAAACTTGGTTATAATGGAAGCATACATTCTCCTTGCTGTGCAAAACGTACTGAATAACACGTTAGGGTTACATTTTAGAGCCCAACAATCTGTTTCAGAGGCTCCAGGAGTCCACGTTTGGTGCTGCAATGCAGTTGCTTTCCAACACGAACACAAGATAAGGGGCACAGAAGAATCACCTGTTACTTCTGTCTGCCAAAAAACACAGATTGCTCTCCTGTACCTGCCTACTCCTTGCCACATTTCAGCTTTAATGACAGTAGCCTACTGTCATCGAAAAATTTGTACTTTGTTATACAATCATTTTTCTGAGTTCTTTGGGCAAAACCCCCTATTGCTTGGTTGGCAAAGCCATTGTTTTTAAAACTCTGTATGTGTTTAATGTGTTAGATATATGCTAAAAATTATACAAAGCAACAATGTATAATTCTAGCATTGTGATTTTATAAGCAAATAATTTTTAGTAACTTTGATAAAACTTTGACTTAGTCTCTTTGCTTCACAGGAGCTATTTCTTTTAAATAGTATGAAACTGAGGATCTGGTCCTGCAGAGCAGTTAATCAGATATTTAATTTTTGTACACTGAGTTGTGACAAAGAGCTGCTATGAGTCTGTAAGTGCCCCGTTAAATCATATCTAGGAAAAAAGTAAGCATATGCGAGCAAGAAAAAGTCTGTCCTCCAAGGATTTCTGTGCTCTTAACTGATTTATATGCTTGACTTGGCTGTACAAGGTCACCTCATCACTGAATTCCTTTTTAAATATAAGCCTACAGTGGTACATTTTATTTAAAGAACGTTGTTGAAATAACTGTGCCTGTGCAGACAGCTTGGCTGAGTTGAGACAGTTGAGCTGATCAATTCATGCCCACAATACATCTCCTCTGCTTGGCAAACGAGCTCGGCTTTATCAAGGTAACTAACAGACGAGCCACAAGGTCAGCTGTTGCTCTCCAGACAAGCAGGCAAAAGTCAGATCTCCCATGACGGGCTCCGCTCGGTTGCTGTGGCGCTTTTGTTCATGCAAGCCAAGAGGCAGAGGTCTGGGTTTGATCCTTCCTCTTTCTGAGAAACCAGCTTGGGTTTGTGGACTTCCCCCACCGCTCCTGTTATCTCCCGGTTTGCAGCCCAGGATTCTTTCCGTACCCTTATTTATCAGTCGGCGTGTTCCGCCTACGGAGCCGCTCGGAGCGCGAGCTGGGCGTGAGAGCGGGGCGCCCTGTGGGAGTACCTCCGCGGCGTCTCGGTCAGAGTGCGGACTTCGCGTTGTGACCCGCTAAGCGGGTGCCTGCTCCCGAAAGGAGAGTTTCCCACGTCGGAAAACTGGGCAGCTCACCCAACGAGAATCTAAACTGCCAAGTTCGGGATTTATGGATTTTAAGAGCTGAATTTTTAAATAGTGATTCTGCACTGCAGCCACCGAATGACACCAGCAAGGTGGGACGCCGGAGCTCCTGGTGTTCCTCAGTCTCTCAGGTTTAGTGTGCTCCGTCGGTGCTGCTCCCAGAATGTAACGCGTACGTGCCCACTCCCACGCGTGCATAAAAATAAAATGTAATGTCTAAAGCAGTAGAACAAATGTACCTAGAGTCCTGGTACTTAAATTCATCTTTCTAAGTTCGTTTTTTTCTTATAAAAATTAAACTTTAGATAATTATTTGAAGAAATTGATTTTTCAAAGAGCAACATACCATAATTTGTTACACAGCCAGATATCATCTTTTCCTTTTTTCTTAGTTTAGGTACACCAACAAAGTTATCTTTGAGTTTGACGGGAAAAAAGGTGAGCGGATTTTGACCTTTAGGAGCAACTTAACATTACAAACACTGTAACAGGACAGTTGATGCACAGTTTAATTTCCTCCCCCCCCAGTTAGGACTCTCCCATTACCAAACCACCAGTAATCAGAGAAATGCAACAGTGCCATCTCTAGGAGAGACTCAACATCCCCTTCGCTGCCGGTATGTCAGGGGAGTTCAGCAGGAGATGACAGAGGACGCGTGTGAGTTCACCCTTAGACTTTTACAGAAAAGTAAGATGATTGCAAAAAAAGGGCTCACGTGATTTCCCCCCCACACACACTTGTTCTGAAGTCTGATGAAAGTGTTCAAAGTTTCATCTGAGTGTAGCTTCCCGCGCCCCGCGGGCTTCGTCAGCCCTTTGCGTTCCCCGGGTGTTCGCAGTCGCTGAGAACAGACCTGCAGTTTTCGGAGCAAATCCTTCCAAGTGTTGCAGAACGCAGCCACGGATGACGGCGAGGGGGAAGCCCGGCCTTATTTTTCACATTCAGATACAGCTGAAACACCACAAAGATTGTTGGACTGACGTGATTGTACATCCTTCCTACCCCAACTCTGCTCTTCAGCGGTTTCATTGCACTTTCCACAGCAGCATTTGTTTGTGCGATGAGAAGAGCAAAACGTCTGCGTTACAGCGCCAAAGTACTTGATCAGTTCTGTTCAGAATCTTTCAGGTCATTTTCTCCTGGTGTATTTTTAATTTTTATTGCTATTTGATAAACTGTGTCATCAAAAATCAATCTAATTTTTTAAAATATAATACAGAGGTATTTTATGATATTTTTATTAGACATATGTTTGCAAAGAACTATAATTTGGAAATTTATATATGAAACAAAATTTATTACAGAAAAAAGAACCCATAACTCTACATTTCTTTATCATTCAGTGGATGGAAATATCTGCGCTAATTCTCTGTTAGGTTCAAATTTTCTGTTTTCTACAGCGTGCACACGATTTCAGAACTTCTGACACAGATTTGTAAGAATTCTGATGCTGACATATCTATGTATGTCCTCTTGAAAGGCCCCGCCATGTGCTTCATTTAGAAATGGTGTGGATTTCTGATTCTGGGCAGCCACTCTCTTTCAATTCAATCGCCGTGGTACTAAAGGGCACTTCTGCTGTGGAAGCGACAGGAACGTAGGACGGTTACAGTGTCACCTCCATTGCACGTGTAAAAGGTCCACTTGCTTGAAAATACAAATGCTACCTGTGGGCCAAGAAGAGAAGAATTCGTACCGAGGAGATCTTCCCACAGAGAAGGGAGATGATAGGATTAACCTCTCACTTAATGTATTTGGGAAGAAACAAACTTTGAGCGAATTATATTTGAGAAAGATAATTTCTCACTTGTCTCTGTGTCTGAAGGAGCCGCTCCTGGCAGCTTTGCAGGCAGAATATTGCACCAAATGAACTCCTTCTCTGGAATTCCTCTTTTTTCACCTGCTGTAACCTACATCCAAGAATCGTATGTATTCCTTACAGTGCATCGTATTGTTGTTTTCATTTCAAACAAGGACGTGAGAGAAAGATTAATGAAAGGAGTGTTGTCTCAGTGACGGTATAGAAAGAGTATATAGCGAGGCAATAGAGTCAGGTCAAAAGGTGAGACCAAACAACTCTTTCACAGCTTCTCTTAAGGTGCAAAATGTCTTAAGAAACAGTAAATCACAAGTGCTGCATAAGACGTCTCGCTATAGTCTTAATATATACAAAAAGATGCTTCTGGATCACTACCATTTTCCTTTCATATCTTGCCAAAGCAACATTTGCTGCTTCTCCTGTTTACAGAAAACTCTGCTAATTTGTTTGAGGAGTAAATATTTCAAAAAATTAAATAAATTTTCTATATAATACGTGGTGTTTTAAGCTTTTCTACAAAACTTGGAAAATTTGAGAGCCAAAAGCCTTCCTGTTTAAAAGCAGATCCTACCATAGTCTGTCTGCCTTCATTTTAAACACTTCTTATTTTTAAAAAGAAAAGGATCATCTCAGCTCATCAGTCCCTCATACTCATTCCCCAGTTAAACAGGGCACTCTACAAGGACTATGGAATATTCTTATAGCCTTTCTTTCCTTGGAAATAAGAAAAAGAAGGATTTGCTTCTACTTCATCTAACTTTCTTCTGCCCTGAGAAAACTAAAGCTTATTGTTTTCTCCTCAAAAGCATCCATTTCTCCTCCTTCCTTTTATCAGCATTCTCTTTAGTGAAAAGACTTTTTATTTCCTCCCATCAGGTAGACCAAAGAAGACTACTTTAGTCTTCATTTACTGTCTTTTGTGTTGAGCCTTGGGGTCACAGTTGCTTCTCTTTTCTTTTTTTTTTTTTTTTTTTTTTCTATTTCTGCCATACAACACAAAGGGAACACAATTTGTTCCTGGTCAATACCATTAACAGGTTATTGGATCAGAGAGTTAATTCATCTCTATGACACCACTCATGTTCCATCTAGTTCTGCCCCTATCTCACCACCAAGAGATGCCCTTCATTGACTCATCTCTTGTTTAAAAACACCATAAATAAAAAAAAAAGGCAGAAAAATACAGTATTTAATCTTTTCTCTTCTGCCAGATCTTAAGGAGGTGGGGAAAGAGCTTATGGTGCCCTCTCCCCTTTGTGAGTAGCACCAGCAGGATCCAACCAGGGCTCTCGTCTTTCCTGCCCTTCCCCCGCCGCCCCTTTGATTTCGTATTATTTTGTTGTGCAGAGTGCCGGTTTCTGGTGTGCAGACTTATGACCACAAGTGTGTGTGACAGCTTGAGGCTGCCCAGACACGTTCTGTCTTTCGCCTTTAGCCAAAGCTCAGTGCGGGTCCTGGAGGGTACCACCGACACAGAGAACTTGGGAGGACTGAAGGGCACTAGAAAAGGACAATGCCGATTTCCTCTGTCTGAAGGATTGCATTAATATTTTCTGCCAGTGCCAGATTGAAGTGTTGGGAACACAGAAGTGCAGTAATGAGCTCAATAAAACAGAATTATTCTATGCTGCCTTAATATATTAGAATCACTGGTAACTACCATTTTAATGTTACTCGGGCTGTGTGCTGACAAGACTTCCCCACAAAATGGATGAGTTAATTGTTCCTTCTAATTGTTTTATTTCGGAGCTGGAATTCCTTCCAGATTTCACCATTCTTTTATGACTTTCTGTACGTTTCCAGCCACGCGATGCTGACCGATGTGTGTCTGTGGTAGTCTCACAGTTGATCTCTGTCTATGAGCTGATGTCTTTCTAAGCTGACAGTTCTGTTTCTACGGTGACACTTTGTCCATTTATTTAAAATATTTCTGCACAACATCTGTCCCCTTATTTTTCCTTCATCTTTTACTCCAAACTGTCTCAGTGCTCATTTGTCACTTGGTTACATACAGTATTTTCATGCGCATCACGACGATTAGTGATGCGTACAGGGGCACGAGCGGCCGAGTTGGATCTGAAGGAAACATTTGTGTGTGTTATTGGCAGTAAGTCGTTATGTGGACAGCTCTCCAAACGCTTACGTGTATGCTTGATTGCCGTGTGAATTTTGTTTCCTCTGTCGGTTGCCGTCAGTGGGGCTGCTGGGGGTCAGGAGGTGACAGAGATTGCAGGCGCGGAGGAGCTGAGCGGGCGCGCGGCCGTGCGGAGGGCAGCGAGCTCGGCGCAGCCCGGCCCTCCTCCCCGCCTGCAGCCCCACCGCGCTAGCAGGTACTTCCATATGGCAATCTGCGTGACACCGTAGGCTGGGACCCCAGCAGAATGAAGCCCCTGCCTGCGCTGGGTGTACATAACTTCACCAGTATTTGGTGGACGGGGTGGTGTGTGTTTTTCCCGGAACAGTCGCAATGGCTGAACCAATGAACAGCGGCTTTTACATACTTTTGACACCCATATAATCTTGAACCCTCGGGAAAAGCAGGTGGTGATGGTGACATGTCTGTAGAGCATCTGTATGATGGTCTTCTAAAATGTGTATTTTCATTATTTTTGTCTTCTGCGAGGGCTTTCAGGAATTAGTTTGAAGGACAGTGTACCAATTTAAGCCCCTAAATAGTGTCATGTGATAGTTAACTAAAAGTTAACTGTAAATCTCAAGTAGAACACAGGGAAAATTTGGTGAACTGTGTTCAGATCTCAATAAAATGAGGTACCTGTGTGATATTTTCAGTACAATATTTGCAAAGTCTATGTAGCGCTTATTACTCTGTTATGTCCCCTCACTCTCCCCTACATGTGAATTTCTAGCTTTTTTAGTGCTTTAGATGTTTATTCAATATCAGGATGTTTTGCTGACATAATGCTGATACTTTTAGGTGAAATTCTCGTGTTCTGTTAGTAATTTGAAAGTACAAAAGAAATACATCTAAATCATTGCAAAGAAAGCTATAGCAGTGCATCCTGCTGACATCGATGAATACAAAACTTAATTTCTTATTTCTTCTCTTGTCTTGCATACAGCACACCCTATGTTTGTTTCCACTATAACATTTCATGTTGTCGTGTTCTCCTGAGGTCTCACAGAGCCTTCAAACAGGACAGGGAAACATTCTGTGCTTGCTTTTATGTTTTACATGTAGAATATGCCTTCAAAACCTCTACACTTTAATTTTACAATTTAAATACATATAGGAGACGTCATCCATGAAGGGTGAGTATTATGTTTCTTTCAAAAGTGTGAAGGACTCATAACTCACAAGACCCTCAGGTATGAATGAATTATGAAGGCCTTTCTCATGAGTGAAAGAAATATAATCAGTCTTCAAGGGTGAGATATTCTATTTGCTCCACAGATATTCATTTTAGTCTATTTAAAACAACAACGAAAAAGAATATCTATTTAAATCCCAGTGTGTGTCTTTAAGGGGAAAGGGTGACAAATGTTAGAATTCTCAAAACACCTCTTTCTTCCTTTCTTTTATTCTCGCTTTCCTGAGCAGTGTGATGGAAGCGGTGGATTAACCGGGTTTGGCTGCTGAACTACCATAAGCCCGTTGAGATGGACCACTACTGACATGAAAAAGAGGAGTTGTGTTTTAACGATAGTTACCTGTATCTTGTACCAGTCACGAAAATATGATGGTGATATTGGGCTACTTTCTGCGCTGGATCAGAAATTAGCTGTGTTGGTCTAGATAAATTTAGAACCACTGACGCACTAAGAATTGATTTGGTTTTACCTTGATTTGATTGTCATTTTGTTTGTTACAATAATAGAGGTGCGTTCAATTATCTGTAGACCCAAAAAGGTGCATATACCTGACTACACTGAAGATTTTAAACTATAGTTTTTAATCTCATTCTACAGATGGGGAAAGTAAAGAACACTTGATTGTCAGGTGGATTGATCTCAGAGTCAGCAATAGATCCCAGGGCTCATGCGTCTTTATCCAGTACATCACCCACGACACCACACTTTCAGAGGACCTTAAAACTGACCGTGACCCTTGTGGGTGCTAACCACTTTACGTAATGTAGAAAATGCCCCAGCTTTGTTGACGTCAGTGGAAGTTGCCTTTGCTCAGTAGTGGATGGAACTGATCTTTAACTGAACATAACATAGAAAGAAATGTTAAAAAAAAAAGATGTGGATGGGCAAACAAGTGGTTTATGAAGGCCATGAATTTCTTAATCAGAGTCTCAGGAAGGATCTTAAGGTTTACAAGACTTCTGCCACTCTGCAGAACATCGTAAATCCCAAGGTGTTCTGCAGTTTGGAGAATCGGGCCCTTAAATGTGTGTCTATAAGCTAACAGTAGTTTCCCAGTACTGAACAGTTTAATCGACACTGCATGGTGACATCCCCTTCCAAAAGTGATCCCAATTCTGTGAAAAAAACCTCATCCTTTTCCATTGTATCCAGCACTTTGCACATCAGTACAAAATAAATACAGAGTGTAAAACTCTTGTTCATCTGAATGGCGCTGATTTACTCCGCGTGGGTAGTAACGAAAAAACCACAACAGAACCATGAAGAAAACGGTCCTCAGCTTTTAAAGCGTGCTGTAGTCATTCACCTTAAGTCATATGCTGTCATATGCGGTGCTCAGTTGTGCATATGCTCTGCTTGTAAGGCCACACGTTGTTGAATGATGGGTCACAAAATTCCCAGAAAAGGCAGCAAGCATATCTAAGTCGTCTCTATTCTTCGTCCAGCTTAGACCGAGTAATAGATGTGATTTACAACATTTTGTACAATCTGTGCGGATTAGGAAGAGGAATCTTCATAATTATATAGGCTTGATGTTATTTAAATATTTACCAACATTAAACACCAAAGGGGCTGTGCAAATGATCCAGGGGATTCATATTGTTCTAAGCTAATATCCGTTGTACAATATTATGCAAATTGCGTAAACTTTATTTTGTTGCTTCTGCTCTGAGCAGCGTATCCCAAGGCAGCTATTCACTACGCTGAAACAGATAAAGTTTTAATAATAAATAGTGATGATGAATAAGTCAGAAAGTTTGTGCAATGCTAATGTACTTGTTGGCCCCAGGGTAGTTTATTAGATAAACAAGTAACATTTTATAGGTTGCCTGCACATAAGTGGCTTTTGTTTTCCAGGAAATGTTTATATGATAAATTATTTCGAAACATTGGGCGTTAACGAACAAATTGTATTCGCTTTCAATTTGCCACAACTTTCCCGAGACTTAAGCAACAGCAAAATCCTGCATTTGTTTTGCTTCATCAAAATGTCAGTAGCGTGAGAAATTAAACTTTGCTATGGGATGAGGGACAAACCCATTCTGCTCTTTAATGCAGAATTCCTAAGCCAAGAAATAGAGCTGCTGCTCTTTTCATGAGTACTCAGGACTTAGGATCATCGGATCTTAGGGAGAGTAAAAATTAGATAAAATAGTCCACGGAAGGCAGGAGTCCCACTATGCCCATATTATACTTTTGGCCACTGGACAGTGTTGACCCATGATAGATCAGCTGAAAGGCACTTGTATGATTGGGAAAGAAGCCCCGCTAAATTAAAAAGGAATGAAGCATAAACAAGCTTATTTAACCAGCGTGTTGTAATGAAAAACCAGCCAAATGTATTAATGACTCTTTCTGCTCTGTGCGGTGTGTTCCTGACCCACACAGGGCTCTCTGCCTCGAAAGTACATTTTGAGCATCTGCATTCGAGTTATGTTGGAAATCCCCCCGATGATACATCAGATCTTAATAAACACAAATCACCATCATTTGGATCTTTGCTGGTTTTTTTAATGTAAATAACAAAACAATTTTATATCCTTGCACAGAGAGAACAGATGGTGCACTGGTGCGAAGGGTCTCTCGTTACGTTCTCTCAGATTTTGCAGCAGTGGTCTATAGTCTGTCGAGTTACTGCCGGACTGCTGTGAATTAGTCACGGAAACATGGCATGGACATGGCTGCAAGATTTGCAGAGAAAGACCGTGTTTCTCTCTGTATTTGCTGTCTTAGTTGACAGCATCAGCCACAAATTCCCTTCATTTCTGCCATTCTTACGGCTGGATGGATTCGGAATTGCGACAAAACGATCAGGAATATGAAGACTACAAAATGAGTCAGAAAAACAAATGGATAGGCATTAGGCTTAACGGGTACGACTGTGCACTTCAGGAGACAAGGTTCCCGTTTCTGTCGCTACCGGTTTCTTACCGCCAGTTAAGATAAGTCATTTGAGTGCTAGTTGTGGGGTATTTTTTAAGAATTAGGTAGCAGAAATCATGTTTTCATTTTAAAGGAAAGTATATTAGCCTCATAGATCAGAAATAACATAGAAAGAAATTCTTCTTTTGTCTGTACATCAGCACACCTGTGCTCAAAGTTAGTTCAGGATGAGGTATAAAGATATGCAAAAAATAAGGGAGAAACCTGGATTAAGGTTCTGAAACTCAAAAACTGTTTGAACTTCAGAGAGTCTGGGCATAGTTTTCAGAACAGTGAAAAGGAGAGAGAAAATGTTAACTAGCTGTCTGCTGTCCCCCAAATGAATCTGACCGTTGAGACGTGTGGCTGGTGCCCGTGTGGGGTGCGAGGAGCCGCCTGCGCTCCAGCTCTGGGCGGCCTCTTCCGCTCGCGTCCCTGTGCCGCACCGCGGTGAAGCTCCCGGAGTTCAGAGTCTCGCTGGAGAGAGAGATGATGTTGGGCTTAAAATTTAGACAGAAGATTGCTGTGAAAGTACGAGCTGAAATTGGTTTTGAATTATTTTTTTTTAACTTAAACAGTTGAGGAACTTCCTATGAGGTCTTCTGGAATATCACTTCAGTGCTTGTCAAGGGCCTGTTTTCTGTTTGAATTTTCCACTTTAATGGTCGTTGCTATGATACCCCAAGCCCGCTGGTAGCAGCATACAACACGATTCATTTCATGGGCAGAGATCCCATGACAAAGACTTATCAGAGCAGGAAATTAGAAAGATGCTGTTCCTGAAAGCTATTAACATAAGAATGCACCTAAATATAATTTAAAATAATTTACCCTTAGAAGAAAATAGAAACATTTTAGATAAAAGTCTGGCAAAAATACATCCAACTTGTTGTACTTTTAATACGGGTTCTGGAAACCGTCTTTGACCACACTTGTGCGGTAGATGAGCCTTAAAAATTTCTTTTGAAAATGTTACGTACCCAAATTGTGTTTAGTTCAGCCCTTCTGGAAACTAAGTATCTCCTCTGACGAAAACAGAACTAATTATGCACTTCCCCCTACATTCTCTCAATATTACTCTTTGTTGGTAAAAGATGTATGGCTTTCATTCATCCGTCTTCCACATCCTCCTGACTGTATTAACAGTCACTTGCGGTCCTCTGTTTCTGGAGCGAAAGGTCCATTAGTTTGCGAATTTCTGCGGAACAGCTGAGCGCGCTGGCTGTTGTTCTGACAGGTGAGAAAAGGGTGTTCTTCAGGAGCTAATGACCCGGATCCTCAACAGGTATATGCCAAAATAATTGTTTGGCATGAGTGGAAAGAGATGGAGGGGATGACGTGGTTTGGGTGATAAAGTGAGGAAAACAGTATTTGTAATGAAATGGGAATGGAGTTTAAAATGTTAAACAGAAACTGAATAATGGGTTTGCACCAGAACTAGCACGAGATTGACGTTGGTAAGGTCTGAATGGATACAGAGTAACCTAAATCTTCACCTCAGAATCAAAACGTTTTCCAAGAATGATTGCAGATTTTAAAACATGGTGCTAACACCGGATTTCTGGTTTGTGACCTCGATCCTCTCCTTGTTAACTCCCCGGTAACGCTGCGTGTGTTGAATTCACCCAGCGCTGCCGTTCTAGGGAACACATTCCTTGCTTCTGTCCAGCAAGGACGTGACTCATTCCCGAGTTAACCATGATTCTCATGGTTTATGAAGGTTATAATTTCAGCAAGAAATAACAGAATTATGTAAAGTAAATGGGTGTGCGCGTATGTAGGCTTACACGGCCGAGACCAGTCTGCTTGTCGGCACAAGGTGAAGATAACAAGGAACTGCAGAGACAGTTCTTTTCCACAGCACTCCTGTAACAGCTAATTAATTCCACTTTCCTCCTGCAAACAACGAAGCTTTTTTCTTTAATATATAATATTTCGGTCTCTCTGTGACCTCAATGGTGGGAGGCTCTTTAGACGAATTCTCTGAGTGCCAGTTTGCGCGAGGCTGCTGAAATCCACCGAGAAAAATGCAGGTCACAATCCTCGTCAGACGATTTACTCAGCACTCCAGTGAAAGCAGATACGGTTTGGGATTAGAATTCACATTGTTTTCACTAGTGAGATGCACTCTTGAAATAGCTGAGAAAATGTCAGTTATGCTGTATTAAGTGTAGTATATAAATTGAATCAATCCCGTACATAATTGCTCCCTTCTTTCAAACCAAAGGAAACATGTACACCCCTCAACACCCTGATGCGTGCCTTAAGGCTCTGTTTTAACAGCTTGCATGCAATTTGCATTTAGCAAGCAGCAGCTATGACAGTTTTTGCATTTGGAAAAACCACAAGACAAGTACGCTGGAAAAAAAGATTCAAGATAAATTAGCACATCTTACCAATGATACAGCAATAAAACCTGCATTATGTCACTAACCTACATACACTACAAAAATTTAAAGCCATGTTTTCAGCTGCTCTCAAGATAGATTCTTAACTTACTGGCCAAATCCTTGTTTCCAAGGGTTGATGTATATAACGCAAAGAAGCAGAATCAGACTGGGTAACCGATTGGCTGCCAGATTTCAGTGCACAAAACTGGCATAGACCTGCTTTGGGATCTTCATAATTTCAATGACCACAGCTACCTTCATAGAGTCCTTGCTGCACAGAGAGATACTCTGCAGTTTTTGACTGGAATCTCTTAAAATACACTGGCCTCTCCCGACACGCCTGTAGACTCGAGAAAGGAGGGATCCAAAAGGCAGTGTCTTGTAAGAGAACCTACTGAACTGGCGTATGGGAAGAATGAAGAAGAGGAAGAAATAAAAGTTATTTGGTAACTGTGAAAGTAACACAGCTTGAATTCTCACTTTGCTGCAGATTCTTTGTCACCCTGGCAAATGGGAGGGGGAGAGAAGGCGGTGCACCCTCAGAGATCCTCAATCCGTGCGTCACCCAACGTCTGCTCTCCTGCCCAGAGCAGTCCACAGGCAGAGCCAATGGTCAGCACTCAGCTTCTTCTTCCCTGCCTGGTCACCCGTCCCTCTGCTCTTGCTCTTGAACTGTGACTCACCACAGCTAGAAACTTAACTTAATTTTTGCACTTCCAAAAAGAAAAAAAAAAGACAAAGACCCCAAACTCATCAACCACAAAACTGAGAGAAAGCATGCAGCTCCGTGGGAGTCAGGTACGCAGTGGCTGAAGAACTACTGAAGTTTTCACTGACCTTTTTTGTCTTAATTAGTGTAAACATCAAATATAGGTAAACGTGTCCTTGCGAAGAGTTCTTTTGTGTTACCAATGGGGTACCTTCTGCAGCTAAACTTAATTCTGTTCACTAGTTTGTACAATGCTGGTGGTTTTCAGTGGCAGCAGTATCTCGTGGTCTGTCTTATTCACCCAACCTGGGTAGTGACTTTGGGGTTCGGTTCTGCGTATAAAGTTAATCAAGACAGCTCTATTGGTTTCAGCATATACCAGCTAAATTATTGGTCGTATACCTTTTAGGAGTGTTTCATTACAGTTTCTTATCTTCAAATGAATCTGTTTCTTAAGAAGACCATTTTCTTTTCCCTGGGGAAGTAACGTGTGAGTTATTCCTCTTCCAGTATTCATTGTTCTGCTCGCACGGTTTGCGTGAGATCAACAGTCTCGGTACTCGTGAAGGGCTCTTGCGATAGCTCTAGAGGAGCCCAGAAGGGCCCGACAGTTACATTCACCACCAATAGATCATCCATGAGGAGGTAAAGATGAAAATTAGTTCATTACAAAATTATAATGTCATGGTGAAAACAACATCCTTTTCTGCACAATAAACTTACAGCATATGTCTAATGTGGAAAACGCAGCCCACAGACAATCACTTGCCGCAATCTGTATTGCATATTAAACAGCCAGAACTGCCTCCTTCTGGGCTATGTGTAAATAAATGATCACAGTATTAGGCTTCAAACAATCTGACTTTAGAGAAGAGAAAATAAAGGCAGTGTAATGCTGACACACAAACCTTACAAAAGGCTCTTGGCTCAACTCAGATGCAGCCTTTTTACTATTAAACCGAAATAACTCATAAAAAATCGTTAGTGGAGCACTGTTCCCTGGTGGCTGCAGCAAGGCTCTTAGGGCTCTGTGAATAATTGATTTTTTTTTTGGTTCAGCTGCCAAACTGAGAGAAAAATAAATTCTGCTAGGATTGACCCTAAATAAAACTTCTTTTGTTAACACGGATTATTGAAAAAAAAGTTTTATTTCCACCCACGAACACTTGTTCAACGCTCCTTGGGTCCAGATTTTCAATGCTTTAGTCGCTACTCTGGCTCAGAGCTGGGCGTGTGGCAGGATGCTGAGAAGTGGACCAGACGGGGGTAAGCCCCGTGTCAAGGGGAGGGTGAGATGGGAAGAAACCTGAGCCTGGGCAGGTAAGTGGGAGGAGGTGACTTGTGAGAATATACATAGATTTAGGCTGAGTTGCACAGAGGGGCAGCACTGCAGCTTAATATTTTACTATTATTTTCTGTATTTTGTTATTATTTTTCTCTTTTGAAAAGTGTGAGTTACCTTAAAATGAGGCCGCTTTATATTTGGACATCATAGCAGTTGGTTATCTCTATTAAGTTACTACCGGTGCCGTACTGACCCCGCACCGGAGCTGACACTGTGGGCGAGCGTGCCAGCCACTGTGCTGTTGTAGTTGCCAAAAGGGATGTTCTTTGTGTGCTCAGAGCTATGTGCACTTCAGTACAACCTGGAGTTATCAATGCAACGTAGGTGTGGAAAAGAGGACTGCAATCAAGTCACTGATTGATTTGCTATATAGCTTTGAAGCCAATACTGAACAGAATTTACTCAGTTCATTATCTTAGGTACAAACTATGACAAGAGTATCAAATAGGTTTAGATGTGATTGATTCCCCAAAACTCCTCTATAATCATACCAGGTAACCCATTACGATGGCAGACTGTTTTCTAAGGGCGCCTGAATAGCAGAAAGGATGGCATTAGCAGGATATCCCCACTTACTGCAATTGCTTCATGATATAAAACTTGCCCTCAGACAGTTTCTTTTAACCAGCTGATCAGGAATTTGCGGCCTTTGGTGTAGATTGTGAAAATGGCCATAACCATAATCGCCTCTATCAGAGGGTTACATGTCCACAAGGCCATATTCACATTTTGATGATACTGGAACAAAGCAGCACTCAAGACAGAAAGTCGACCAGAGGGAGGTTAAAGTAGCACTGGTTTTGGGGGCGGCATGGGGATGCTCTCATTGATCGCATACACATTGCAGCTCCTACCCGCAAGGCTCTCATGTCCCCAGTAGGGAGAAAACCTCTTTATCCTTCAAAGTGTTGCCCTTCTGAACAAGTGAAGCTGTAGGGAAAACTGTCTTCTTGTTTGAGGAGTTCTGAATCTGGCTGAAAGGCAAAACACATATGTCCTTGCTTTTTAATACCAGGTTTAAGAGAATATTAAATGGGAAGAGGGAAATTTCTGAGCCGGCAAATAGAGAAAACCAGATTATCAAGCTGGCCTGCTTTGATGTGAGTCATATAAATGACAGTTGAGAATGACTTGCCGTTCATTGTCTTGCAGTGTTTACCTAATAATATTTGCATATTTTTGGAATTAGGAATTAATATAGAGCCTATTATGTAACTTTACAGTACAGTCCTTCCTTTCTGCCTCCCTTTCTTCCTCCCTCCTTACCTCCCACTGCTGACTCTCTTACAGCCCTGGTATAGCTTCCAAGACACTCCTTCTCCCTCTAGATTGAAAGAGGATCCCCAATATTGTTCCCAAACCTCAGGGGGCACATCCTGTTCTGTGCGTAGATGATTCATATCAGAAGCTTATATATGTCATCTGCACGTTCCTATGCACTTGATAACACACACGTGTTGCTTCCTGGGAAACGCTCTCACAGTGCTTTTCACATTTTAACAGCATCTCAAAAGTCTGTTAAGGCTCAGAACGCTCTCACCACTGCCAAAAGGCTCTTTCGGCGCGGTGCGCCCCGCGGGGCTCGGCACTGCCTCCCCTGCGGCGGTTTGCGGGCACTGCCCCTTCTGTGCCGCTGGGGCGGGAAGAGGGCGTGCGGGTGAGACCTTTCGTGGGCAGTGCTCTGTATTTGTGGTTTTGACACAGAGAAGCTGACAAAACCCCGCTGGTATTTATTTATGTTGGCAGAGAGGGAAAACTTCTCCAGCTGTAAGAGCACAACGGAGCAAAAGGTCGGCAATTGTCTCATTACAGAGATGTCAATATCAACACTGTAAAATTCCTTTTAGGGCCATCTGCGATGCAGTGTTTTCCATAGTAGATAAGACGTTCCCGAGGGCTCATCTGTAGCGTTAAGGGGGAATCTTCACTTGTCCAAGCAGTAAGTCACACTGATCGCTTACATGAATATTGCATGGTGTTGCTTTAATTAACCCTGAGTAACACTTCAGGATTATCTCCTAAACGAAACACTGCTATTTCCCAACACGATGTTCTTCCTCACTTCCCCACGCACGTTCACCTTTCTCTTTTGTGTAGCGATTGCACGTCGGTAGCTAGTCGGCACAGCCTTCTACTTTTCTTACTGAACAGCAGTTTTACTGTTTCCTTGAGCTGTGCCATCTCTCTGTCTCTCCTGGTTCTGTTACACTGTTTAGGTTGCAGACTCCTTGGGCATAGGTGGTTTTCCTACATTTGTACAGCAGCCGGTGTGATAACGTTGAAGTTCCTGAAAGGGTCCCTTCCCCAGCACAGCACAGATTGTTACACAATATTTTCATCAAAACTTTTATCCCAGGTCTGACTCTCTCTCAGTTTCCTTGAAACCCAAACTTTACTTTTCCCTTCCCAGACTGCAGCATCCACAGCAGGAACTGAGCATCGGCGAGTCCTAATTTCTGAATCTCCTTTTCATTCAGCTGGAGTAAAGTTTTGTATGGTGGCCTTTCCATGTCATAAATATTAAATGTTAATGTGTAAGCTCCATCTGGAAGACTCTTCGTTCTCAAATTCTCAGCTCTGTTTCCTCACATAACAACCAATAACAGAGATCATTAAATTAGAAGGTTTTTATTTAGGAACACTGAGAATGTAACCTAGAGTAGGCAACATATGCAAAAAATGAAGGAGTAATGTTTTATTGACCAATTTTTCTTTATTGCTGCTTATCTATGAAGAAATGAGAAAATAAAATCATTAGAGTAGTAAAACAACTACCATACAAGTATACTGCTGCAACAAAATTTACTTTACTTTTTTATGTGCTTAAAGTATAATAAGGAAAATCCGCGTATAAAACATTTCCTACTAACTTTCCAGTGTTGCTTACTGTAATTTGGAGCTTTCAACTTCTCGTGGTCCTATTTGACACTAATTATTCCCCTTAGGATGCTCCATTATGCTCAGTTTTCTTTGCATGTGTATGTGCTTGCGTGTGTGAGAGAGATGTGAAGTCTGTTGTTGTTCACTGTAAATTTTATTCAAATTCAGCAGCGCCCATTTATAATCACTTACATTTCCAGAATGCCTTTCATTCTGGGTGATCCAAATGGGCTTTTCAGCCTCTCTATATAAAGGAATGTAGAAGGCAGCCAACTTCCCGTGGATCGTTGCGGTGTTTGGTAGTGTGCAGCAGTGTCACACGTGTGCTTTCCTTGGGAAAGCCGGTGTCCCGTAGCGATGTCATCGCCTCTTTGTAGGACGGATATAGCGCCTCATCTTTTCCAAGATAATGCCTTTCTAATAGAAGTACTAATAAGTCTTTAGTGGTGATGGCGCTGAGGGTGAGACTTCACAGCAAGGACTGAACCCCCAAAACTCGCTGCCAAGAGAAGCAGAAACCTCAGTAATCACAGATTTTTGTTCCCAATCCCATACTGCAGCAGCGCTGCCTTTCCATCGGCTGTGATGCCTGTCTGCCCCTTTGGCCAATCAAGTTCTCTGAGTTAATCCAGAACATCAGTCTAAAAGAAAAAAAAGAAGAAGTGTAGTTTTCTGTCGGGTGAGTGAATCGGGTTAACGTGAGGACGCGGTCAGGAGAAGAGCCCGAGCGCGTGGCCGGGCGCCGGGGGGCGGCAGCTCTGCGTGCCGGCAGCGGGGGACTGCTGCGGTGGCCTGGCTTTCCTCTCGGTCTGCCTGGAAGAGCACCTGCAGCGAGGTCTCCTTCGTAGCGCCTGCTTCCGAAATTGGACAGGCACATTCCTACCTGAAAATCACCGGAATGCTTCCCGCAGCACGCTTGTCTTTTCCTCGAGAGAGCCCAGCACACGGATTGGTTTTGCTCTCCTTTGGCTGCGAGATCTTCTGTACGTGCCCCGAGAACGCTGCGACACAGCCGCAGTGGAACCACACGGGATGCGTTTTCGGAGTTCGAGTCCGCTGCGCATAACCCCCATGATCTGCATATCCCCCTCCGAGCAGTGCTCGTGCAGAATTCCAGTGCCAGAGCGGCCAGGGAGCGACGGATGAAAAGGAATACACTCTGTGGCCTTATGAAAAAGTAATATTTATGGTATTTTGGTTTCTCTTGTAAAATGAAGATTTTTTTCTGAGGGTGCAAACTGTCACTCCAATGTAGATTTATCATTTATCTTTGCAAAAATTGAGTTCTGCTGAAGCTATTACATAAAATCCATGATTTTCTAATAGCCATATCCAGCTGGCAAGTTCTGCAAACTTCCTGAGACAAGACCAGGTATTCACCCGAGCAGGCAGAGCTATGGAAATTAATGGAAATATTAATAAGACTAGTGGTAAAAAAGGACTCTTCTCAGCCCAAAAAGTCTGAGAACTGATCATATTCTGAACAGCAACAGCATTTTGTTTTGTTTTGGGAAGAGGCTCGGGAGATATTAAAAGCAATATTGTTTGCTGACTGTTTATAAAACTATTCTATCCAGAACTCTAGAGGACTTCTCCAAGTCATCTTTCAAAATATTTGAACATCTGTTACGTACAAGCACATAAATAGCTCTTTTGAAGACCATGGGGCCAAATGCAGGCGTGTGTTCGATGTGGTAACGGCAGTGCTGTGCAGTCCAGCCCTGCCGTGGATCGCCTTTTTAATTCTACCATTAGTTGCATTTAGAAGCAGAATTGATGTATTTTTTCCTATTGTTTTAAGTCATTCTCTTTACTTTCACAGAAATAAAAGCAAATAGAAAGCAACTGCTGCTGATTTTCCCGCGGCCAGATTACGAGTGGTTCGCGTTGTTTTCTCTGTGATTCCCTGGACCAGCTGTTAGTTTTAACGTACATCCCAATTCCGTTCAGCGTGACACACAACTCTTGCAAACCACGGAGCACCCATCAAGCTGATGTTTACCTGAAGGCCTTTGAATAGATTTTGTCAAGATCAAAAGTAATTACTTTGTAAAGTTCATTTCCTACCCCACATCTCTTTTCTGCTGAATAAATATTGCAGGAGGATGAAATATGGATGGGTCGTTTACATCCATCACTTTTAAATATTAGTGATAGGCTTATGCAGCTCATTGTGTGTAAAAATCATTTGGATACATTATTCCAAGTTGAATAACAGAGTATTTCAGATAAAGAACTAAACGAAGGCTCTCTTTGTCATCTTGTATTGAATAAAGCAAAGGGAAGGGACTGTCTGTTAATTTAGTGGCTAATATATCTTCCCTCTAAATGGCTACACCTTGTAAACATTTTTGTTAACAAATATTATTAAAGTGCATATCTGATTCTAACCCCTATTATGCCTTATTAAAGTAAATATACCAAATTACCTACATAATGCATAATAATACATCATTTCATTCAAGCAAGAGATATTTTGAAATTACATCCACTTTCCATTTAAAGACTACACGGGAATGTAACTTTCCTCCAAATTTGTTTTGGTGGTTTCATTCCTGAAGGCACAGGGAGGCATCAATGAGCCGTCTTCAGGGAAGCTTTCTGCGTGCCATGCTATGGAAAAGCAGAGAGAGAGAACTGGGAAAGTTTAATGCCAGCCATTTTTTGTCCATCTTTTTGAAGTTTAAAATAATCTGTGGAGAAGTGTCTCAAGAGGCGTCTACACTCCCAATCATAAAACTATCAGAAATGGTATGGTAGAAAAACAGTCTCACAAAACCCTGGAAGGTGCTTTGGCTTTATTGTGCTGTTTTGTTTCCTCTAACTCCTCTTATTCTAATGAACTTGGAGGCACTTTACTCTCTTCCATGGCGTAGGATTTACATGTGTTTGTAAAAGCAGTCAGGCAGTGGTGGCACTGACGTGAGCGGCTTCTGGGAACTGCCATATATGTCGTGACACTACAGTGAAATCATACAAAGGGACAAGATAAATGCTAATACAGTTTGCATCTTTAAAGTATGTTCATAATTCACACAACTGTATATTCAGCATTTATGTTCTAAGTCAGTTACTAACATTAAATCGCCACTTTTCTCGCCAGGGAAACCTTCGCCTCTGTGCGGCTCTCTCGAGGTACCCGCCGCAGCCCGTACATAGCTCTGCATTCGGTGGAAAAACTGTCACTCTGAAATAATGTATTTCAAGCAGGGAAGCTCAAGGTCTACACACAAAACAATGCGCGCTTTGCTGTAGCTGTGCTTGAAAACAGGGAAATGGAGAGGATTCTGACAAAAGTACGACATGAAGTGACCTGAGAGGGTCATGGGAGTCCATTCTGCTGCTTCAAAGAAAGATAACCCCTGTCACGGCCATTTCAATTTCTGGAGCCAAAGCAGCAATGAACACACAGTGACATGGCTTGAAGGGTCACACGCATACCCGCACGTGCTTTTTGCCTGCAGACTTCCAACATGGCGTTGAAATTCGTTTTTCCCTTCAGTTGAGATCTAGGTGACCACACCACAGCAAAACTGATCCTAAACGGTTTGTAGCGGGTTGTCCTTTTTTTTTCTTCCCCCCAAGTTAGTATTGCATGTTGTTGCCTAAAGTGAAAATGAAAATGCCGCTGTGTGGGGACCAGAATATTTTATGTATGAACTGGCTTCATAACCAGTTTCAGAGAGACTTTCAAAAACCCCAAATCATGGAGGATTTTGCATACGTTCTATCTTATAACAAAAGGTTCATCCACAACATTTGTTAATCTGGGTGGGTGTGACAAATTCAAAGTGTTTGAAAGTCTCTTAGGACGGTTCTTTAAAGTGCGTTTTGCTCTCTTTTTCATTGAAGAACTAGGCTCATGTTTGAAGACGAATCCTCAGCTGGAAAGTTGCTTTTAGTTTTAAATGGAGAATTGACAGATTTTCTTCAATCAGGTTTTGGCTGCAATCCATCCTTGTCTATCAACCTTTCCAGAACGCCGGGTTCCTCCTCTCTTATCCTTTTCTTTTTGAAGACAAGGGGTTTAAATTAGATAAATAATGTGTGGCATTCAGGAAAAGGTAGACTGATGTAAATTTTACAGCAAAGGGGGAGAATTTTTAAACTGGAGAGTGAACAGTGCTGAGGAATGGTCTGTTACAGCAGTCTCTGCTTTCAGAGTCGAAATATCCTGGGGAAAATTAGGAGCCTTGCCATGGTTGATATCCATACCCAGAAATACAATTTTGCCCACGCAGGCATTAATTAGCAATTTTGGGAATGCTTTCAACAAGGCCAGGGATCGACTGGAACACTGAATTTATCCATTCCCATCAAGTGCTCTGTTTGGGGAAAGAAAACACTATGTGTATACTTCTGAGTCTTTCTTCAGCAAATTCTTTGTCCTTCATTATCTTTGCCTCTCATCTGCAGTAAGCTCTTCCCCAGAGCCTGGCAGTAACACCGAGCCACAACTGCCGACCCCATAGATTGCTCTCCTTTATCTTCAACAATTCTGGAGCCTCTTGGCCTGCACAGGTCTGGCTGAGGCTCGTTCAGAGGGTTCCTCCTCTCCGTCGCCCCAATGACTCTGTGTTCCTCTATTACCTGGTTTGTTTTCTGCTGACATATTCATCTGTCCAGCCCGAAGTAAAATGGTTTATCTTTAGTCATTACATGAGTTCTTACGGCAATAACATTCAGAGGAGCCTTTCACTGGGAAATAAACTGTAGGCTAAAATGTCACAGAATTTTATTAGACAATCTAAACTTAATTGCAGATAAGTTGATGCACTCATAAAAGATGATGCAATGTTTCTATTAACTCCAACATATGGTAACTATTCATGGGAGGACAGCAAATAGAGATATCACTAAATGTTACTTTAAAACAATCAAATTAGGAAGCTGTTGTGGTTTTTTTTTTAATAGAAACTTCTGATGTATTAATTACTAGTGAGACTTCACCCAGCGTTAGCAGTATTCAGAGGACATTGCTTATACAAACCCGTGATAGGATTTTGATTACTCCTGTGGAGGCACTGGGTTATTTAGAATATTCTCCCATGATCTGTGATGGAAATGGGAAAAGAGCTCCGTTTCCCTGAAGAGCTGCAAGGCTCACTCAACACAATGATCCTTCAACCTCAGCAATAAACTACACTGCCAACAAATAGACGTACCTGCTTTGGCATTTCATCTCTTCGTCAATACTCAGCAGTGTGATACTGAGGATCCTTAAAAAAGGAATACTCCGTGTAGAACAAAATGGCCTTCGCTCATCGGAGCGGTCGGTCGGGCTGGGGGCCACGGCTTCTGGCTTCTGCTCTCACGTTTGCCACCGAGCGCTCAGACGATCCTGTCAACCACGTCAGCTCCCTGCGTTTCGGTAAAGCTCTTGAACACTTTTCCCTTCTTTCACTGAGGTTCATGTGAGGTTTAATTAATTAATTAATTCTACAGTGAATGATACTTGTAGGTGGAAGATATTGCAGATAGCATAGTTTAATTATTTGTGTCATTACTATCCCTATCTTTAGAAATTTTAGTGATAAGCCCTAACAATTAGGTGAACTGTATTAATTGCAGTGCATACTTTATTCCGTCTTGTTCTCCTGCTGACGAGTTCCGTACCATCCCCCTTTGCCGTGATGTACGTTTGAAGTGTGCCATGGTGACAGGATAACTGTAAAGCCATTGTGAGTTAATCACGTGCTGCTAGAGACCATTGCACGCAGACGAGTCCTGCGCTAGCAATTCGAACAAAGCAGAGACAATTATATTTTGCGTCGCCTCAGCTCAGTTATTGACTGAATGAAGAGTGGGAACTAAAGCCAACTCCAAATGCTGCGATCGGTAGATGGTTAAACAATGTCAGTTTTTTTCTCTCATTGCCAAAAATCAAGATGGTTTCTGAAGACATTTAAAGTCTACAAAGACTTGGCTAAATTACAGTTGTTCTACAGCAAGTGTAGTACGTAAGGGAGGACTGGAGAGAAGCCAAGGAGCTTGTTTTCACACCGAAGATCCTTTATAGGATATGAAATCATCCTGGAAGGGCAGTGTGCCCTGGAGGATCAAACACCACGGTGTGAGCTCATATCTGACTCCGTGGTTAGTTTGACACTGCATAATATTTACACAGTCACCTCTTTAGGAGTTCTGATTAAAGCTCTCAGATTGTATCACAGATGTACTCAGCAGAGCTGAATGTCCCCAGTCTGAACAGATTGTGACCATGACACACACCCAGTTTTCTCTTTGCTCACCCAAGTAGCTGAAGGACACCTTTAAAGGGTTTAATAGAGTACACCGGTAATGTCACTATGGAAACATAATCTTGTAGAGACTGCTGCTTTAACAGAGCACCATCTTCCCTCACCCAGTCAGGATTTACAAGTCTTGGCTGGAAATTCCCTGCAGTGTCGGTGAGAAGTATAGGATTCAGGACTGTCATAACCATACAGGGCAGGACAAGCTCCAGAAACAGCACATCCGTGAAGAGTACCAAAGAATGCTGTTACTAGCTGACTTACCAAATGGGGTAAAAAAAGAAAAAAAAAGGAGGTTGCTAATGGTATGGGGGTTTGTTACAAAACAACAAGCTCAAAGGGCAAAAGAAAAAAAAGATTACAAGTTAATGGATGGTGCGGGAAGAATATCTTCAGTACTTATGCTGAGGAAGAGGGTTGTAATCCCTCAGGGCAGGTCAGCACAGGGGATAAAGTGCTGACCGCAGTTGCCACCGAGCAGATTGGTGCCCGTCACTCCACAGGGAGTCATCCTCTTGCTGCCAGGGGCCAAAAATCCAGTGTCCCCTTCCAGTGCATCTTTGTGTTGTCTCTTGTTTGTTCTATTAATAATTTTTATCATATTCAGCAGATACAGGTTTCTGTCGTACTTCTTGAGAAATACTGTATCGGGAAAGTCTTGAGAAGCATGTTCTGGACTACGTTTTGTTTTTAATTAGTACAAATAAAGACCCTAGATATTCTATGTCACAATGGAAAGAGGTTAGAATTTTGTAGCCTCTTTTTAAAAGCATTATCTTTGAATTTATAAAACAGTGCCTTCCATGTAATGTATGATAAAATATTACGTGATCTGGAATATAAAGCTCAGAGCTTCTACTTCTGTTCCGAGGTGTCAGGGGTGGGTGAGGCTGTTCCTTCTGCTGCGCTCTTCTGCTTCCCTGTTCGGTGTGTTTGGGCGGTCTCTGCGTCCTCAAACGGGACCGTGCAAAGGCACGGGGGAGCGGCTGCCCTGCGCCGCTCTGCTCCGCTTGACGCTTGTGCAAGCGGCCGAGAAGTTGTGCTTCTTGAGGCTGTGGTTCATAACCTGTCCGAGGTCAATCAGTGCAAGTTGAGAACAGGCTTAGGCGTGTTGTGTTCAGACGGGAACCAAACAAGGAGCTACAGCTGCGTTATCACTGCAGTTGGTTTAGCACTGGAGACAAACTCTAGAGAGGACACCTGCATATAAAGCCCGGCACCAGTCAACGCCTTTAGTCAGGAAGGGCACTTGAGACTGATCTATACGAGTAACAAGCAGTTTTCTTGGGGGTGTAACCTCCGAGCAGTTTATTTTATCTTGTGTGCTCCGGGGGCACACGGCTGTGCCTCACCGTTACTCGGAGAAGATGAGGTTGTTGTCGCCCCAAATTCTCAAACAAGTACCTGGAAACATTTTGGTTGGAATAGGGAGTTCAGCTGTTCAGAAAAAACAAAGACACATACACAGCTCGGTGACAAGAGATTAGAAATCAGTGAAGGAAAAAAAAAAAAAAGAAAAAAGCCAAGCTGTTAGTTATTAATTTAAAGTGACTTCAAAAAGCAATTGCTAAACCTCTAGTGATTTTTTTCTGAAACCTACCCAGCTACAGGTGGTTGGTAAGTGCTTAATAAAGCATCTGCTCATCAACGCAGTTTCTTATGATTTTAACTAAAAGAAAGTCACGGCAGTTATTTAAAAACAACAACATATTTTTTCAAATGTCCTGCCATGTGTTTCTGTACAGTAATGCCTGACTGCACAGAAACTACGATGGGCAAATGTTTGTAGTTTTCAACTGGATCGTTTTAATAATCGATCCATCATCACAGGCCCGGGGTACGGTGGATAAGCAAAAAGAAGAATGGATCCAGATCTTCCGCTGGGAGACACAGGTCCCGGGCTGTCCGTGCAAAATAGTGCCAGCAGGACGAGCGCCTAGAAAAGTGTCTCATTAGTATAAAAAGTGTAATTACAGTTGGTCAATTTATTCGGGGGGGGAAAGGTTGCTTGTAACTAAAACATATTTTGCAGAAACATTTTTTGTCAGATGCTGAAATTAGCAAAATAATGCTTAGAACAAACCGTCAGTCACTTGCTTCGTTTACCTACGTTCCACTGCGAACATGGGTAAGCAAGCTTTTGAATCAACGATTTTCATACAATTTTAAAAAATAATGTAAACTTTCAAATGAAACAAAATCATGATTGTTTAAAAGAAAATTACAGAGGAAAGAAATTCCAGAAGATTTTCTCATCATTAGTGCAAGACTGCCTCTAACAGAAACCTCCTCTGATCTTCCTCCGCATCCACGGGGCAGAACACCCCAGGAGTCTTTACGAGCTGAAGAACTGACAGAGTTTACTTTTTCCCCAGGAGAAAGAAAAGTGGTACAAATTATGACACAGTCACAGTATTTTCCCTTTTCTTCTGGACAGTAGCAGCTACCTGCTGACCTGCACCTCACACTGCTTAGTGTTTATGCCGCAGGAGGTAGGAATGACTCCGTAGGTGCGGGGTCACATCCTCCGTTCAAATTTAAACGTCATTCATAAATGGAAAGGGGATTTCACTTAAACGGTAGTAGGATGTGAGGAGAAGGGAAGTGGTGGTAAAAACAAGATGAAAATGGGGGACAGGGAACACCAGCTGTTATAGCTTTAATAGTGTGCCGAGATAGGAAATCGATGTCTGCATGACTATTTAAAAATTCACCAAGTAGAGATAAATTAAGATGGCAGAGCTAAGGGCAGTAGTGAGAGTCGTGGTTATTACAATTATTGCACTGCTTCTCAGTCATGCCTGAGCCAAACTCGCATTCAGCAGAGCGGCACGAGGCGTTACCTGGTGTGGGTAAATGAATGGCCTCGAAATGAGAGTACATGCACCTAGTGAGAATTCTCCATAAGCGTTTGTAAATGTTGCTAAGTAGTTGCACGCAGTTGCCAATACGCCTGCTTTTGTTTAATCCTGTCGTGTTCTTAAGATACTGTTATGTCATTGACATTTCTTTTCTTTAAATTACAGGTAGAACATAACATGTATGGTTATACTAGATCTGAGCAGGTACTCTGTCACAGTCTCTGCCTAAACATCGCCTTTCCCCCCCTTCTTAGAGAGTAAACACCGAGGAGTGATTGTTCCCCCACATTACTAGGGTTGCGCGTTCGGTGAGGCGTTCCTCAGGAAATGCAGCCAATGCGACACCATCGCACCCGGGTGAGACCAATTCACCACCCCTAGGAACTTTTCAGTCCATTTTCCGATTCCAGCGGAGTGTGCCAGAGGAATAAGGCTGGGGCTGTCACTTGTTGGAAGCTACGACA
This sequence comes from Anarhynchus alexandrinus, assembly GCA_008711295.1. Taxonomy (NCBI): domain Eukaryota; kingdom Metazoa; phylum Chordata; class Aves; order Charadriiformes; family Charadriidae; genus Anarhynchus; species Anarhynchus alexandrinus. Next base: position 965,226 of record VUYV01000178.1, on the reverse strand, counting down.
ATATGCCGGGGAAGCGTCTTTGTCTTGCCTTGTTCCGACCCTGTTGGGCGGCTGCCTGGCATTGCTCGCTGGGAGAAACAGAATCCCGAGCTAACGGGGCTTTGGGTGGCACTGGTAGAGTCTGTACTGAGGTATCATTGCAATTGCACTTCTCAGACTGTGGAGCCGTCGTTTGTAGAGCTTTGGAGTACCTTCAGCGATTTTTACCATCCATTCCTTTACTCATCCATTTTCGCCCATCTCTTCATTGCGAGTTGGGTATTTTCTAGCGAGAGTTAAACACAGCCTCATACCCCAGTTGTGCGTGCCAGCACGGCGGTCGAAGGGCAATCGAAGGTATTTGAAGGTTTTGGGTAAGAGCATTCAGGAGTAGAAGATGAGTTAGAGCCTTGAGGTCCTGGTGGTTTGTCATGTAGCTCCACCAGCAGACCGTCTTGTGCCTCAGTTACCTCTCCTGTAGAATGAAGTGTCTTTCTTGTGTCTTTTATTAAGGCTTTAGAGATCTATGTGTTTTTTATTTGCTATTGCTCTTCTGCCCTTCACTTCTGCTATCGTTTCTTGTATTTTAAGAGCAGAAACATTACACCCGTGCTGCTCAAATAACTACAGCTTTTGAAGGGTCCTTCGCTTGCTATTGATAATAAAAAGTGAAGTACTGGATATTTTGATTCTGTTCTGTCTTGATAAGGTTGCTGTGATAGGTGAGTTAATAGAAAATACATAGAGCAGGTGTAGTAATAAATTACTGTCCTGACAGATTTGCAATATCTCCACCCATGTACTGAAGAGTGGTTGAGAGATATGTGTGTGTGATTAACGTTGCTTAAATGGGTGGTGTCTGAATTAGCATATTGTGCTGTAGGCGCGTGGAAGCTTCTATATTTTGTAGTAATACTTAGCAATTAAATTGCACTTTACGTCTTCAAAGTACTCAGAACATGAGAGATTACATTCCATTAAAAACAGCAATAGATTGTCCATAAATGGGAGACAAAGAAAATACACAATGCTGACCATGAGCATCAAAGTGTTAGTGGCAGAGAGGGATGGCAGAAAGACACTGCAGTTCAATATTCTTATAATAAGATGTTTTTGGTGGTGAAGATTGTTCCACAAGAGTTGTCTGGCTGAGAACTTGAATGCAGTGCTGCTTCTTTCTAGCCTGAGGTCTAGTTCCTGCAAACTTTTAGTTCTGTACCTCACTTAACTTTAAGCGGAGGACTACTCCCATTTGATTTCCACAAATATGAACATGGACCAGGGAGAGAAAGAAATGTGGGTTTTCTTTTTCCTTCAGATGTGCACTGAATGCAACACATGTCAGTCGCCAATATGCCCTAACAGAGACAGTATGTTAATATTTTTTCCTTTCATGTTCATTTCCTTTGGGGGTTTTTTGGTGCAAACTCTGTGTTTTTCAATTGTTTCGTTGTGTGGTCTCACTCAGTTTCTTGATTTATGAAAACAGGACTGCTAATGTACTGTCAGGGTGTGTAGCAGCCGTGTCTTGGTGAGGAGAAGCCGTATTTATTACATGGAATCCAATGGCAAACTGGTAGTCCAGGGAGGAGATAGTGAGCGGGAAAGGTAAAAGCAGGAGTATAAAAGGGATTTCAGATGCCTTATCTACCCTTGGACATTCTTTGTCTTTTTTAATGGCATGTGCCCAGCTGAACAATAACAAACACTGTGATGCTCTTTGTTTAAAAAGGGGTTGTAGCGGGTGACGCTGTGCCGTGCGCCTGCACAGACCGAGACTCCGGCTGCCCCTACAGCACAAGCACGAGAAGGGCAGACACAAAGTGCTGTCGGAGGTACAAACTCAGCGGACGGGCACAACAGATGGTTCCCCCTTTTGCAATTTCATTTCGGGTAGATAGTGAGTTTGTAACCCTAACAGGAAGATTTTTTGAAAGAAATGCAATTTTAATCATTTCTGTTCCTGTTGAAGTATTTCCTAGCAGCAAGCATCATTTCAACGAATATCGTGTGATATTAACCCTGAACAAATGAATCAGTGGACAAATCTTGAGTGATTCTAAATATTTGCAAAGAACCAGCGACTCTCCCTGCACACAGTAACGCTGCGGGAGCTCAGCACTTCATTCTCTTTAAGATCAACTGCCTTTAATCCAGACCTATTTCTGACACAGTTTCAATAGAATCAGTTACTCTCACAGATGAATGTATTGCATTCTTTTTTCTTTACTATTGTTTCCTATTTTTTCTTCAAAGAAACTTTTTTTTTTAGATTTACAAGAGAGAAACTGAAGTCCTTTGATCTCTACAATGTATCTGCTATTTATACCAGAGATGGTGAAACTGCTTTGGTCTAATTATTTTTGACATCTTGCAAATATTTGCAAAATTCTTCATGGGAATTAAAAAGATCCACAGAGCTCAATCTCTCTATGACAAAGAAACAGAGTTCTCAAAAGGCAAAACAATTGTTTGTTTGTTTTCTCTTAGAAAGATCCCAGACATTTATCTGCCTACATGGCACATTTTATCTGAGATAGTGAATGAATGCATCCCATTTTTAGAAGATCACTAAGTTTCCATAAACAGAACTGTTCCTTACAAGATCAAAACAAAATACTGCTAAAAATTGAGTGCATTTGGAAAGCATCAATTCCACCTTTTTAGAATATTTGACTCCAGCTTTGTGGAAACTGTTCATTGCAGAAGCTCCTGGTTCAGGGCACAATCTCTTTGAGCTTCTGTGCAGTTACTTACTAGAACAAAGTTTGTGAGGTCTTCAGTGAAGCGTTCGCCTCCATTGGCTCACAGAACATCTGTTAATTTACATGTATTTCTTCATTTATGCAAAATTAGTTCCATGTGATTCATTACACTTCCACTTCAGAAGAACAGCCAGGGTCGCCAGCTCTCACGAGGACTGAGACTCATCATTTTGTTTCTGGGGTTTTTTAATCCCCAGTCCCACGAGCCAAGTGAACAGAGGGGTTTATCAGCTTTCACCAAAAATAATTCCTAGTCTTCACAGTTTCAGAGTGCTGAGAATGGCCCATTTGGTCAAAAAACGAGAAGTTGAAGTTCATTTGTTAAAGCTCATTATTTTTTGCGTCCTTGTGGAATTTGTAGCACTTGGGACAGGCAATAGTAATGAAGTCCACCGAAACCCCCCAGGCCTAGGCAGGAGGCTTGGAAAGCACAGGGGAGCTCTCCGGTGTGCGCTCTCAGCCGGGAAACACTACCAAAGCCGGCACAGTCACCAGTGGGTGCTGTCCTGGCTGAGAGTAACCAACAGGTTTGGAGACTTCTGGATACTTTCCCCAGTGAAAATGGACAATTTCTTCTTTCAGCTGAGCTCTTTTCTCCACTGAATTTCCTGAGAGTTTTTGTCCACTTATACAAGTGTGCACTGACAGATCATAATAAGATAATAATATAAAGGTGACCATTATTTGCCAAAATAGTACTTTTTAAACTATTGTACAAAGTGTGGAAAAATTGAGTCATAAGTGGTTTTGCACTGCAGAGTAGGTATTTTGCTACCTTCTTTAAAATGTCTGTATTTTGTACATAGAAGTGAGAGAAGCACTATAAAATTAAGGTACGTAAGTTCTTTAATAATACAGACATATAGACTTGATTTCCTCAGTAAATCTTTTCAGTTTCTTAGAAAAGTTGTATTTCTTGGACACGACATGAGTCATACGGTACGAGCGCTGCGGTGAATTCTAGGCACTCTGTTCAGAATGTCACACCGTGTTCTTCATTTCATGTCCCTTCCAAGGTGAACAGAAGTGTCATCAGCAAGTGGTTTGTGAAGGTGTCTGTGAGTGTTGGCAGGTAAATAATTTTTTTAAAGCAAAGTTAACAGTCCATGTAATCATGTGCATCAATCTGGTTTCTGTAGAGGCAGCTGTTCTGCTTAGTCTGCTCTGGTAAGGACTCCAAAATGTGGGAGATGAATGGGAGCACAGGGCTGGCAAAGGAACGGGGTGAGAGCACGCAGGGAAGCGGGAAGGGGGTGTTATAAACCCTAAAAGTCTAAGAGAGAGAGAGGGGCTATGCCGGATCTGTGCCGAAGGAACGCAAGATGTTGGGGGCCTCACAGATTTGTAGGTGATTGTTCAGATAATTCTCCCGTGATTGTTGGAAGAACTATAGCGCTTCTTTCAGAGAGCAAAAAATAGCAAAATATGTAAGATGCCAAAACCATGCACAAGAAATCTGTGTACGATGCAAATGCCTTTCAACCTCCTGATGTGTGCATCAGCCCGGTAACCTGAATCGGGATAGGTGTTTGCTCAGCGACAGCCGTGCAGCCAGAGCCGAATCCTGCAGAACAACCATCTCATCTATTTTGAAGGGTTCCTGTAGGCCCTGAGTAACTTCTGTTCGTGTAGGTCATTAAAGGGGAATCCTCCTCAGCAGTATGGGTCCGTTCTGCTGCTTTGAAAGGGCTGGCACACACTACACGTGGGGCCCTGAGATTCCTGTGGCGGTGATACACCTGGGTACTGTACATCCAGGCAAGCCCTGTCCCTGAAGAGGTGAATAAACAAATCCTGTGTCACATCCTTCTAACAAAGACCAGCTTGAAGAAACTTCCCTCACTGCTGTAAGAGGTTCCTCCAGCAAAAGGCAGAGTGCTCAGTGTTGCACTCTGTGACCAGATGGGTCCTGATGGCAGCCTACGGCCGTGGATAGGTTCATTGCATCTTCCAGTGCGTTTTTACAATCAATCGTACTTAAAAAAATACAATTTCATGTCTCTTCCTGAACCCTAATAAATTGCGCTAAGGACCATTCATATTTAATTGAGGTCCTTTTTCCCTCTTTGTATGCCACCTTTCAGTAGCGCAGTCCTCCTCTCATGAGGCATACTGGCCAAGAGACTGCTGGCATCTCATGTGCTTTGGCCGGATTTAGGCATCTCCCACACCTTCTACTGGCAGTCTACAGGAAGACTCAAGAATCTGTTCCTCTGTACTTCAAATGACGTTTTGCTGCGTTGCCCTCAATCTCCTCTGGCGGCCAATGGGAGCTGCCGCTTGTGCGGCGTTCGCACGTGAGTGATGGCCCAGCGCTGTCACTCCCAGGATGTAGTACTCACTCAGGGTGTTTACATCTTCAGCTGCACTGACAAGAAGATGAAGAGGGGGCTTGGTTGCTTGGCCAGCTTTTGTTTTATAATTTAAAAGAGCCTTTGTATTTATGCATTGCACCCCCGTTGCAGAGTGTCTCTATTTCATCCAGGAGCTGAAAAAATTTATAGCTCCCAGATCTCATATTGTCTTTAAAATACTGTGTAATAATCACAGTCGAGACACTGATAAAGAACAATTTAAAAGATATGTCTTCTTAACCATTTGTCCTTTAAAATTATGTATTTCAATAATAGGATAAACTAAGGGTAGGGAAAATAGAAGACAAATTACTTTTGCCACTTTGATTGCAAGCCGTCCGGGTCAAATATTTCACATTATGTCAGAACTTAGTAAAATTTTCCGCAGATGCTTCTGTTTTCTGCTTGGAAGACAGATACCCAAAACCAGTCTGTGAGATCCCAGAGAACCGAGTGTTTGTACTACCTCCCACTCGTAAACCACCAAAAGCCTGGAGATCGTTGAGGCCTCTGTGAATGGCATTAGTTTCGTTTTAAGAAGAAGCGAAGAAGAGCCGGTGCTCAGTCTCTGCTCGTACCGCAGCACTGCGCGAGGTCCTGCTGCTGCTCAGCCTCCAGCATGCGCGGCGTGCCCCGAGCGCCTCGGAGAACGTGATCCACGCAAAGAAAAGGCTGAAGTAAATAAAATAACAGAACTTTTCGCTTTGCGGTGTGTTATATCAGCAGCTCGCACATTTTTGTAAACATTCCCCCGAAGTCTCCTTGGCACAGGCCGTGCAAGCGCGGAGAGCAGCAGACGGCACCAGCGGGTGTCTGCATGAAACGCTGCTCCTGAGGAGATTTCCAAAAGCAATTGCGCTGCCTCTACCTTTGATCTTCCCCACAACCAAAAGCATGTTGTGTTTTTGTTTTATTTTATTCCCTCTCTTACTATCTCAGCCTCAGACACAAATGCATTTTCCAGAGTTTCTGCCCTTCATGTTTTTCAGCGACCGTGAGGTATTTGCAATCTGACTGGCAAGGCTAAATATCTTATTTCATTGTCTATACAACAATTACTTACAGGAGTCTTTCATTCTTCAAGTCTTATCGTATCGTTAAATATTAACACAAGACCCCAAACACCTCGTCAACCTCCTGTTACCGAGTAGCATAGCTAATTTTGATTTAAGCCTTAAAAAATTAGGTAGCCATTTGGAATTTAGAAATTTTGTCTCATGAATTGTTATAGGTGCTGTCCAGATCATCAGCTGACCGATATTCACATAAAATTATTACTAACAAAAATAAATATCCGTTCCTACATACTGAAAATCTTCAAGTACTTACATAAAAACATATGTTTCATGGTACGCTTTAGGTGTGCCATCTGTCCTGCTACCTTGTTAGCAAATACAAAGATGCAATATCTGCTGCAAAACGTTTACCATCTGAAGCGAATAAAGAAATTACGGTGGTAATGTGGAAGGAAAGCGTGTCCACACAGAAGGAAAATTGGTTGTGAGTACTGGAGAATGACAATGTTTCTCCTGTGTCATAGAATCACAGAACCCAGGTTGGAAGGGACCTCAAGGATCATCTGGTCCAACCTTCCCTGCCAAAAGCACGCTGCAGACAAGAAGGCCCAGCACCCTGTCCTGCTGAATCTCAAAAGCTTCCAATGATGGGGAATCCACCACTTCCCTGGGGAGATTATTCCAATGGCCGATTGTTCTCATTGTGAAAAATTTGTGTCCAGTGAAGAGTCCATCTTTTCATTGAAATAGCTGCATTAAGAGGTACCATCTTGGCTGCTTTTAAGCAGCTGCTGTAATTGCCAGAGGGGTCTGAATAGTGTCTTCCCAAGAGAAAGCGAAAATATAGTCCATGCAGGGATAAAGAAAGAAAGAAGTGGTCCATCAGAAGGTTTTCTAGTAAGAACTGAGCTATGGTATGAAAAATGTGACAGCACCGAGGGTGGGAAAAGGGTGTTCCAGATGACAGGGCATGCAAATAAGTCTCTCGTGCTTTCAGGGGGCAACCTGCGCCAGGGGCTCATCACCCGCACAGGGAAACATTTCTTCCTAATATCTAATCTAAATCTCCCCTCTTCCACTTTGAAGCCATTCCCCCCTCATCCTATCACTCCATGCCCTTGTAAAAAGTCCCTCCCCAGCTCTCCTGTAGGTGCCCTTCAGATACTGAAAGGGGCTCTAAGGTCTCCCCAGAGCCTTCTCTTCTCCAGGCTGAACACCCCCAACTCTCTCAGCCTGCCACCATGTCATTAAAAAAGAGGAGCAGCAGCTGTTTTCCATTGAAGAGACAGAAATTAATCATTCTTGGAAGGAAAGAAAAATAAATGAGTCTGAGCAAACCCACCTGCAAACACTACTGAGTGCTTCACACAGGTTCTTGTTCCAAGCAGCCTCTGGGCTGTGCGAGATGCCACGAAAGAGACGTTACCTCTCCAGTCCCGCGTTTCTGCAGCTCTACTGCACTATTTAACCTGTCAATTTACAGCTGCAGCACAAACTTTTGATTTCATTTTCTTAGAAGCGTCCGATGAGAAAAACGTGTCTCCCACCTTATGAAGACTGACTTTGACTCACTAACCTGATATTTAAGGGCTGACACATTCATTTCTTCCTGAATTGTTTAGAATGTCCTGTCTCCCTAACTAGAACATAAATTCTGAAGATAGGGTGGTGGTGCCGTACATTACGTGCTGTTTAACACTGACATGAAATCCTTCATCTTCAGGCACGCAGATTTCCTGCAGATATATGCTCTGGTTTATGTGTGCGCACGCTAAAAACACTGAAAATAGTTGAGTCGCTGTTCACAAAATTCCATTCAAAAAGTTAAAGGAAAAAATCCCCACTGCCAGTTTCCTGTCCTAACAACAATTTCTGATTCCCAACATTTATTTAGCCTGTGTTATAGCACTAGCAGTATGAAGTCCACTAGCAATCAAAAAAACCTCTTTGCACTAAAGGACATCAAAAAGTCGTCTTTGCTCTGGAATTCCACATTTCCTTTAAGCCACGTGCAGTGGCAGATTATAGGCAACTAAGTGTGGGAACCTGCCAGCTAGTCCGTTCTCCTCTTCTGATGGTCTGGTATATTTTGACCACTCTTACCAGATGTGTTCTGAATCCTTCGAAGAGGCTGATTCCCCTGTATCCTTAAGCAACCTGTTCCCATTAGAAAACTGACTCTTTTCATTTTGCCTTCATGAAAGTGAAATAATATACTTGTTGTCCGCGTCTCCATAGACAGGGAGAACCATTCAGTGGCAACATCTCTGAAAAGTGGTGCCGTCTTCGTCTCTCCTTCAGTCTTCTCTCTCCTCAGCAGACCAGCCCCGGTGCTTTGTTCACATCTACTGCCTTTTTTGTCCCGTTCCTCTGGCTTCTCTTCATTTTTTCAACAGCATTCCCCAAGCACGAATTTTAGATCCAGAGATAATATACGTCAGCTGAAGCATTAGTGCTGGCTGAAAATAATGGTTACTACCTGTATTTTAACCAAATTGTGTTTATTTTATATTTTTCTGTAATAGCATGGCCTTATGGACTGCCGCAAAGCTCATTGTCCACTGTAACTCCCACAAATCTTCTGCATTATGATCCCTGTTACATACTTTTCTGACTACAATACTCGGCAATTATTTGATTGGATTTCATCTTATATTTGGCTTGTACCCGACTGGCCAATCATACATGGAAAATCTCAGCCTCAAGATGAAAAGCTGTGTGATAGGTAATACCTCACATCATCGAGTTTGCTAAGGGGAGAAAATGGGTATTGCAACGCTGCACCTGACATCACAGACTTCTAATAATTTCCTATTAGAATAATACTTAGAACAAAGAAAAATTTAAATATTAAACGCTAATAGAAAGTGTTACAACTTATTTGGTGGAATATGGCTCATTGACCTGGTTAGTTTTATATCAGTGTCAATATATGTGGGATTTTCAAGCATCTTTATATACTGTATTCCTGTTGATGCTTCTCCACTTATTGCTGTGGTAATACATTTGGCACAAGGGACATATATAATGCTAATATTTCTATGATACACATACCCAATAAAAGCTTTTTCAATTTCATTATTTTGACAGGCAGATCCCATTAATACATCCACAACAATCATGTTCCTTCAGAATCTAAGAGCAGAGGATTATTAAAAATTACAGACAATACCCCTATACACTTAATCTCTCCAAATTCACTTTACAATTGCTGTCAACATCAATAATGTCAGACAGTATAATCAGGTTTGTATGAAACATCAGAACTTGGATATTCTCCAAAGGGGATTTCCTTCCCCACCTAACAAGGGGAGGGGGGGACGGGGGTCAGTCAGAAAAAGCTGCTCCCGAGTCCCCGTGGCGGAGACGTGCGGTGCGATGGCCGGGCTGCAGCTCCTTCCTCTCGGCCCATTCTCCCTGCTCTACCTTTGGCCCACATTCCCATTTCAAAAAATACGTCAAAAATAATGAGAGGAATCGGTCTTCCAATATGGCAGAAGCTTTTCTTTAGGAAAGGAGAGAGCTTAGAGAATCCGTGATCCTTCTTCAGCTGTCATTGGCTGCAGGTAGCCAGAAGCACAAGGCTACTAGCCAGGGGGGAAATCATTTAAGAGTTTGCTGAGAACTCGTTTGCCTGCACCACTGGTTTATTCCTCAGTATAAGATGGAAGTTAAAATCATTTCTGTGGTCAAATAATATGGCGAGTAATTTTTTCCTGCTTTTAGTATGGGTTTCAAAGAGTGCTGACAGCACTGTTATTAGGCGCTGTATTTACAGTGCATGAAAAACATTCCCCTCACCCACAAGTGTGCTGCACGTCCGGCTGCTCTAGTGCCATTCTTCAACACGGTTAAAGCTGGCAGAATTCAGCTCTCACTAATTTCGATACACGGAGCAATTGAATCCTNGGGGGAGGGGCACTGTGTTCCCTTCATGTACATTGCTCTTAAATCAACCTATGCCTAGTGATTTAGTCTTTATTTTTCTTGATACTAGCTTTTCGATATCAGTATCGGCTCCCATTCTGACCAACCCCGTGTGCAACACTTACAGAATCAGTTTCTGTCATGACTTTGTGCAAAACAGCTGTGTGCACCCACTTTCATGCCAGGCCTATCAGTTAATCTATCAGACAAAATACAATTCAGTTTTTCCATAGGTTCCTGGAAAGTCGGGCTGAGTTTGAGCAACTGGAGTTCCTTACTGCTCTCTGATATGTTTTTCCAACAATTCTATGAGTTGTCAGGCAAAGACTGCCAAGGTACAGAGGTATTTGTATCTTAAATCACAAGTGGTTCAAACTGGGAAGTGGCTGATACACCGCTAAATGTTGTCTGTAGAGGTTTCCAACAGCGCCTGGTTAAGTAATGATTGTTTAAGGGCACTCACTTTATAGTGAACAAATGAACCTTTTGTATTCCGGTGTTGCCTAAATTTATTGTAAGAATCTCTGACCGGGAGACATATAACAGGGAATGACTCTATTGTTTTAGCAATAATACAACATCAACAGCGTATATATTTGATAAGTTTAAGATGAATGATGACCCCTAATCACAGCAGTCAGGGCTTCAGTCAGACCATCTGATTCCTCTTCTCCTGACGCCCGGTTTGTAAACCGAGAGATAGATACGTCATATGCGTACGGGTATAGATCAGAAGGGTGACTGCACACGTTGACAGGACACTAATTAAATTGATCCACAGTAAGTGATTACCTATTCTGAGCTGTTAATTTTGCAAGTGATAAGATAGGCGGCCGTCTTTTTTCTAATTAGAGAGACACTGATACTGTCTGTCTCCTCAAGACAGTGAGTGCCACCTATTGAACACTCCCTGCTGGGAACGGCCGCGAGCTCAGAGCTGAACAGGGGACACCTGAACAAAGAGACTGCGCCGCAGTGATGAGCCGATGTCTCAGTTCTCACCTACGATATGGAAACCATCTCATAGAATAGGCAGAAAACAGACTGAAATGTCTATGCAAGTCTGTGGAAGTTTGGTAAGTAGTGGTTCTTCCATCAGCGGTCCCACACGGTCATGCCGGTGTGTTAGTGAGCAGGGAGAAGGGCTTCAGGGAACCTCAAGGCTGGGACCACCACACCTCCCAGTGCCAAGGCACTGGGGTTTTTTGCTACAGGCTCCATAGATATGCTGTGGTCAAACCTTGATTAAGATCGGAAGGTAAAAGTACTAAAGGAGCTGACAGTGTTGATATTTAGAAAAATAAAACATGGTTATGTTTCTGATAATCATCCCAGGGAGCCACAGCAAGAACAAGAGATTATAAGGCACCTGTCAAAAACTCCTTACCAACAGAGACGGCGTGGGTAGTTCTCAGCAAATGTGCTTTGTGGGGGTTCAGCACGCCCGTAAGTGACTGCGAGGACAAATACTAGCAGAATACTGTTAGGAGAAGCTGGATTTAATAATGTATTTAAGATTCTGTAATATGCCAGACAGAGCTATCATTCTGCATCCTTAGAAATAGCGCTGTTGTCTCAGGAAACAATACCGAGAGGGTTTCTTGACAAACTGTTACCAAAGAGGTTATGCAAATGCACAGTGCTTTGCACGCAGTTCATTTTTCACAGCAAAGTGGCATCTCTGTGCCAAAAGGAGATAGGAGTGACTTCTCTGATGGATGGGACAGGACAGCGATTCAAATCAAAAGGCAGAAATGCTGAAGTTTGACTAAAATAAAAACAAATTCAAGAAAGGAATTCTAGTCAGTCCGTTGTCCTTTGAGTTTCACTCCAGAGGAGATTAGAAGCTGAAAATGGAGTTGAAATGACTTCACAGAAAACTTTGGAACTGTTCTACAAGGGATTTGCCTGTAAGCAAAAAGACAGAGGTTTACGTACCGTACTCAGAGTCTGAGCCAATGACCATAGCATTAATGATGTTATTTTTCTTATTTCAGAGAGCTGTGATTGAGATAGTTGGCAATAAAAAATGAAAAAAGTGAAATTAAGAAGTAAAAACAGTTCAAGGTCAAAAGGTTTTACAAGTGATGAGCAAACACAACAGAGCTATGTGTATTTAATACATGTTGATCAGCACCTCGTGAGCAAAGGATTGAGGATGGATCCATACTTTATTGTAAATCTTTCTTTCAATCTAATAGATTTTTGTGTTCATAGGCCAGATTTGTAATTTAAGGGGAGGATTTACAAGAGGAGCCTAAGGGATGTACGCACTCAGCTCTTTCTGAAGTTCAATGGCATTTGTGTCTGACTCCCTCAGGCTCTGTTATGAATCCTAACCGTCACTTATTGACAATGGGCTTTCAGATCAGAAAGCACAAAATGATTACCCTTTACAATTACAGAATATTTGTTTTGTAGCCGTAACAATAATCCAGTCTGCCTTCCAGGCACTATTTTGTGGTCAAAATCAGGACAATTGCCACAATTTACCTCAGTGGAAAACTCAGCTTTGTGTGTGTGGGAGCGCTGACTTTACTATAAATTTACAATCGCAGCTTTCTGCCTGAAAGACGTTATCACCCGCTCCGGCTTCTCCATCCAGACAGCTTTTCCCTCTTGTCTGCTCCCTGAGCACCTCTCTTCAGCAGGGCTTCCCCCCAGCCCAGAAGTGCCTCCTCAGCATCCCTGAGGGCCTGATCCAAGCCCTCGCAGACTTTATTCCCAGCTCCTTTTCCCCAGGAATCGGTCTGATTCCAGGGAACACCCCACTCCATCATCTCACTGCTGCCCGCCGGCTCTAAGAGTCTAAGTTAGATGTCCGCACGTAAAACCCAGAGTTGGGTGTGATGGAGATGCATCTGGAGTGTTAGGTAAAGATCCAGTTTGTCTTCTGGTCTGTATAGGTAGATGTTGCAGGAGCAAACTCTAATAAATATCTGCACGTGCACCAAAGGGGCTCTGCGCTGCGCTTGGTGTGAGGTCTGGGAAAGCAGCAAAGGGGGCTCAGAGGCACATCCTGCGGTGCCGGTAGCGGGGATGGCCAAAAGCAGGCACAAATGCCTGCGTGAAAATTCGTCATCTTAGATGAAGGATATTAAACTTTATAGTTCTCATTGCATAACATTCCTTCACTACTGTCTGCTAAAAAGTACAAAGAGACAGAGGAAATGGAACACCTTCGCAATGGGGCCGAACTGAGGATGGCGGTAGCTGTTATGGGAACACTTAATGCGGTCTCTGAGTTGCTCCAGCAGCTCCGCGTGTCCTTTTGACACAATGCCTATAAACAGTGATTACTGCTCGACTGAGGGTGTGAAGGGGGAAATTCTAAGACAAAGTTAATTTACATCTTAAAAGAGTTTCCTCTTAAAAAACACACCATGGTAACAAAATTTCAGTATTGTAATGATTAATGTCACCACACTGTACTGACTCTACTGCCTCATAATTAAAGAGAAGATATTCAGTTGTGTGGCACTTGAATATGATAATGGTTTATGTATTAACTCATGCACCTTGCAGTTTCTTGACCTATTTTTCATTTTTAGAGGCACATAATGATGGAATGTACACAGTAGTACAGACTCTGGGAGCAGTCCCTGAGCAGTCACGGGGGAAGGAAAGACACTGTTGCTGTTGGCTTTACATCAGCCTTCCTGATAAACTGAAAGCCAAACCGGGAAGGGCATTTTCTGAGCACTTTCTAAGTGAAAAACTGGATAATTGATTCCCATTCATTTTCCATGAACCAAATGACAGCTGAAAGAGAAAAGTGAGAACTCTGCTGTACCTTTTGTTGTGAGTTGCCACTTGTTGATGGTAGGGATTGCCTTCATCTAGTAAAATAGAGAAAACACTAAAACTCCTGCTTACACACACACACCCACACACACCCACACCCACACCCACACACACCCCACACACACCCCGGCAGTAATCCAGAAAGTGCAAAGAACGTATTCTGCATTTTGAGCATTAGACAAAATTCCCAATAATGATGTTTCTCTGCCATGTTAAAACCACCTACATTGAAAGATTTTGGGATTTTAAATCAGTAGATGTGTGTGTTTGGGTTTTTTGCCTGTTTCTGTCAACGTCTCACTCCGTGATGTTTGCCAGGTGTCTTACATGAACTCTTTGAATGCCTAAAGTTAACCATTGAAGTTCAACAAGATACTGAAACAAATCTCCGTTTTCAGAAGCGCTGAGCTCCCACACTCTCCCCGCAAGTCAAGCACATGGGTATTTCACCCTCCTTATGCTCTTGTTAGCAAATATCCGGCAACTTCCTAGCAGGGTGTCAGTTTTCCTCCTCCTTTCTGATATAACCAGGTTCTCTACGTGAAAGCACGGACTATAAATAATATTGGATCTTCAGCTTAAAAAATACATATTCTGATGAACATTTATCCAGCACATTAAAAATATCGCCCATGCCTTGCTTTCATTTGGCTCCTAAACCTGGGTATTGCGAAAAACCTGAAGACAATATTTATTCAGCACATCAGTATAGCACCAGTTAAAGAAAACTTGTATTTCTGTTTAGGATACTTACACGCTTCCTATTACTGTCCTGTCAAAACACTCCATAACCTTCGGAAGTCTTTCTTTGAGACAGGAAGGACTGTTCCCATTTCACAGCTGGAGAGGTGCGGTAGACAGATTTCTGACATTTAATTTCCACTCATTCCAATGGAGGTGGGTTCTGAATGCTCTGTTAAAATCTGTCTGCAAATAGCTGTCCCAGGGTGACAGAGGAGTCTCACAAAGCGTGATTTTCAGGGTTGCAGGTCAGCGATCAACCTTTTGGGACACCAATCTGCCTGATTGCCCTCTCACGCTGAGGGTACGTTATTTGGAGTGCCGGCACGAGGTGTGCACAGCAGGATTAGTTTAGGTTTTCAGCTCAGACTTGAGCAAAAACTTCCCCATTGTCCATCCATAGTGGTAGCTCACCCTCTGGCTCTGGTTTGGACTAAGCCACCCAGATCTTCAAGCAAGAAAACTTAGATTGTGTCGTAATTGCTGGCCTTGGCAGAGCTTCCCAGCTCCTGTGCTGGATGGGCGCTCCGGTTACCTTTTGCTGTTCTATCGGATCAAGACGCAAACACGAACCGTCTTCTCCACTGGAGGTCCTGATTTTCCTGGGGAGAGACACTGCTGTGACTGCAGAGGGGTTTTGCAGTTTGAGTACTGTGCCATGTATGGAGTTGCTCTGGAGACACAGCGCCTCTCTGGTGCCGTTCTGCCGAGCTTTGCCCCACAGCCTTCCCGCACAGTGCTCTGCCCGCCGGAGCTTTGCCCCACAGCCTTCCCGCACAGCGCTCTGCCCACCAGAGCTTTGCCCCACAGCCTTCCCACACAGCACTCTGCCCACCAGAGCTTTGCCCCACAGCCTTCCCGCACAGCGCTCTGCCCACCGGAGCTTTGCCCCACAGCCTTCCCGCACAGCGCTCTGCCCGCCGGAGCTTTGCCCCACAGCCTTCCCGCACAGCGCTCTGCCCACCGGCGGTGTTAAGCCTTTTCCACTTTAGTGTTGGGTCACTCCAGAATTCTTTATTCTTGTTCATTCCAGTTTGGATTTGAAGAGAGAGCATTTTTACTGTGATTTCCAGGAATGTCTGAATAAGAAGTTGCCCAGATTCTGCCGTCCGACCTTTCTCAACTCTTGACATCATTGGGAAAGTTTAGCTTGTTTTTCCAAATTCCATAAGTTTTATCTTCTTTTGAATGTATACTTTCCAAAATATCCTCTCTTCGTCAAGACGTATGGTTCCTCCTGTGTGATGCGGGTGTCTGTAAGTAGCATATCCTGACGCTCTGACCAAGAAACATGCGGGGCCCCATCCTCTCCATTTGCTTCAGGAGATGGCGCTGGCTTTACTCCAGTCCTTCCCGATTTGCCCGCGCGTAACAGAAAAGAAGGATTGGGCACTGAAGTGAGAAATTTTTTCCGCAATAGATGGAAATAGGAACTCACTTGTCACTACTGCTTTCCAATGAATTTCTAAATGAAAATACCTGTTATACTGTCAGTAACATACCAGGGAGATGACAGGTTCTGTTGGTTTTCCATCGGGTACAGCCTGTGTCAGCGGCTTCTCAGGATCTGGAATACACTCCGGTTTCTACACTAAAAGCCATTTCTTTATGTTGACTTTTTGCTAGGAACAACTGTGAGTGCTACTGCCTTGTGATACATTTGGTATTCTTTTTTTTCATAGAAAAATCTGTAGCATGTTCTTTGGAAGATTTGTTGGTACAGTGTCCACAATCACTTTCTATTCTTTTCTATATCTATTCTAAATGCAATTCAATTAAATAGTGTGATGGTGTTTGTATTAATCTAAGCAACATTCTTGGCAACATAACAAGCTGAACTGGACTGAGTTTTTGTGTTTTTATGATAGTCCTGGCCATAGCTGATGTGTCTTAAACTAAATGTTTGAAAACAAAAACATGGAGTTTTTTTTAAATGTGAGATTCTTATCTCTGGTTATGTCGAAACTATTCTGAGCAGGAGGGAAATATTGCAGGAAAAAAAATACCCCTTCACAGATATCCTGCAAAATACATTGGAAAAAAAATTCAAAAGCACAAATAGTAGTTCTGTGTCTGACTGAGAGTACTTTTGTTGTGGAAGCATCTTGAAGCCCTAATTAGGGACTAAAATCTCCTGTTTCAGGCTCTACCAGGGAGCAAAAGACGACACCTGCCCTGTAGACTAAGGCTCATTGATGTTTGGTGGAGATCAGAGAGGATGGTGAAGTGATGGTCTACAGTGCTGAAAGAAATAGGTAAGTTTATTATTTTTTTCTTCTCTTTTATATTAATATGCTCATCTCTTCTAATCCTGGACATTTTACCTTTATCACTTCCTTGGATTAAATTCAGAACTTAGAAATGTGACACTCGTCTTGCCCGCTGTTTGCAAATCTCTGTACATAACTGAACTATTGCATCTCCAAGCTGATTTGCAACGGCTCTGCTAACCCAGCCCTTGGCCTTTCATCAGGGGAGGCTTCAGCTGTGACATTCTCTGGCACTTTGCAAATGCTTAGAAAAAAAGATGTGAACGCAGAGCCTACGAGATCACTTTCAGCATCTGCGTAATCAGGATTTGACCCAAGGTCCAAGAAAGGTTACGCTTACTTAATTGCATTTCTCCATGGTCTCCCTTCTGGACAATAACCTTAGTGTGACAGACAGCAGATTTCAAGTTAGCATATTTCATACTAATCCCAAGTATATTTATATTGTCAAGAACTACAGTTTGACACTATCAGATGTCTCCCTGAGCCATGATTTAGGCATTTAAAAACACTGAATGGAGAGAGGGAAACTGATGTCCCCTAATTTCTGTTTCTTCTTTGAAGTATCAATTACCGCGGTGTCCAGAGCACCGTGTGTGTTTGTGGGATTTATAGTTTTGAATACTGAAGATGTGTACTGGAACGTGTAAATTGCTCACGTGGAAAGTTACATACTGAAGGCCAGTTGCAAGCATAAATCGCCCGTTTGTGCTCGGCTGTGTTCATTTGCTGGTGTACATGGATTCTCCCATATGCCCTATCCTTTCAGAAATTATTTGAGTAAAACCCTTTGGAAAAACAAACAGAATGAAATGAGCTACACAGAGTACAGTATAGGTACAAAAATACAGAGATATCTTTCTTATCAGACATTTTTGCTGTCTCTTCATTGAAATAAGCAGCGGACAAATGGAAAGATTTCTATAGAATGGACATAGCCTAATGCAAAAAAAAAATAATAATCATAAATATCTGCTTAATACTGTCATATGAGCCTCCTCACGTTCCTTTTCCCCAGTACTGCTGTACGGCTATTGAGCGGTACTTTCCTCGATCCTGATGAGGAAAGGGCTTTGTCTGACGAAAGAACTCTCCGCTGCCCGTGCGGCGGTGGCGGTCCCTGCGGGCGGCTGCCGCGGGGCCGCGGAGGGTGAGCGGTCCCCGCACGGCCATCCCTGCGCGACTCGCGCCATCTCCTGGACGGTTACAGAACTGTCTTTGCACAGGAAAAGCCCCTAGCAAGAAGCGTTGATAATTATCAGTGCCTTGAAATAATTTGCTAATTTAATCCCTGAAGTAATTTTCTTTCTTATTTTGTAGAATTTAGAACAAACCCCAAACTACTGAATTATTAAGAACATATCATATTCAGCTGTTACGAACGATCAGTAGGTTGTACAAAAAAATTGTTTGTAAGTGTGGTCCCAACAACATCGATATATTTACAAGGATGATGCGAGGGCTGGAGCACCTCTCCTATGAGGAGAGGCTGAAGGAGTTGGGGCTGTTCAGCCTGGAGAAGAGAAGGCTCCGGGGAGACCTTATTGCGGCCTTCCAGTCCCTAAAGGGGCTACAGGAGAGCTGGGGAAGGACTTTTTACTGGGGCATGTAGTGACAGGACGAGGGGGAATGGCTTCAAACTGGAAGAGGGCAGGTTTAGATTGAACATTAGGAAGAAGTTTTTCACTGTGAGGGTGGTGAGGCACTGTCCCAGGTTGCCCAGAGAGGTTGTTGAGGCCCCATCCCTGGAGGTGTTCAAGGCCAGGCTGGACGTGGCCTTGGGCAGCCTGGTCTGGTGGGAGGTGTCCCTGCCTATGGCAGGGGGGTTGGGACTCGATGATCTTCAAGGTCCCTTCCAACCTAAACCATTCTATGATTCTATGATTTAGTGAAGATATGTTTTAAGAAAAAATACTTTTTTATACTGATATTTTACTAATGAGAGCCCCGTTTTCTCAAGAGGCTGGGTTTCCATCTTGTGGGGACAAGTAGAAAGAAGGAATAGCTGTTAGTCATGTTGCATGATGCGTTACCGGAGATAACAGTGCTACAACTGCAGTTGGCCACCACCAAAAGTGCTACAAGGTCGGTCCCTGCCTGCTGGCAGGAAACCTCGAGAAAAGTCCCCACCTTGGCCGATGGGGTTTTTTTTAAAACACTAATCCGACACTCTGTTACTTAGTGTTTAATTATTAGGACGATGAAATACAACACCACCTAAGGCATTAATAGACGGAACTAATTATAGCCCACTCAGCACGTGATTTACCCTTCACTTATCAAAACTCTTGTCATTTATTTGTCCTTTAAATGACTTCTTGTAATACCTTAATCAGGACAAATGGATCCTTCAGAAGGGAGAAAATGACCCCGAACTGGCACAGAAAGATTTGATTAAAACTTATTCTCCTTCTGTGGCAGCCTAAGGATCCCGGAGGATCTGCCATCGCTCTCGGAGGGGAGGAAAGAGCAGACAGGGAAAACGCTTTCTGTCTGAGGCAAAAATATTATCTTGGTAACGTGCTGACATCCGCGCTCTGCAGGGCCATCCTGGGATCAGACGCTTTTGTTTCTTTGAAAACTCAGTGTCAGGAGTTTGGTTCCAGAGTGATTAATTTCCCCTCTACTGATTGTGTGTCGTTTACTTTTAAGTAAGATTTTTATAAATGAGGCAAAACAAAGACAGAGATGAAGATTGTGCAGAGACAAACATTTGTGCTGCTGGGACTCCCACTGCCTCGGGCACAGCAGGGGCCAGCAGTAATGGGGATTCGGAGGAACCATGATTAGACCTCTCGCTGAGACCAGGTAATTGAAACGCTATAGCCCATCACCAGCATTTACAAAACAGCCATGAAGGTACTTAGTTTAAAGCAGACCCTGAGCAAACCGGAGGCCTCACACACTCCCGCTGCCATTCTGTACGAGGAACGCGTCAGCTGAGGCCATCGATAAAATACACTTGAGCATAGGCAGCGCTCCTGGGACACCAGCCTGGCGTGGTCCCCGAGCAATGGCTTCTCTG
The DNA here is from genome assembly GCA_008711295.1 of Anarhynchus alexandrinus. Classification (NCBI taxonomy): domain Eukaryota; kingdom Metazoa; phylum Chordata; class Aves; order Charadriiformes; family Charadriidae; genus Anarhynchus; species Anarhynchus alexandrinus. Next base: position 945,345 of record VUYV01000178.1, on the reverse strand, counting down.
TGCCGTTCTGGGCGATGCACGGGCTGTCGGCCTGGCTTTGGGGGGGCACCAGGCAGAAGCAGAGGGGCCTTGGAAGCAATATGGCGGGTCGCCTTGGCTAACGGTGCGGTCCCTCAGCCTCGGTTCGCTGCGAAGCACTGGCGGAGAAGGGGTATGTGTCAGGCAGGGACCTCGCACCGACCTTCGGGTGGACCTTGAAGCTCCCTCGGTGAGTGGGAGGCTGACGACTCGCTGTCACCCACAGTGGAGACGGTGTCACAGCAGTTTTGAGGCCCAAAGCCTGATTGGGATATATCGCAATACTCGGTGTGTTGTGTGGCACAAGGAAGTGCTGCCTCCAGACACTTACCTCCTTGTCCGTCCCCTGATGTGGACGTCAGCCTCCCGTGGGTTAAGAGCCGTTTCCTGACCTGCCTTCTGCAATAGTGTCTTTAAAAGTGTGATTGATGCAAATGTGTGATGGAGGTGAGAAATGCTCTGATTTATGCCTCATTTTCATTGCTCAGTAATCATTGCGTCTCATCAAAGCCTCTGAATAACCCTTTTTGATTGTAGTAAATTAGCAGTGGTGGTATACCCCACCAGCCTGGGCCTCCTTCCGCCAAACTCCACTAAAAAGTTACTGGTGTCTCAAGGAGGTGTTTCTAGTTTTTAAGACAATGGGAGATGAATAAACTGATTTAAGTTTCCTTCTCTCCCATTTGAGAAGAAATGTCAACTCAAACCTTACACGCAGATGGAAAAAGAGGTAATTGTCCCATGGAGCTGAGACGGGGGCCCAGAACGCCAGACTGTGGGTCCTCTGTTGAGTTTTGCTGGTGCCCAGACACCCCCCGTTGACGCGTGACAGAGTACCTGGCTGTCTGTTGGCAGCAGGGATCACCAGAGCTTCCAGCGGTTTGCGTGGTTATTTAGGCGTTCGCAGCACGCTTCGTCGTTCCTACGTAAAAGTACTCGTTCCTATTAGAAGGCGCACAGTGATGTTTAAAATAGGAGAACAATCATTCAGGTGAACTGAACACTTCGTTATGCACTTACGCGGTATATACAGCTCCCATAGTGAGATAAAAAGATCAACAAACAACGTGATTATTAACAGGAGTTGAAGCGTCACATCACCAGATTTGTGATTGCAAATGCTTAGTGAGAAACAGGAGGAATACTTTTTGTCCAGGTGAGTGCATAAATGACAGGGCTCGACAGGAATTACAAATATGATACTTCAACGATTTTTGTGCAAAAACAGGATTCTGAAAATCTAACCCCATTCTGTAAGTCTCTTTTTTACTATGGGAACTGATTTATGAATCCTGTGCAGCAGTCCCTTATCTATAAAATGAAGGTGTTATTATTTGTTACTTCCATCATTGTTTGCCCCAAGACCATCTATACTAAAGGTTTTGTGCTGTTTTGGTATGACCACAGCAGCGCGCGTATTCCTCAGGTCTGGCCAAGAGGAATGGCATAAAGAACTGCTGTGAAGGTCACCATTACCGGTGGCAGAGCAGACCCTCAGAGCACACGGGCCAAGCGCCATTCTTTGGTCTGCTGCAAGCTCCCTCTGTGACTGCAGTCAACCAAGGAGCACCTTCAGCCTTAATTTCTGCTCTTTAAGAGTAAATACTACATATTTACCTCACAATGATGCTGGGAAGCTGTATTAGCTCACTGCGTATGTCTTCTACGTCCTTAAAGACAATGAAATCATAGAATCATAGGGTGGTTTAGGTTGGAAGGGACCTTGAAGATCCTCGAGATCATCGAGTTCCAACCCCCCTGCCATAGGCAAGGAATAATGAATATTATATGATATATAAATAATATATATAAATATAAATAATGAATATATATAAATAATGCCTATATAAAAATAAAATATATATAATATATAAATAATTATAGATATAGATATAGATATAGATATAGATATAGATATAGATATAGATATAGATATAGATATAGATATAGATATATAAATAATGAATGTTACTACCTGTAGGGGCAACTGTGTATCCGTGAGCATTCTCAGCTGCTATACAACAGCTTTTCACGAAAACAGTTCTGTTTTTCCCATGTAAGAGGGAGAGAATTTTCTCTGGCAGTAGCAGCTGCGGGTCTGACCCCCCCTGATGGTTCGGTGTTTGTCAGCACGGTGTGCTCCAGACCCAGCACAAGTTTACAGGAACAATAAACACACAGACTACTTCATTATTATTTTTAATCTTGTGTAATTTTCAGAAGAAATAGCAAAACAAAGCCCAATTCTAATCTTACCAATATGGTTGTAGTTTGCAACAGAAAAGTCCTCTGGGTTATTAGCAGTGCTGTTAGGTCACTGGCCTGACTCGAAGCCTTCCCTCTGCCTTCATAAATTAAAGACAGTTTGTCAGAGAGGGGATTTATTGTGTAAACAGACCCTGCTGCTGGCAGTTCGGAGAACTCCGCTGCCTGCCCCTCAGCCCCGTCCTTTTATCACACTTGACTGAAGTTTCCAACCTTGAATTATTAGTTAATAACATCCCAGCAAAAGCATAATTTATCCTTTAAGTAAACTTGGAAACAGAAGAACAGTGCCTCAGCTACCAGACTGAGTGCTCGCCTTAGGCAAAGAGTTTTCCTTTTAGCACAGAATTGTAATAGAACAGAAGTAAAATTTGGGACTAATTCCATCTCTTATTGGCCATATAACTCACCCAACAGCAGAATGCTCACTTCTGAGCTATTCTTCCCTCATTCGTGTATTGCAACACCGATAGCCACCACGCTATAACTGAGCGTGGGTCAACCGCACGCATCCAGACACCCACAAACCACAAGATTTAAAAGTAACACGTCTGTGGTTTCCGTACAGGGAAATTTGCTGCCACCCCTTCTCTATCGTGTCGTCTGTTTTATCAATGGTGCTTGAGGAAATTTCTTCACCACGGTCACTCGTAGCTAATTTAGAGAAGGAAGTTATTTGAATGAAAGGAATAACCGTAACTTCTCCTCTGGCAACAACTTCTGAGCATGTACAGTATTTACAATAGTGCAGTAATACTGACAGCCACCAGATGCCAGCGCGAGCAAGCAGGCACTCAGTTAGTGCTTCTTTTATGCACTTGCTCTTAGACGTTTCAGTGTCAGATGGGAATAAAAGATCTCATCAAGTCAGATCCGCGCGGCACCGCACCAAAGTGAATCTTGGATTTAAAGAGACCGCTTACTGGAGACGGGACTGTGTCGCTGGCCCAGCTGGGAACTGCCCTCTCCGCTCAAAACGGGCTTATTTCCATACGGGACTCTGACTGGAATTTCTAGCCTACAAGATCTCTTTTTTCCCTTTGCGTACTATATTGAGGATCCTTAATCTCAGATCTTCTATTAGTGTAAATCTGCACAGAATATGCTAAAATCACTCCAGCATCTCTTCAGAGCAGAGCGGACCTTCCAGACACGTCACGTCCTTGGCTGCGGGCACGCGACCAGCGTAGGCAGGAGGAACAAAAGGGCAGGTACTCGTGGTGCAAACGTACCGCAACGCCTTCTAGCGCAGATGGTTCGTTCTTTCCGAATTGTTCAGTGCTTCTGCCAGAAGCCTTTGCAACACCATGAAGTAGGCACAGCCTTCTGAAATTAATGGAATGACTGAAATCGCTTCTCACAGATTTCTTCCAGAGCAGAGAACTTTGGTCCAAGAGTGTTCAAAAAATCAGGAGGCAAATCCTCGCTGCCAACGGAGACAGAGCAGAAGGAGCTACTTCGCTCTAGTTCTCCTTCCTCAGCGTATCTGTGAGGTTCATAGAGGGCCCCATAATCTTCCACTGTATTTTCGTGATACAGTTTCTAAAGAAGGGAAGAAACAATGCAAATCATCGTGGAAGCTCCTATTGCCCTCTCGGAAATTAAAGTAATTTGTGGTATGCAAATTAGGCAGGTAAGCCAGGAGGTTACAGTGAAAAGTATGAGTCATTCTCTCACACGGAAAAGTTTTACTGAAACTATCAGCTGCATAAGCACCAGAGCCTGAACCTCCCCTGGAGTACCAACGAGGCAGAAAGGAGCAGTCGATCTGCCCTGGAGCAGCCAGCTCGCTCGGGAGGTATGCGCTCTGGCCAAGGAGGCGTGGGGGACAGGCCCGTGAACATGCCGTGCCCAGACAGCACAGCAAGAGGATTTCCCTGCTGGCACAGCGGTGAAAGAGCAGGCAACCAAACCCTCACCCTGCCCAGGAACAGAAGGCACTGCAGCCCCACTTCCCCGCCTGGAGAAGGTGTGGGAGGCGGCAGACCCCAGCCCTGCAGTATCTGCTGGGTGACCCGCCAGAGGCAGCAAGGCGTCCAGGAGACACGACATTTTCAACAAGGAGGAGTCTTCAATGTTTCCCCATCAAATACGTCCCTTGCTTTCGATTGGAATGCTTCTTAGGTATGGGCGGAGAGTAGCTGAAGCCATAGCAGCTTTCCAGCTGTGCAGGCCGTTTTTCCCATCCCTACAAGCCAATTTGACAAAGGAGGGGATCAGCATTAGTTTCTTACCTGAGCCAGTATTTTGTCCACTGTCTGTATGATGGAATCAAGGTGCCTTACTTGGAAAGTCGGGTAACGAGCGTACAGGCCGTCCTGGAAGGCAGACATGGTATCTCAGGTGTGACCAGCATTAAGTCACTTGCTAACGTTTCTTCCAGACACAAACAAATCCAACTCTCTTTCTCTCTGTCACCCCCGTTTCTCTTGGGCTGTCTTACCAGTTACATCGCAGCTTTTTCTGTTCAAGGACTGTTTCTTACGAGTACATACTCCATGTGTACCTGGAGTCACCAACCGTAGGCATTCTTCATAATCTCCAGTAATTAAATATGTTTCTTCCTCTAAATTTATTGGATTCCTTTTCATCAACGGCACTGAACATGACCTCAGAACTTTATAAAGTCTACTCACATAGGTAATCCTACCTCCTACGGTCTTAAGGATTGTGGAATTGGGTTCTGACATACATAGAAAAGACTATTTTACATTTTCTTTGCCTGCTGTAAGAGACTGTTCTTAGAGTGTCTTGGTGATCACTATGTACTTATGAACAGAACACATGGCTGTCACCTACTGATGTAGAACAGACTTCCCTTCAGGCATTCTTTACAATAAAAATAGACATCTGTTAGAGAATATAGTACAAAAATCCACAAACAAACTCAAAAGCCTTCAAACCCCCAGAATTACATCTCACAGTCGTAAAAATACTTATAAATCCTGTCCACGCTCTTACACTATGTTAAGTAGAAGATGTTACCCGGCACGTTTTTGATAGAGATCTGAAGAATGATGGTTACATTTCACTTACACCAAGAACTGAATAAAATCTTGTGCATATCAATTCAGGTACTGTGTTAAGAATTTTGGAAGAAATTAACTTTCAAATATTTAGAACAATAACGAATGAAAAGAAGTGTCATTCTCAAACTGAAAGCTGTTAGAAAAAAATAAGTTGGCAACAGTATTTTAAATAGCAGGGGAATCTCCAACAAGTGATGCTTATTTTTTAATTGAAATATATCGCATCATTCTTCCAATATTATCAATACCAAACCTCATTCTTGGGATTACCAATTTCTGTGGTACAAAAAAGGCATTTACACGAGGAAACAGTTACCTCAGCACTCACTTCTCCTCCAGCCTCCACAGCCACTGGTGGCAGAGCAGCATGACCTGTGACGTGCAGCGTGGCCTGCGTGCAGGGAGAGGGACGGCGTTAGTAAGAAGCTGAACTAGGCTGGCAAGGATCACACTTTTCTGCAGTCTATTCCCCTTTTCACTTCCATTTATTTCCCCGTTGGAAACCCTGGTATGTGCAGTGGGACGAGAGCCCGTGTGCCTCCTCTCCGCTGGGCTCACCAGTAGGATGAGGCACCTGGGAAGGTCCTGCTGATACTGAAAAATGGTGGGAGTGATAATAGGCTGTCACCAGAGCAGCATTATCCAGTCCGTGCAGAGCACCGCTCCCCAGATATGCTTAGTGGCAAAAAAAGCTTTATTTTGCTCAATTCTAAAACCAGAGGAAACAATAGAAGAGATGACTGGTACCAGATTCAGCCACACAGCACTGGTGGGGTAACGCGAATATAGGCTTTTGCACTTACTTGAGACAAATACATTCTGCTCTCTTCATTGTAGTTGATTAAAGTCTGTTCACCCTCTCCAGATGCAACAACGGCTTTGCTTTTAGATCCCGACGCGCAAAACTGGCAAAGTAGAATACCGGAAACTGTTGGAACAAGAAAGGGAATGGTGAAATGGGCGTTGCGAACAGATCCGTGTGGGTCAATACGGGGGGCTGGTCAGGTCCCCAGCTCCTTCCAGTCGTGCTCGCGCGGAAGCCCCCAGCACCGTAGCTGGGCAGACGCGATGCCGGGCGGGAGCGGTCAGCCTGCTGCGGGGAGGAGCGGTTACCTCCGCCGAGCTCCGCACTGGGCAGGCACACTGCCGCGCTCACAGAGCGACAGAGCAGCCGGGCTCAGATAAGCTCTTACTTTTCGCTTCAGATAAAGAATCAGTAATTCACCCCTTCGGCAGTAACCAACAGGAGCTGTTACAGAGGAAGCAGCTCTGTAACAACCAGTTACTGCGTAGCGTAACCCTATGGGGGAAATTCATTACTTCCAGTTAGCCAGTATATGGTTGTCAAAAAAGTCAAGTATTCCATTCTATTCAATGTAAATGAGAATGTTTACTTTGTTGTACTAGAGTTCAGCTTCACAGCACGTTTACATTTGCCAGTCATCTTCTAGCCACAATATAACCACGATTTTCACAAGTAACAAGCTGAAAAATTCCACCTGTTAACATTGCATTTCTGGTTTTTTTAGTTTAGGTATTTTCTTTTTTCCTAGGTTATATACCTGTATTTATTGTTGTTCATACAATAGCATTCCATGCATCTATGTTATCTTCCCTTTTTCACTTCTCTATAGTACACGGTCCTCACCTTTTCACATCCCAACCGTGAGCGCAGGTTGTTTCACTGATCTTTCCAGCGCCTTTTGCCCTGTGTTGTCAGCCGTGGGTACCCCCTGCCCCTGCATTACACGTTGTCTCACAGCGCCTACTCATTTGCAAGTTTTCTTGGCTATCAAAAAAGATCTTTTTGGTTACTAGATGGAAATGGCAATGTCTTGTGTTGGGCAACTAAGGTCTTCCTGAAATTTGAAGGGAGAACAGGTCATGGACCAGGACACGTGGATGAAAGCACCACGAAGAGTGCAAGTATTAATTGCTTGCACCTTGGCTACACTCCAATGCATTCGGGCAAACGGTCTTTCCTGTTAAGGCTGGTAGATTTTAGCACGTATTCATGAGTCACAGGTGCAATGACATACAACGGGCAGATGACAGATGACTTGCACGCCTAAGCTGGGAGGTTACTTACCCAGTAGCAATAAGAAAGCCATCAGTATTATCGCAATGGCACCACCTCCAAGTCCAACTGCTGCTTGTGGAAGCGGTGAATCTTTACATGTATGTCCATCTGGGCAAAAGCAGAGCCTAACGTGCTGATTCTGCCTCGCAGAAAATCCTCGCCTGTCCTGAATGATGATGGGGACCAAGTAGCTACCTTGTGGGAGGCTTCTTGACATTAGAAGTTCAACTGACTCCCCTAAAAAGAAGACAAGCAAATTATCTCAAGACTCAGAAAGAAGTCTGACATTCTACAGTCCTTCTGTTGATAATCACAGGGAAACTCATTTGCACCCCAATTTCAAATACTTTTTCCGGCCCTAATGCACCATAGTAAATAGGGCAAAATGACGTCCCACTGTGTTGCCTCGCGGAGCCTTCTGGGCAAACAGACCTGTCCCCGTCTTGCTGCATTCTGACACCGCTGCACTGATAACCTCTAGAATTCATTCGGAAGTTCATCAAATGCAGGAGTGGTTCCTCAGCTGTCTTATTCCCCTTTCTGCAATTTGAGCACGTGGCTTCTGGTCCTCTTCTCAGCAGAGATGAAGAACAGTGTAACTTTTTTTCAAATTGCAGTAACTTTATATTTTGCAAGCTGCTCTTCCATGTCCTTTTCAGTCTCATTGAGACTAATCGGTAACAAACCATAAAGGTCACAGACAGTGAAATAGCCAGAGGGCACGCAAGCGACAATGAACTTCTCATGAAGGATATGAAAGGAAGAACTTACCGAAGTTCCTTCCTAATTTCCAGTTATGCTTCACATCTTCAGAGTCCTCAGCCAGCTCAAATGTAAATGGCCCAGAATGTGAATGGGCTGTAGCGGACTCAGCTTTTATCATGAGAGGTGTCCCTTCTTTTTTGTCACACACATCTAAAGAAGGAGCCACTAATGTTGGCATACGATCACTAATGTCCGACAAGTAAAGCAGGATGGTGCCAGTACCAGTCTGTGGTGGAATACCTACACAGGAGTAAAAGAAACAGAAAAACACTCGTAACCGGGTATGGACAAAAGCCAGTCCATTGGCAGGACCTCTGTCTGGTTTATCCCACTAGTCACACGTAACACGTGTTAAACGTCAGGCTGTTTGTTCTGCATTACCATTCTCCACTGAGATCCTCAGTCTTCTATATCTAACACGCACCTCATCTCAAACAGTCCAAATACTGCTTGAATATTTCATCACTGGCTACTTACCATGATCAGTAGCCTGAACGATGATGGTGTACACGCTGTTGTTCACATAAGGAGATTCTTGATCAAATTCTTTTGCCACAGTGAGAACTCCAGAATTCTCATCCACACTCAGCCAACCGGCTGGGTCATGGGCTAGTTCATATCTTAAAAAGAAAGGAAAAAGTTACAAGTGACGTATTTTCTTAAATGAATTTTGAAGAATATAAAATTTCTACTGCATCTTTCTTTGTCCTTTTGAGCTCTGTAGGTATTTTCACGTGTTAGTGATGTTTACTTTTGTGAACTCCATGACAAGCTGTGTGTTCCAACACAGCCAACAAACAGTTCCCCGTACAAGTCCCTGTACCTTGCACAGACCCATCAAAACTGTTCCTAGGGGCTAAGAAAGTATCTAATTCCACATCAGACTACCATTCTTACAGCCAAGCATACCTTAGTCTTTTCTATGGCATCAAAACTTTGTCATCAAAAGTAAAATATATAAATAATGCAACCTGGTTTTAGGCAAAACTATTCTGAAGACAACAGAAACACTGAGTAACCAAGGACTGACTGCACCTTTAAATTCCATCTTACAGAACCAGCTACCAGCATCTGCAGCATCAGCAACACTAAATCTGCACCTCTAATGTGTATGTTCATGCAGCTGTGACGATAGATGTGTGTGGATATTCACATACATACATATACCAAATAAAACTTGAAAACCTCTTTATATTCCTAAGCTATTTCTTATTCTGAGAGTTAGAAGCATCTCCACTTACTTTATCTCATTAGGCACATCATCTGGATATGTGGCCAGATACCTTCTAAATACTCTCCCAGGCTTCATTGAATCTTCTTTTTGGACAATAAGAATAGGAGGCTGAAACCTAAGGGCACGTTGTGACTGTAAGACCTTGATGTTGACAGTTGTATTGGTGGATTCTCGGCTTGAGATCACAATGCCGTTTTTACACAAGAAGAAAGGTTCTTCATTTGCTACAGAAATGACAAGTCTCATCTCAGAGCCATCTTCATAGTTGAGAGGCTGAAAACCCCAGACAAAAGCCTGATTAGCAGCTATGACCTTTGGTTTGGCCGTCATCTCTACATACCTGCAGCTCAGAGGTGAGCTGAGCTCACCAAACTCAGCTAAGCCGCTAAGCCATTGGTCTTGCAATCAGACTGGCCACGCTACAGGCTGCCACGCTGTAGGCCATCTGTTACTGCTCCTTACCTGGATAATACTCAAAATGCCTTCATTCGTGTCTGGATCTGTCTCAATGGTGAACTGTTCCTTCTCATTGCCTGTCGTTATTCCGTACTTTGCTCTCCAAGCTGGAGTGTTGGGAGAGTCTTCGTCTTGCACTTGGAGCCGTAATGCAGCTGGGTGTTCCTGACCTGCCGAAACCTCCAGCTGGTACTGGGAGGGGAAAGGAAAGCAATAAGGACTATTTCTATTCCTCAAGAGGAAGAAGCTTGTTAGCCAGTTCTGAGCCAGGGTTCCACCACCAGACCGTGTGGAGCTACTTTCTGCGCACACTGTTGTTGTCTGCGGTGGCTCACGTGTCCCCACTCAGTGACAGAGAACCCCTATGGGAGTGACAGAAGTAACTTTCCTCCAGCACATTCCCACTGACTTCATAAAGAACTTATCACTAAACCTGATCTCCATCTAAAACCAGGACACTGCTCATCTCTCCTAATATTGACGATAGCAACAGGCCCACAAATGCCACTGGGGCTTTTCACCCAGGACGGTCTTCTGCCACGTAGAAGAGATTGGGGCGTACAGGCTTAGGCCAGAACCAGTCTGCAGATGTGACATACCCGACCTTGCAGAACGCAAGAATGTGTGAGATTTTAGGACATTTCTTCACAATGGTTTAAGTTTTTGCCACCAGCTCGCCTAATTAGCACGCCAAAGACAGGCTAAGAAATGCCAATTAAATCACCTGAGGCAGAAACATGCCTTAGAAGATGAGATGGTAATAAACTATGAAGAAAATCAACACAAATTACAGAAGTTGGTCGCTGGTTGAGATCTGAAAATTCAGACTCTTGCCTTCTAATCCGTAAACAATACTGTCCTCGCACCACAACTTTACAAATGCTGTGAAGAATACTACACGTACTCAGACAGAGGGAACCAACCCCTCCTGCGGAAGGCTGGGAGTTTCACCACACGGGAGTTAATCGGGATGAGGCACAGATTTCCTGTATAAACCTATTTTGGCAGATTACCTAACCTTATTCCCTCGGTCTCCCAAACACCCTTCTGCAGGCAGGAGAGCTACCAGATAACACACTGGTGTGTTTGCTTTCGTAGCTGACTTTGTACTCGCTGTTGCGACCCAGTCTCTATTCTTACTGCTCACAACTTCAAACACGTACACACACCAGTGCTTGGCATGGCTCCGCGCTCTGCACGGCTGCGCTGGTTTGGGCTGGGGTAGTTAGTTTTCTGCACGGTAGCTTGTATGGTGCTGCGCTTTGGATTAGTGATGAAGCAGTGTTGATGGCAGAGGGATGTCGGGGCCTTTTCCGCCCCTCACCCCGGGCAGGGGAGCAGGCTGGGGGGGCACGGGGGCCGGAGGGGCACCGCCGGGAGAGCTGAGCCCGGCTGACCAGAGGCACGTCCCACACTGCGCGGCGTTGCGTTCCGCAATGAAAGCTGCAGGGGAGGAGGAGGAAGGGCACTCGTCTCGCCAAGTAACGGTGCTGCATGATGGGCCCTGCCTTCCTGGGGAGGGCTGCACTCGCCCGCCCGTGGGAAGCGCGGAATGAATTCCTTATCTTGCTTCGCTTGCACACGCGGCTTTGCTTTACCTGTTAAACTGTCTTCATCTCAGCCCACAAGTTTTTTGCACTTTTACCTTTCCGATCGTCTCCCCCGCCCCGCCGCAGGGGCGCGAGCGAGCGGCCGGGGGGTGCTCAGCTGCATTCAACCACAGCAGTGTGTCAACACGCAAATCACACAAACAGTCGTTACGGCACCAGAGCTATTCGCGGGACCAGAGCCAGAAAACGGATAGCTCTTCTCTGAACTGAAACGCAGCTCTCTACCTGCTCACAGCTCCTACCTCCCCCGAGCCCTCCCGCTGCCCGCCGGCTCAGTCGCTCCCTTCGCCAGCCACAACTGCCCGCGGAGCCACCGCCACCGCAGCCACCACCGCAGCCGCCACCGCAGCCACCACCGCAGCCACCACTGCAGCCACCACCCAGGCAGGCGCGCCCGGCCGGCAGGCGGGCTTGGGGCCGTTGAGGTCCTCCTGGATCAAACCCAGGAGCTTTCCGGAGCAGACCGTGAGGAGCACCTCCGCTGCCCAGTGTGAGGACAGCCTGGTCTGGCCACACGCGCGGCGCTGCGGGAGACAAAGGCCCTCTGGTGCTGAAGACAGAAAGCCAACACGGTCTGTCACTCTACAGCCCGGCGTTCTTCTCCTGTCCACGCTTCTAACAGGTGTTTCTTCTAATGCATAAAGCTCATCCGCAAGTGTTCTGGCCTCATTCTGCGAGCGTCTGAGGGTTCCTACGTCCACCGCTGAGTGTATTCAGCAGTTTGAAGGACTGAACTGTATTTAGGAAGGGTCAGTAAAGTAATAATGCTCTTCCTTACGTTATCACTAGTAAATACAGGGAGGTGGTTGTTTGCATCTTCAACGGCCACATTCACCGTGGCAGTAGATGACAGCTGGGGAGTCCCGTGGTCACTGGCTTTAATCAGAAGTTTGAAAGAGCTGGCAGTCTGCAAAACAGAAGAAAGGAACTTTGGAGCTCAGTTCCGAAGCGGTTCCCACATCTTGCCCATGAGAGCCACGAGGCCGGCTGTGAGACTCTCCCTCCCCTTAACCTGGTTAGCGTGTAGCGAGCATGTACCATGCATTAAATGACAAGAAGCTGCCATATGTACGTCACCTTATAATCCAGGCATCCCGACAGAAGTATTGATCCTGTGGTAGGATCAATATTAAACATGAATCCATCTAGAGGGGGCATTTGCATATTTAGAGAATAGGACACCCGAGAATTCGCAGTGCCATCTTCATCTTCATCCAAGGCAGTAACTTGGAAAACTGGCTCATCTAGGACGAAGAATTGAGACATGAATAGAAGCGTTTAGGATTGGCATGGAGTTTCTCAGGTCTGTCTGCAGGGTCCAGGACACGCAAGTCCTAAGAACAGCGATACCTTCTCCCGTGGCTGTGGTTACCCCTGCAAAGCCTCTGGTCTCCACCTCACTTGGGCAGCAAATCTGCCCAAAGTACCGATAGCCAAGAGAAAGAGTTATCAAACTCCTGAATTTACTTTATCAGAAACATTCACTAGTCAGTTATGCCAGCGCCCCACCAGCTCCCGAGGAGCTGGCACCACGGCCACGTGCCAACACATCCACATCGGGTCTTTGTCCGGGTAAGACAGCGTGTCTGACCAGCTCCTGTGCAGCAGGGCGCCTGCGCAGGCTCCGCACCCCCAGTTCAGGTCACTCTGCTAAAGTCCAGGCTTGTAGTTAAGAAGAAAGATCTTAGGAGCTTTTCCAGCATGTCTCCAGCAGCATGCTCGCGTACAGCGAGGTCAAGCAGACAAGAAGCCAAGAGGCGGGAGAGAGTCCTTCCCAGGATATAGTCCCTAAAGCCATGAGTGTTTAAGGAAAACCTGGGCAGAACAGATTTAGTAAGAAAAGAAGAAGAAAGACAAAGATTAAAAAGAGAGCAGTCCTACACAAACCAGTAGTATCCCTTGTTTGGGTGGCACTTACCTTTACTGTGGTTCTCTCTTATTGTAACACTATACTCCTCCTTGGGAAACTCGGGTGCGTTGTCATTAATATCTTTAACCTTTATCTTGAAAAATAAAGGACGGTCCAATGGTTCACCAGTTTTTCTGTACACAATATCGAAACGTATCTAGATGAGCAGCAACACAAATATCAGAACAGAATGAATGGCATCATTTAGATATCAGAATGAAACAAAGAACTTTCAATTTTGACGCTGCTTCGGTCCTATTTGGCTGTGTTTGGCTTTGGGTTGCATCACTAAGTCATTATTTCACCTTCAAAGTTATGAGATTCATAATCGTCATCCTGTGCATTAAACGATTATTTTAAAAAAAAATCAATCAGTAGCTGAAGCTGGATCTGGGTTATTCTAAATGACTGCCTAAAATAAAATACATAAATATCCTTGGGGCCAGACAAAAGAATGCTTTCACATGTGCTTCCCAATTCTGAAGCATTTATTTGAGTATTCCATTTCCTACGATGTTTTGGCTCCAGATCCATGGATGTGCAGGGGATTCAATTCTGAATACTGCATTCTCTTTTGCTGCACTTACTTCTGCTGTGAAGCCAAACCCAGAGCCTCCGCCCTGCACAGCCCTGTGTCCAGGGAGGGGGAAGAGAAAGCTCTCCAAAATTTAGCTGTTCACTGCGGAAGCGAAGACCCTGCACAGAAAGCCGCGTGGAATGGCAACTACCGGTTGGGTACAGTTGATCCAGAGAGACACAAATAGAAATCATCACAGAATAAACATAAGGAGACCACAACTGCAGATTTTTTGCAAGAGGGAAACAAACCCACACTCACATATTTCATTCACGCACTTGTTACCACATTTCTTTCCTCACGCTCACTGCTTAGGAACACTTTTCTGCTTCTTAAGGAGAAACATACGCTTCCTCTTCTATCAAGTTACAGTAATGCAGCTTTGCAGCTCCTCCAGTACTATCTATTTTTTGGTAATGTGTAACTATTTGCTTCCGTTCTCTTGATCAGGAGTTTTTGGGTTTACAGCTCAGTTCTGGCCACTGCAGCTGAAACACACTTCGACTTTCAGGATAAGCGCTTCATTTTTCAGATTGTGATCATGGGTAATACAAAAAAAAAAGAAAAAAAGATAGAAAAGAAGTGTACGGATATTTGTGGAAGTCCAAACACGCGACAAAGGTTTATAATTGCGAGCGATGTGGAAGTTACCTATTGGTCTCTGCTGAGACAATCACCTTAGCGTTTATTTAGAGGTTCAAAATAAGAAAAGGAGGTCATAAAAATACGTGTCTCATTCTTGTGAAGCATTCAGCCATGAGAAAGCAATTAATATTTGCAAACAGTTTTAAGTCTTTTTTAAAGTGTGTTACCTGAAAAACTGAGGTCTTTTCTCTGTCGATGGTACGGTGCACATACACGTGTCCATTTGCGTCGTCTTCTATAGAAAACAATCCGATCTCTGGAGATTCATCTACCCCGGGTCCGCTGATTAAATATTTTACGGATGTGTTAAATGATTTGTTATTGAACAGCTTTTGAAAAAAAGAAGCAGCACAAAGCAGTGTGAGTAGGGAAGACGGGACAGAAATAAAAAGACTTCAGACCAGTTCTCACCCTGCCCCCCTTCCCCGCAGGCTCTGCTGACTCAGCAGCGTCGTGGGCTGCAGCTCCGCGGCTCTGCACAGCGTGCGCGTACGCAGCCCGGCGCAGCGACGCTCTTACCTCTCCCGCTCCAGAGTCATCCTCCCCCGAGGCTGCCTGCAGCTTCCCCTGGGGAGCAGCATCATACCCCCCACCACACAGTTCCACCCAACTCCGGGTAAATAAGACAACTCCGAACAAATAATTTTTTTGTTAAAAAAAGGTGCTGTGTGGTGCACAGTTCTTGCCCCCTCCTGCCTGTGGCGTTTTAACGTACGGTCTGTAGCGATGAACACCTTACTGAGGTTCAAGAAGAACTCTTACTAAGGGGTTGGTTGTACCTGTCCAGCATATTTTGGGAATGGTCCTTTGTCCTCCTCTTGAACGTCAATGGTGGTGATAACCCAGGTCCTCTTTGTGCGCTGCAGAGGTCGTAGACTGTCTGATTGATAAGAATCTATCCACTGTTGCATAAAGAAGTGTATTTAGTGTCATAGTTTCATATTAACAGTTGGGTATCTGTTGCTGTTATATAATACTGACTACAGACCTGAATATTCTTCTTTTGGATGGCTTGTCTAAAACTGAAATTTTCAATTTCATGAGAAAAACTGTTGGCAGCAGTAACCTTGTGGGGAAAAAAGGGATTATGAGAAGTGTGGTTAACTGGAAACCATTGATACGTTGTCTTGGAGGACTTTGGCTTCACAGAAACACATTGATTGAGCTTTGACAGCATTACATTAAATTGTACCTAACCCCAGAAACTCCACAAGTATCATCCATCTCATTCCAAACGAATCAGCGTGAAAGCCCGGGTGCTAATTTTGCTGCTCGGGTGGTGCCAGTCCCAGAAACACGCAACCACTGTGTCTGACAGTCCGCGGTATCATCTCTATGGCTTTTCTCAAACCAACTATCTCCAGTTTTTAAAATACTCAGCTCTGTCGCTGCCTGGTGCTCCTTTAGAAGTGGTCTGGTTTTGACAGGACATAAACCCACTACTGGAAAAAGGTTCAGTCTGGGCAGTGTTTCGGGTTGTCAGAGACTCTGTCAGGTGACGCTGTGTCCCAAACACCGCTCATTTACCAGAAGATGAACACGGGACCAGAGTCTCTAATCCACATGAGTAAAATATATTGTTGAGAATGGTGACTGCACCCTAATTAGCAGGATTTGCCCTTTTATAAGCACAAGCTTCCTACGCCAGCGTCACACACTGCTTTTTACTTGAAATCTTTCACCCCACAGGAGTATGGCAGTGTTCAAATTACACTGCTGCCATCAGTCGCAGGTAACTTTACACCTTCCCGGGTTCTCACTGCTTTCCCTGGAACCCCTGGTGGTTATGACTCACTCCATCCAATCTAAAAAGCGTGAGCTCTTCCTGCTTAGGCGAAGGCGAAGGTCAGGCCTTTACCCCATGACGTTTTTCCAAAGAAACAAAATTGAATAGCCGTGGTTATGTTTGCCGAGCGCTGGGGGCTCAGCGTTCAGTAGCGCCTCGGGGCTGCGCTGTTACAGCCGCCGTTGACCCGGGGAAACCTCCGCGATGTGCAAAGAGCCAACGGGGCTCTCACCCGGCACCTGCACGTGGTATTTATCAGCTTTGTTCCAGGCTCAGCTCTGCGGGACCCCCCGACCAAGCTGCTTCCCCTTTGTGTACGTGTAGCCACGTTTAGTTATATTGGAAGCTTTAATTGTGTATTTTATGGCTTCCCCACTCCTCCCTGTGTACCAGTTGCACAGCAGCGGCTGAGGCTGTTGCGGTACCCGTTCCAGCCACGGGCACTGCTGGAAAGGAACAACCCAGTTCAGGCCCATGAACCCCATCGAAACACTCATGGAAACGCCACTGAATTACTGTGGCCTTCCAGTCCCTAATGGGGCTCCAGGAGAGCCGGGGAGGGACTCTTCATCAGGGCGGGGAGCAATGGGGTGAGGGGGGACGGTTTGACACTGGACGAGGGGAGATTTAGGTGAGATATCAGGGAGAACTTCTTGGCTGTGCGGGCGGTGAGCCCCTGGCGCAGGGTGCCCAGAGAAGCTGTGGCTGCCCCATCCCTGGAGGTGTTCAAGGCCAGGTTGGACGGGGCTTGGAGCAACCTGGGCTGGTGGGAGGTGGCCCTGCCCAGGGCAGGGGGTGGCACTGGGTGGTCTCAAGGTCCTTTCCCACCCAAAGCCCCCAGGGGTTCTGTGCTCCCCACTCCAGCGGAGCCAACACCGCCCCCCCGTGCGCTCGGCGGGAGCGCCGCACTGTCCCGGGCGGGGGCGCGGAGGGCCGCGCTCCTGGAAACCCGCGGGCGGAACCCCCGAGCCCGGGACGGGGGACACCCCCACTCCCCCCTCCGCGGGGGCGGCCGATGGGGCAGCGCCGCGCCCGCACCCACCTGCAGGAGCAGCAGCGCGGCGAGTCGCTCCATGGCGGCGCGGGGTTCCGCGGGGCGCGGAGGCGCGCGGGCGGAGCGGGGTTCCGCGGGGCACAGCGCTCCTCGGCCGCCCCGGCGGAGCGGCGGGAGGTGCCGCCTCCTCAGGCGCAGCTGCGGACACACACACACCCCCCACACACACACCCCCCACACACACCCGCGGGTTCCGCGCAGGCGGGAGCACTCGGGGCGCTGCCGGAGCCGCCCCCGCCGCTCCCGGGCGGTTCGGAGCCGCCGCGCGGGATAAAGGGGCCGTTCCCGCGGGTTCGCGGCGCCGCGGGGGTGACACACGCGGCGGTGACACACGCGGGGGTGACACACGCGGCGGTGACACACGCGGCGGCCCCCGGCGGTGCCGCGGCGGTTCCCGGGAAACGCCGTTTCCCCGTAGCATCGCCGCTGTTTGCGCACCCGCGGAGGCGCCGCTCTCCCCCTGACGGGCGCTTCACCCGCCGCGCCCCGAGCGCCGCTCCTGCAGCGCTCAGACTTTGAACCGCCACCACCACCACCACCGGCCGTAAAAGCCCCCCCGAAACCGCCTCCAGCCGCCACCCGAGGGCCGCGGCCCCCTAACTCAGCGACTGGGACCTTCGGTGGCTGAAGCTGAAGCTCCCCCCAGCTTGGGAAACATAAAGACAACTACATAAAGAAGCAGGAAATGAAAAACTGAGTCTTATAAAAGCACCTAAAAAGAGGAGTGAGTGGGAGAGGGTACGGGGAAGGTCCTGCGTTCTGCGAAAACAACTCATGGCGTTTTCCATTCCCCCGTACTGCTTTTATTGGGCACAGGGAGGTTTATGCCTTTTTAGAACTGGAAAATAATTAATTTAGTGGTTTGGACACTGTGAAAGGAAGACTTAGGGAAGAACCGATCTTCTGTTGAGGGGAGAAGAAAAGCAACAGAACATGTCAAATAGGCCACAACGTTTTAAAGGAAAGCGCGCGTGGGGAGGGAGACGGGCGGCTGATCCGCCGGGGCGCACTGTGAGCGGGACAAAAGGGAACAGGGTCAAACACCAGCACAGGACGGGTGGTTGAGACATCAGGAACACCTCAAATAGCACGAATGTTCCGACTGTAAAATTCCCGATATCTCACAGCTTTGTAGTGCTTAACATGACGCCTACAGGCAACAGGCAATGCCATTTCCCCCTTTGAATCTCTTTGCCCCTATTTTCCTCTTGCTCAGTCTCAGCCGAAGATAGGAAGAGGCAGTATGTGAAATTCGGTTACACATACATCCCACGGGCGCTACCCACGCGAGGCGGTGGGGCCCTGCGAGCAGCTACCCACGGCTGCGCGGCGCTTTGGCTCCCGCCCCCGCGGAGAGGGCGAAACGCCACCACCAGGGCATTTAAAAAAGGAAAAAAAAAGAAGGTATGCCTATGCTGAAGTAGGTTTCCTCTTATTCGCACCTATGGCGATGCCTGAACAGAGCCGTCACGGACGCGGTGCCCCGCGGAGCAGAGCTGACGGCACCGCGCTCTCTACCGCGGCCCACGCGGGGACACCGCCGCTCCGCACCGCTCCGCACCGCGCGGAGGGGAGATCCCACAGGAAACACTTCGAGGTGACACCTTGTGGGGGATGGAAAAAATGCAGCTCAGTAACAGGCAGTATCTCACTTTTAATAGAGTAAACGCACAGTAACTTTGAATTACAGGATCACTTTCCCATGAAATTATTAGCAAAAATATCCACAGAAAGCTCAAATAAAGAAGAACCCGTGATGACCAACACTAAAGCTGGGCTGCAATCCTCAGCTGAGTTCCAGTCTTTCCAGACAGAGTCATTTCATTCTTTTTCAGAAGAAAACCCACTAATGCCAATGGGAGCAACAAAGGCTCAATGCCTTTAAAATAAGGTAAAAAATAGTACATTACAGTCAATTTCATACTGTAGAAATTTCAACCATAATATCAGCTCCAAAAACGGTATCACACACTGATTGAAAAAAACTGTCAAAATACTCTCAAACTTCTAACAGTATCGTTTAAACAGCAAATACAAGATAAAAGTTACCTCAAACAACAGTAAACGAAACCCAGAAAGCAATAATGGGCTCACAGCGTCATGGAGCAGTCCAGGGGCAAACGCAGCAGTTTAGGCCGATGAAATAAGCACAACCATCCCATGCAGCGTCGCACCCCTCCGCTGCCCCCCGGGCAGGGGCCACAGGCGGGCAGCAGCATCCTGGGGGGCAGCGGGGGGACGAGAGCGCCCCGCTTCAGGTGACCCGTGGGCTCTAAACGCAGCTTTCTCAGAACGAACACTGCTCAGCAATTTTGCCTCTGCGAGGAGGCAATTCGTACCCTGAATTCGTACCACCAAACGTAATCTCTCATTTGGAAAGAACAGTGCAGCTTATCAGCCTTAACGAGCGGCCGCCCCGTGATGCAGGACAGGGAACCAGCAGTAGGGACTGATCCGAGTGTTCCTTGCGAGGCTCTTCCACCTGAGGACGTGCAGCCCCTCTTCCCAGGAGGGCACACATCGCATCGCTCACACAACCGTAACCCCTCCGGAGCAGGAGCTCCCGGGGAGTACCTGCAGGAGGCCGAGACCCGCACCGCTGCCGGGATGGGGACCTGCAGCATCGGGCAGAAGCTTCAGAACTGCTGTTTGGAACTGAAAGCGACCACGCGGTGAGGGGGGCGCGGGGCATGTAAAGCTCTACCTGACCACAGGATTTCACTGCAGAGGTGCAAGGAGAAAAAAGAAACGCGTCAAGAGAAAAACAACATTGTTTTAAAATTCTTCATGTGATACATTAAAAATACAGTATAGCATTACTAGGGAAAGCAGTTTATACATACTGGAGTAAAATTCTGCTTCTTCACATATTTTTAACAGGGTAACGTCACTGAAAACAACAGAGTTGTTCCAAGTTCCTACCAGTATAACTGAAGTAGGATCTGGCTATTTATTTAAAATGCAACCTGAGTGTATTTGTTTTGCAGGTAGTACTGCAGAATATTAAACCTTTAAATTATCTAGAAAAAAAATTAATCACTGTTTAAATACCTCACATCACAGTAAACACGTTCTTCAAGCAGCATCCTCAATGCTAGGCTTAGACACACCAGAACATACGATCATATTGCTAAACATAGTGGAAAAAACCATAAATATCCACGCAAACACTGTGCTGTGGAAGTATTTTAATTCCAGGCAGAATTTATTTGATAGGATAAACTTTTCTGCTATATTCAGAAGTGCTTCTAAAGACAATATCCATCAATACAAAATGAACGAAACATAAACCATAGACCTCTTCATCAAAGGAGCTCTTTTTATCTATAGGCCCAGAACATGGTCGAGTTAAAACGGACACAGAAGTGCTGCAGGATAAAATCCAACCCTTGCGGGCCTGCTCACACCAAGATCTGTTTGTTGAGGGACACACAGAATTTCTATTTCTGTGTCTAAACAAAGACAACTGTGTAACGAGTATCAAATCAATGAACAGAAATTAGACTTGTGGGATTATCCTGCGAGACAAACTTACTCGGCCAGACCACAGCCAGAGCTCAATGATGAACGAGTACTCACAGTTATTTTCAGTGCCATCACTGTCTCTACCTGCTTAACGTTTTAGTCTCCAACATCAGATTCACGTCCATCAGATCACAAGCACTACATTAAAACAACGCTTTCCTAGGTCTGCGAGAAAAACCTTTTCTCAGTGCCAATCACCTTTGCTCTGGTCAAAGCTGACTGAAACACTATTTATTTATTAAGAAGTGATCGTGCAAAATGCGCCTGTACCTGCATGCCCGCCCTCCTTGTAGCCTAGGAAAGCAGCAGCATAGAGTAACATTTCAGAGGAAAATTTAGCATACACAAATACTCAGTGCAATATAACATGCTAAATTAATTACTGTATCTAACAGAATTTGTTTAAAAAAACTGTTATTCTGATTATTGACTCGATCCTGCTCACTGTGCTTTTGGTGGTTGTAACAGTGCACGACAGCAGCGTGCTGAAATCGTGCACTAAAGTAGCGCTTAGTGGCAAGAGCAGTCCTATTATTAACTTTCACTACTGTTAATGCGAATTGGGAAAACTGGACTAACGAAGGCTTGTAGAATTTGGCCACAGCTTGAAATTCTAGCACAAGAACCTTTCATCTGAAGAAAGCCGAAATACATGACGAGTGTGGAACAAAACCAAAGCATGAAATAGCAACAATGGAACGTGCGGGTCCTCTGCAGCTGCTGGTGTTGAATACCGTCCTCTTAAGCTTCACCACACCTCTGACACAGCCAATCTGTTTGATCTTTGAGCATGTCCGATTAAGTTCACTTTAATTGCATAGAGCAGAATGTACATGCAACTACAATTCATTTTAACCATAACCTCACAAATACTAAATATAGAAATATAATACTGTATATTACATTTGTTTCCTTAATCACTTTAAAATTTCACATTTGGTCTCCAGTCGACTAGGAAAAAAACACTATAAATATTTCTTAGACTATTCCTGAGCAATGTTTTAATGTACTGGAAAATACTCTAGTTTATTACTATATTTAATAATATTCTCATGTTTTAAACTACATATAAATCCATGCTTTGAAATGTTACAAAGCTGAAGATGTGGTAGGCACAATGAAAGAATAGAAACAGCTAAGCAGCTTAAAACCAAGACGAGATCAACAAGAGAAGTGCAATTTAACTATATACATAATGTATTCTTTAGTATTTGCTACTTTTTTATTTTCTATCCCAATGAGAAGGATCCACTTGTAAAATCTGGTCCGTCAGCCCTCAGCTCACCTCTCACAGACAGTTCGCTGGGACTGGTGGCTGTGGATGAAGTTAATGCTGCTCAGTATCTCACTTCGAACTGAAGGTACAAAATACCCTCTCCAATCTCATCTTTAACAAGATCGTGTCCCCGGCTGCTGAGATTGATTTGAAATTGTAACAGATGAACTGACACTGGAATACCCACTGAACCACCCTTCGTGTTCTCCTGTACCTCACAGGCACAAGCAAACGCAGAGGCTCCCGGGACAGGACCCAGTCCTGCTCGTGCAATTGCTCTCTGTAGGGTATTTCCCCACATCGCTTCACTAAACCTTGAAAGAAGCAGCCAAGCTCACTGAAGTAGGCTGGACCATGGGATAAATAATAGTCATCTCGGGTGACTGAAAATAGGTATCTTTTGTATCAAAATATATCTTTACTTGAACTTACAATAGTCTTTCAATTCATCCCCTGAGCCTATTTTCTATGCTCTGAGCGGCTACCGGCTCTGCACGTTAGGCCACAGAGTCTCTAGCAATACCCTCGCTTTGCACGAGGCACATATATCCATGTGCAATTTGAGATTTGGTCATTTCCTCTAAATGACAAAAAGCATCGAGGCTTACAAAATGAACTTCAAGGAAAGCTGGGTATAAAAATATGCATTCCATTTTCTTAATCTGTCACTATTGAAGCTGCCTGCTCCCTAATAATTTTTTTGTTTTAAAAAGAATCTTTTCTGCATTAAAATATTTCAAAACATTATCTCCATTCTTATTAAAAAAATCTCATTCATCAAAATAATCCAATTAATCATCTTCTGTGAAGAATGAGTTTGACTTTGCATAGATAAGCACACTCCATTATTTTATAAAAACAGTTGAGCCCTTTTCCATCGCAAACCACCACCATCAAACCCATCTCACAAAACAGCACTTCTGTTCAAGAAAAAGAGCACGGATCCCATTCTCTCAAATACACCGAGGTAAGAAACTCCACACACGTCAACGGGCTTCAACTGGTGCAAACGGGAGGACTTGTTATGATTATATATTTCTCTAAACTTTCATACTCTGCTAGTGTTACCTTCATTGAGCAATCGTAAATATTTGAGGAAAGACCAATGGAAGACACTTTGCCTTCAGGGAGAGAAATCTCCTGGGGGCCTTGCTGGCTGAAGATCAAATGTACTGAAATGAACAGTGCTGACTTACAACCATGCATCAAGAACATATTTTCTCAGGATCGTCCTAAGAAGAAAACATGACCCTTCTGCATTGGCCAAATGCTCGCTAGCAAAGAGGCATCAACATTTACTAACTAATTTTTCTTCATTTAAATTTGCGTGATGTTTGCTTTGCGCCATTTGTTTTTATTTTCCTGTCCCCTGTTGGTTTTTTAGAAGGAACATAATTGTTGGCATTGCCATTTTTCTTTGGATTTGTACATGCATATGTTTTTAAGCCTTTGATGGGAGGAGCTGAACCATGAAATACTGGGGTCTGCTTAGCGGGTCTGATATTACCAACACTTTGAATTTTAGAACTGTTCTCGGAGGGTGGCATATTGAGAAGCTGTTGCTTTGCAGTAGGGGGTTTTTTCAGTTCATTCCTTACTTCACCAGATTGTCTCTGAGAAGACAGTGCACATCCCGTTCTCTCAGAAAGTTTCAGGTGACCTCGACGAGAATATAACTGGTGACTTTCTTCACAGTATGAGTCTCCCCTGTGGCCTGAATAGCTTCTGGGCAGCTTTGTAACACTTTCCTGGGGAACCGCTTGCTTGTTAGGCAAAGGGCTGAGCAATGCTTTGCCTTTGCCAGGGCTTTTTAGGGTACGCATGGAGCCGGGAGCGGTCTGCGGCCTGGCTTTGGCCGCCTTTCCCTTCTCATTCTGTACAGTCTGCATCTGCAGCCACTCCAGCTGCAAAAGGCGATCAATGTATTTCTCAAGAACTCCTGTTGGCTTTGGTCGAAATTCAGTTTTACCCTCCACGTTAACAAAGACGGCCAGTTGCTTCAAGTCCCAGGAGTTGAAAGGGGGTGGGAGGAAGTCTGGGTAGTAATATTCTAATTCTTTAAAACCCGTATCCGGGCCATGTTCCAAGCAAACTGGATCAATTTCTTCAGCTCTGAGAATGAGTTCTGGTGGTGTGCAGGGAGATGGGGGAATGGGAATCCTTTCTGAATCAGAAAGATCACTGGCACTGTCATCTTCAGCATCTTCTTTAATCATTTGTACTGATTCAAAATCAAGAAACATTTCATCTACAGACGCTTCTTGCCATTTAGAAGAGCATGGACCAGCTTCAGCAACATGTTCTTCGTAACTCTTTTCCAACTGTTCTTTTTTACTGCAATAAAAATGTTGCATTGGGACATCTTTAACCCTACAGAAGCTACCTTGTGCGCTGCCCTTTGTGCTAGAAGGGATCCTGTGCAGAAAATTTTCATTTTGTCTTCTTTCTGGGAGGCTCCTCTTTGGTCCTTGTACTCTGTGCAGTGATGTGCAAACACTCGTGATCCTAAACAAAAGGAAAGATGATATCCCATTAGAATGATTAGTATCTTTGGAACAACAGTTTACAAAGGTCTTGTTACCTCCTTCAAGGACATGGACCTACATGAATGAAGCTAAAATTGGATGGAAACTTAGTATTGAGGTAAAATTAGTATTTGCTGGAAGAGATAACACCACCTACAACTGATTTTTTTGTTTTATTTTATTCTGATTTTGCCTGAGAACTCACTAAGTACATTTCTGTAATGGTAACTTAAATTTATTGTCCTCATAAATGCTGAATTCTGGGACCAGTCAAGTCAAAAGCAAAACAGAGAAGCCACAATCTCATCACAAGCATTTCATATACCAGTTTGAAACATCTAAGAATTAAACAGACAACCTTAACATAAAATTACCTTTTTGACTGAGTATTGTCATCCAGCTGGTTTCTTCCCTTCTTAAAAATACTTGGTTGGTTACCATATTGCATGTCATGGGAAGTCTGAAAAGATATGCAAGTCTGTGATGTTATTAGGGAGCTGGCATAAATTAAGTACCCTTTTTCTATAAAGAAAAAAAAAAAAGGAATTATTTACCTTTTCAGTGGCACTTGGTACATTTTTGCCTACTCTCCCAGGAGAAGATTTCACATGAGAAATTGGTTTATTTAGTCCTTTGGTGCTCGGCTGGCTTTTTCCATTACTATAACTAGCAAGGATTAAACAAAATATCACATAAAAATAAGTACATATATGATCATCCGAATAGAAATACAATAAAAGTTTAGAGTGCAATTCAGTTTAAAAAAGTGTTAATTGCAACTATTCTTAAAGTTCATGAGAACTATGCCATGGTCATGGTCCTACTGCAATTTAGCAAAATTAATTATGAAGTACAACATGAAGGCTACCGCAAGCCAAATCTTGCTTGCCTTTTGCATTTGCATACTGTCAACAAAATTTGAAAGATTATTCCTCTGAAGTTAAGGAGTGAAAGTGAGCAGGGAGCATAGAATCTATTTTGATATTAATACAAACTATTTCACAACAAAGGCACAAACAAAATTCACCATTTCACAATATACAGGGGTTGTGGAAATATTAGTAGGAAAACACTCACATGCAAGCAAAAGGAATGGCATTACTGATCTGGACAGCTTAAAACTAAAATACATATTTCCTCAATTAAATCAGATACATTTCTGTGTAAGCACACAGAATCATTACATCAGTGTATTCTGTTAGAATCAGAATACAATGTTTGTTCTACAAACAAGAAATATTACTGATTTTAAAAAGCAAAGCTTTATAATGTCATTTTAGAACAGGAATAAGCAAACTGTGCCCTCCCGGTCTAACCTAGTTTGACTGCAGTTCAGTTAATTTGTGAAGCTGTATGTCTTATTCACAGTTTTTATGTCAGGATAGTCAGATTTCGGTTTAGAAAACATGATTTCACCAATTCAGGAGCTTATAAAAGAATGAAAATTGTCTTGTGCCTCCAGCATTGACACAGTCACCTCTGTCACTTTGTGACCTGTGTGATCATACTGCACAATCATTTCTGTTGCTGTGGATCAGCAGAGAGGAGGAGAATCGGAACAGCATAGCCATGCACTTATTAACTAATCTACAGTATTTAGCGATTTCTGTAACTAGAAAGAGAGAAAACAATTTCCTTACTTTACCATTCCTTTGTGGTTTTCATTGATTTGGCTTTCCTTTTTCTGTGCCTCTCTGTGCAGTAATAAGGGATATTCTTGAATGCCTGGTCCCATTATTACTCTTTTTAAAGGGCATCTGCACCTTTATTTTTACATAATCTTCAAACGACTCCAGTCTTTTGGGTCCATAAGACACAGCGTATCAAATGCAAACATCACCACGTCCTAGAGATGCAGTAAACAAACACCGTGCCATTCCTCCCAACGTGATTTATTTTTAAAGCAGCAAGATAAACGTAATCGGCTACCAAACGGCACTCGAAAACACCGTCCCCTCCCCCAGCGCCCGCCTAACGGGAACCAGCACCGTTCCCCTTACCATTGCCGGTCCATGCCGAGCCGCCATCGCCCGGCACCGAGAGGAGAGCCGGGCGGCGAGGACGGCCCTGCTCCCGGTCCCGGCGGGCCAAGGCCGGTGCCGGGGCGCAGGGGCACAGCCCGGTTCCGGGGGAGGCCACCCCGCAAACCACCGCGCTCTCGCCGGGAGGTCTACGAGCCCGTCCCTGAAGGAGCGCTGGTGAAATACAGGAAAATATCTGGAGGCGCAGCAGCGTTACACGAGCTGCTTTTCATTGTATAACGCGCTCCTCACCACCCCGTTCCGCCTGCGCGGCGCGGCGCGCACCGCCCGGACCCGGAGCCACAGTCGGACGGCGGTGGGTGTTTCTGCTCTTAATTTAACCACAGCAGATGCTCCGCCACCCGCGTCCCCTGCGCGCTGAGCTGTCCTTTTTGTGGCAGGAAATGCGCTCTTCCTAGATTCATGTATGCAAATTTTGCATCAAAGACTTAATTTTTTTCTTTTTCCAAACCCGATCTCTCCGTATTGGTAAGTCCCTACTGAAAACGCTGGGGAGCAGAATTTGTAGCATCCTCTTATTTTCCAGAACCCGCGTTCCCGTACCAGGGGCACGCGGACACCATTCGCAAAGGGTGACAGAAGACGAGCGCCAAAACACCTCTCCTCACCCGCCTTCGGTTGTGTTGCAGTGCTATTTACATATTTATATTCACATCCACAGCTGTATCTATTTGCATCCGATCCACTCCTACTCCTTAACCGCTTCCTCCCCCC